>CM023448.1:73868360-74203360 GCA_013339765.2 Haemaphysalis longicornis | reverse complement strand
GCGGTTTTCAATCGCGCAAATGTGCCACTATGACGTCATAAGGGCTGGGCAACCAGGCGCCTGGACAACGGCAACTATTTCATTCATATTCCAGCTTATCTAGCCTAATTGTTTAAAGCTGCCATTAAGATCGGCATCATTGCCATTGGGACAAAGCCATCTTTTCAATCAACCAAACGTGTATTTTTGTGGTTAAGGTCCCTTTGAACTACAAAGTCAAATTTTTTCGAACGTAGTTATAATTGTTTTTTTTTTTCGAACCAGTTCGGGAACCGGTGTTTTTTTTTTTTCGGGGAGACGGGAGAGGGGAGAAAAAGATTAGAGGAGCAAGCTATACTGTAAGGTGCACATACAAAAACGGACACAAAAGGAAGAAAAGGGCGAGGCGTTAAACCAATTAGATTAGCCAAGTCATCGGGACCTGCTCAGGCGCGCACCGCCATTCGCCTAATTGGCGCTCTTGCGATAACCGAACTCACTGCTTGTTACCTCCCCAACCTTCGTGCGTACCTTCTCCTCAGCTAGAAAAAAGCTATAAACGGCGCTGTGTTGATGGCGACCGCGCCAGCAGAGCCTGCAACAGTAGCCAGCGAAAGACAAAGCTGGAACGAAAACGACTCGGGCAGGAAGAATGCGGCAAAAGTGCTTCACCAGCGGGACAGAATAGAAGGAAAAAAGAAAGAAGGCACAAAGGAAATGGCATGCACGAATGCGATATCCCCACAACGGCGACTCGTTCGCTCCAGGGTGGCGGCGGGTGACCGAGTTATATAAGACCTGGCCGGCTATAAATAAGTGAACGTAAGCTAGCAGGGCACAAAAGAGAGCGACCAACGGATGAAAGAGAGGAGGGCAAAGTAAAGGGAGGCGTCAAAGTTAGGCACGCACAGATAATAGTGCCGATAGAAAAAAGCAACCGGAAACCCCCTTGAGGAGAAATATAAATAAGTGTTCCTGCGCGTTTTATGCAACCGCGTTTGGGGGCGCCTAATCTGGACCGGCTGCTTGTAATAGATCGACCTCTATCGTCTGCTCCGTGCCGAAGGCGCTCCGGAGCGTCCAATAGCGCGCGTCGGGGCAGACGGCTGTATCTCAATTTTGCTTTTCGTGCATGTGTGTCTCGTTTTGCTTTCTCGCTTCGGCCGGTCGACGAAGTGAACGAGAAGTGAACTCGCCGTGGATCTGTGTTTGTCGTGCTGTTGTGAGCAGTTTGCCATTTCTATTCCTGCCGCCACTGCTGGCCTGCCGGAGGGAGAAATCTGCGGCGGACTTTTCCTCCCAATCTCCCGCCGCTCTTTGCGAAACGAGCCCGTTTCGCACCGGCGTGCGTTGCGCGCAGTGCTCCCGTTTACGTAACTCCTTGCGGTGGAGGTGGCGGCATTCTCGGTCGCTGATACATCTCTTCGGCCGAGTTATCGCACCTTCCACTACAGCCGTCTTCATTCGCCTCTTTCGCGGTGGCTGGTATAGTCAGGAATTCCTACACTTTGAACACAGCGGAAGTCTGTCACCAAAAGGAGAGTAAGCCAAGCATCGGTAGTGCGCTCTGCGGTTGCATACAGGATGCTCAAAACAAAAAGTGCCGGTGGATAGTTTCACAAAAACACCAAAGCTGGTGGAAATTACCCAAAGCAGTGCTTCCATTTTGTAAACAGGGCCTCCCCTGTTTTCGTTCTCTTTTAGCACCTTGACCAATCGTCTTCATTTACTCCTCGCAAATCCAGCGACTACACAGTGGTCCAGTCACCTCATCCTTAACATTCCTGCTTCCTCACTGTACGTGCTAGACAATTCGTCTGCATAAAACATTTCTTCTACTATCGTTATCTCATCCATGTTCTTATTTGTGTTACCTCTTTCGTGCCTCTGTGCGGCTTTTCCTTTTCATTGTCCCGCCGGTGGTTAATGCTTGTTCAATGCTTGACATGCGGTAGGCACAAATGCCCGCGTTCGTGCTTCTGAATGAATCAACTTCGACCACTCCGAAAATTTGATTTGGTCCTTCCTTCCTGGCTTTTTCATGTTTCTCCGTTTACAAACCAGTTCCTTCGTTTTCCGAGATAGTTTACATGTTTGTGTTTTGGGTTCCCGCCCTCCAACAGCTGCTGCTGATACTTTGACTAGAATAGCTTGACTTTCATTCAGTATTCAGTATTCATTCAGACTTTCTTCCTATACGGATATGACCGTGAACTGTTGTGAAGTGTTATTCGCAACTTCTTAGCCCTGTCCTTCACTGACTGCAAGTTTGTATCGTTTTTTTACTAGCCTCCGTTCTTTTCTCAGGTCTAGTCTAGTCCAGCTCCTCATCATTCTGTGATCATTGCTTTTGGCTTTGCCTACCACCTCAACATTTCGCACAATGCCTGGATCGGCACTTATAATAAAGTCTATTTCATTTTTAGTTCCATCGTTGGAGCTTTCACGTGTTCATTTAACTGCCGTTGTTTTCCTGATGAACGCAGCCATTATCCTCAGGTTATCTCTCTGGGCAAATCCAAGGAATACATCACGTCGTCTATTCCGACTGCCTATTCCAAAGTTTATCACTGCGCGTTCTCCTACCTTTGCGGTGAAGTATCCCGTTATATTAATGCACTACTATAATAATTACTATAACATTATTTATCTTATTCACTGCTGATTCGACGTCTTGGTAGGAACTGTCAACAGCGCCATCTCCGTAGCAAGACTATCAGAAATAGGCTTGTACCAGCTTTAACCTATAGCTCCGATTTACCATGATCATAATGGCCGCGACCCTATCACCAGCGCTGTTGAATTCTTCACCATTCGCTGTTATCTCTTTTTGGATCGAGCAACCTTCCTTCCTTTCTGCACTTCTCGGTAGCACAGAAAGCCCGCTATCCATTATCTGAAAGCCGTTAAGGGGTTTTTACAACCTAGTTACATCCCATGATCGCCTGCTTAACGCCTGAGAGCTCCTGTGATCGGACAGCTCAGCTACCCTCGCTCGACAGAGTGTCAGAAACTCTCAGTGATGGCCTGCCCCAACCCTGAGAGTAGCTCTTCTCAACGATAGAAAACACGAGTTCATATTATACTGAAAAACACACTAAAACATACTGCATACGGTTCTCCCATGAACAACGCCGACGCCGACGTTTTCAAAACTTTGTGGTTCCCTCTCTCTTTGTTCGGGTGGTAGTTACCAATCATTTTGGGCTTCTAATTGTAAGGTTGTACTCGAGTTGTACTAACGCAGCCTCTCTTTGTTGGTCCTCGTTCTTGCACTCGGTACGCTATGGCACGAACACGTGTTTATGTCGCAAAAATATTTAATGAATGGCGGACGAAATGTTTGCTGCATCTTCCAAATTGTTACTAAAAAAGCTTTGCATTCGTACACCGTATAATCTACTAGACAATTTATTGAAAATATGGTATCCAAGAAATGTTCCTTGTATGCGTGCTTATCCGGTTTATTTGATATTCGCGTTCGGTTGATTAATTAATGAGGTTATGTGCCTCTTTGCCTTAATTTTTTTTCGCTTCGTTCACTGCCCGGGCCCAATCCCACAAGCCCAAATCGCACTAAGTGGGTATACTTGGCATGACAAACGTGCGCTGCGGATGCTGAGCCGTCGCCGCGTGGCACGCGCATACGAGTGCTCGCATTTTCTTCGTATTTTTAACTGCGGACACCAAACTCTAACGATTCGCTAAACAGCTTCGCTGTTTAAAAAAAAACGCATGTGGGATTCCCCGGGATCTAAACCCGGGTCTCCACAGCAGCAGCCTAACGCTGTACCACTGAGTTATCTTCGCTTTTTTTTTTCTCGACTTCATGAAAAACTGCAATTATTACCGACAAAAAATTTATCACACATCCAAGAAGATGGGCATCAAGGTAGCTAAAGTAAGCCGCCCGTCAAACTCCGCAAGCAGATTCACGCTTCCAAGAGATGCGGCCACTCTTGTGGGTCACTTTGCATCACATAAATGCTCCGTACCAACGCCGCCTGCTCCCGAAAAATGCACTTCGTTGGGCGAGCGGGTTCCGCATGCTTGTCTGTCATGCGGCACTTCCACAAGCTATATATACCATCCCAAAAATACATCATGGGGCACTTCAGTGGCACCTCGAAAAGGCACGAACCTTGAATGAGGGGAAATGTCCATGTCCTTTCTAACAGTTCGTGCGTAAAACATCCCAGAAAAACACCACATGCTGGCCCAAAACAAAACAATGATCAATGGTTTAAGGTTGATTACATAAGCGGCAATCGCCGGGCCTAGGAATAGACGTTCCTCTTTCGCGCAACCTTGTTTTCACTGGGAGTGTTGATGTATGCAGCTTAAAGAAAAACGTTTTTGCACTTGGCGGAAGACGCGTATACGTATGCCACGCTTTAAAACACTGTCCTAATGGTGGCCAATGTAGGGATGGCGATAAACAGGCTCGGAAAACAGACTCTCTAATAAAACTTTGTTTCTTCCATTAGTGCCGGGGGGTGCTGGGCTAACGCATTTGTTTGTACACAAGCTTGTGCCTCGTTTTTTCTTCTATAAATTGACGCATCATTCGCTTCTACTAAACGTTATTCAACAGCGAATACGTTTCCATTTACCTTTTTGCGTGGCTCCACGGATGAAGTTAGTGCGAAGCCGCCATGGAGCTTTTTAAAGAAGTGGTCGACACCTTTCACTTTCTTACAGCGAGTTTTTCCCTGCAATATCTGTTTACCCTTTCTAGGAAGACTTTGCTGAGCTATCTTCGCACGATGCCACAGCAGGAAGAAAAGTTGTGCTTATTATTGTTGTTCCTTTTTTTGTGGAACCACACCCACTTTGGCGACGGGCCAAATCGGTAGCTTTGAGCGGCAAATGTGCCCGCTCCGGAATGATCACAAAACTGAATTTAAAACGCGAATTTGTAGAACAGTGCGTGCCCCTGGACACCTCCCAGCCGAAAAAGACGACAAGAAAATTTTCTGTAGTTTGCCGTATTTTCGCGTGTCATACTGTCGTCTTGTCGTATTCTTGTCGTGTCGTGATTCTGGTGTTCTGTCGTGCCGAATTCCTGTCTTGCCATGGTCCTGATGTTGCATCAGTAGTTGCACATGGTTTGAATGTTATTGCCCATTGTGAAGAGTAGCGTACATGGCAGTTCTGTTCCGACTACAGGAATGTTTTTTGTTGAGAAAATTGACCTTTTCGTTATGAGAGAAATGTGTGTCGTAACAACAGATGGATTTGTCGCGACAACAGGACTCCTCTTTTCACATCAAAGTTTTTTGTCGTGCCACAGGAATTCCTCTTGGGTTTTTGCGCTATTCCTGTTTTGATTTTGTACACCTTCCGTGCACTTCGCGCAAAACTTCGCTTCCTTTTTCTTAATGTTTCCTTGTTTACTTAGTTCCCATTTCTTTTCATTTTCTTTCTTCTTTCATATGTGCTTTCTGTATAATTTGCTTCTTTCTGCCTTTGTTTGTTAATTTTATTCCACTGCCGCATTCCTTCTCGCTCTGTATTTCTTTCTTTCCTTTTGCCAGGCCCTCTTTACTTGTCTTTGGTTTTTTTTCTCTTTCTTTCCTTCTAGCACTTTCCCATCTTTTCTTTTTTCCTTCCTTCCTTCCGTCCTTCGTTTATTCATTCTTTTCTTCCCCTCTCTTCGTTTCTTCTTCCTTTCTCTTTCTTGTTCCGACTTCCTTTCTTTCTCTCTTTGCATCTCAAAAATTACCCCCTGTCTACTCGTGCCGAAGCAGTTGCTCCAAGAGCGCACCACTTCGTCCATGCCCACATGGTGGCTTGCCGGGCTGCCACGAAACAGTCCCGTGGTGGAACAGAGAAAGAGCGCTTATTGCGCTATTGCGACATTTGAAGCCCCCCCAGTCGCCCTTGACAGGCAGTAAGAGGCGAGCTACAACGGCGCTGCTGAGCCTCTCGTCACGATGAGTGAAAAGGCTCTTCGAACGCCCTTGTCATTGACGCAAATGCAAGCGGCGCGAAGAACGTCAAGAAGTGCCGCGCTCGCGACTGGCGGCAATCCGTTCGAGCTCCGTCCGGTGTTTTATTCACGAGTCGTGGGCCGAGCCCCCGCGGTGGATTCACCTGCTCCAGACGTGAGACACGGTGACGTTCTTCCTGGTAGAGGAAGAACCGTATAAAATAGGCATGCTTCGGCCAAAGTACCGGCCCATTATAGTGACCAATTTATGCAAAACGTTGTCCCGAAACTTTTGAACGTCTTGATTGTTCCTTATCAACTTTCATTCAAAGGTGTGCTGCACTCATATGCATAGCAGCGATGGCTCAGAGGTTCAGCTGTCGCCTTGTATGCGTTAGGTACCGGGTTCGAATCCGCGTACCGCCGGGCATCCACCAGTTTCTTTAACGGGTACAGGCGTCCCTGGTCGAGTGCGGACCCTTGAAAAGAGAATGCACGCCTAGAAAGCTGCCTTCACCCTTACGAGGGCCCCCTTGACCCTTGTCCATCTGGCGGGGCCCCCGTCCTTCTTGCCTGAGGTGAAAGCCTGGCGGCGTTTCCTGCCACAGGCGGTTACGAGTTGAGAGTCCCCCATGGCTGTGGAAGTGACCATGTGCATTCGTGTGCCTTGGTTGCGCCGGGTACCTACCGGTAAAATTTAGGTACCAGTGACTCCCCGGACTCGCTGCTCGGCCCTTGTGCGGGACTAGAAGGTTTGGGAAGTTCAGTCGGCTTGCCCGGGTAATCGCGTCAATGGAATGGGGCGGCTGCGAAAACGCAGTTTTTTCTTCGCTAATAATGTACTGATTGTTTTAAGTATACTGGCTTTCTTGTTCATGTTTTCTCGTTTCCAGTGTTCAAGATTTGTATATTCCCCATTTAAATGTTGTTCAGGTGTTCGCAGGAAGTAACTTTTGTTTTTCTGTGATATGCATAGCTTTGCTAGGGGTATGTATGATTACACCTTTGCGTGCAATTTTTTTTTCTCTCGGATTATGTGAAGTTGAACGGTTTAGTTTGTCCTGGAAGAATCCGTGCTTTCTTTCTCTTTTTTCGCCTGTGTCGTTTTATGTCGATGTTTTACATTTGATTTTTAAATTGATTATGCGGTTTAACGCCCGGACGCTACACAGGCGATCAGGCGCGCCGTAGTGGAGGGCTCAGGATTAATTCTGGCAACCTGGGGATCTTTAACGTGCGCCTAAAGCTCCAACACACAGGCTTTTTCGGTCTTCGCCACCATGAGAAAAGCGGCCGCCGCTGCCGGGAATCGAACGCGTGTCCTTGGGCTCAGGAGCACAATGCCTTAGCCACTGAGCTACCGCGGCGGGTGGGACTTTTTTGAATACGTTTGCTCATGTGTTATCACAACTGTGTTGCTGTTGACCTTGTAATCGGGGGTGGGAGCATTGTCACGCTGCGAATCCAGCTTTCTCTCTCACCTCCTCATGTTTTGTTTCGCAAACATGGAAAAAAAAGTGTATATGTCTATCTCTATGTCTTATCCTGCTATGTGACAGTAAAACAGTACAAGATGCTGTTCTTGCTTTACGTAGAAGCTTAACTTTGGTGACGCTCCCGTGCTCTGTCGTAAACAGAAACTTTTCAGCAATAAAGTGGACGTTCCCACGGTCTGAAGTCCGATATGGTTGTATGGTACCCGTAGCTCGATGTGCAACGGCTTCGTCGTTGCTTTGAAAGGCACTAAGAGTAACGTTAGGCTGTCAAACGTTAAGCCTACACATGGCTCTAACAAGTGTGTTTGGCTGCCAAGTCGCATTATCAGAGGACAAAAAGAAAATGCACAAAGGTAAAAGGACTATAACTACACTTTCACTCCCACATCGTAAGCCACACAAGCGTAGATGTCCTTGGCTACTCGAATACCGGGCCCACAAGATAGTGTCTCTCTCTCTCTCTCTCTCTCTCTCTCTCTCTCTCTCTGAAATCTAGCTAGCTCACTGTTGCAGACACCCGCAGAGGTGTGTATTGAACGCTTTATAATGAGCTAAACTCAATCACTTTAGTCAGCCACGAATTGCAACCGCCCAATCGTATAAATAAATAAATACGATGGAATCTCCTTCAGCGGATTCGGCATAATACGTTTTCCTTTTTTTGGCCTGATACGTTTTTCGTTGCATTTACATTTCGTTGCATAATGTATTTTTGTGCGTTTAATACGATCACATTTTTTGTCTAAAATTTCACGATACGACCGTGAAAATGGATCTTGATACCGACAGTTCTAGAAATGTTATGTTTATTGTTCGCTTTACTAACTCGAAACCGAATTCCAACAAGCCGTGATCAGCACGTTTAAGAGGCAGAGAGACCGCGGGCAGCGGCGGTTTTGCGGCGAAAACACCGCTGCCCGACCTCCAATGATGATGATAAGTCAGGTGATGCACTGCGCCATCTAGCGAAGCGTTCATAATCAAGGAAGGTGCGCAATGCGCAAGGAATGAGGCAGCGACTTCCCTTCCTTACTTCTGGCCATGCTCCGCGCTTCTCACGCTGTTCTTTGTTCTCTGTCTGCCTTTGTGCTGCGGTCGATGGTGCTGCAGTGGTTCTGAGACCATTTTTTTTTTGTTCTCCTTTGGCTGTCTTCTTGCTGCGCGCGATGGTGCTGCCAGGCTTGCGAGAATTTCGAGGCATTCAATGCCGAGGCGACAATGTCGAGGCCGCCTCGACAACGTCGACAATGTCGACATTGTCGCCTTGACAAAATGGAGGCGACCATGTTAATGCGCTCAGTTTAAAAGAAAAAGTGAAAATTGTAGGCAAATTCAAAGAGAACCATAAGAGGCAACGCGTGGACTTGGCAGGCGAGCTCTGTCGGCCAGTGTCAACGCTCAACACGAAACATGTCGACCACTCAACACGTCTGACCGCTCAACAGATACGTCAGAAAGAGCAACTTGCTGACTGAAAAAGCTGCAAGTTTTCGGCCCGGTGTAAAACAAACGCTAGGAGCGAAGCATCAACAAATGGAAGGCACCTCTCTTTACATGGTTCGAGGAAGTTAGAGCGGCAGGAGTGAACGTCGACGGGTCAGTCCTGCGAGAAAGTTGAAAATATCATGCTGTTTTGGATGGCGAAGCATCTCATGGTCGGGGCTATGTCCCTCCCTTGTTGTTGTTTGCGCCGTCCACACCCCCACTGCGCATGCTCGGCTTGCTGAAAGGCCCGGTGGTGTCTTACCTTTCTATGGCTCCTGAAGCGACAGTGTTGCCGGTGTCTTCCTGGGCCGGCACAGAGACGAGCACGCTTCACGTGCCTTCGACGTTTCATCATCGTCGTCAGCGGCGGTGCGTCGGCGAGTCTCGGCGGGCGTGATTACAAGCAAGCCCACCAAACCATCCGAGAACGTGCATCGACCTCATCTTCAGCAACTTTAGGGTTCATCTACTACAACAGCCCTTGACTTTACATTTCACAGACCATAAGGCGGTCATAATCAAAGCGGAACGCCAACCACAGCTCGAGGTCACCTACGTTGAACATGATGATGATAATGCCTAAATAAAGACAAACTCATACCACGTACAACGTCTGCCTCTCTCTCTCTCTCTTTAATGCCTCTCCACTCTAACAGCCCCCCCCCCTCCAATAAAATTACACCATCTTCCCGTAGGGGAACCCCCCTGAGTAGTATACGAAACAGCCATGAGGTCAACGCAATTTCCCATTTCGTAGTTCCTGTAAGTGAACAGTGTGGTAGTTACCATTGAAACCAAACGGTAAATATAACGGTAGCTACGTACCTCAACCTAACGGAAACGACGAACTGAAAACTAGTGGGCGCTTGAATCGACCCCATGGCTGCTTCGCATACTACTCAGGGTTCCCCTACGGGAAGATGGTGTCATTTTTCCTCACTCTTTTTGGTCATTGAAGACTTCCCAGCAACCGGTGGCTGAGTTTGCGGATTTAAGGCACGACACTGATTGTCGTACAAAACAATGCCAGACGAAGGGACAAATACCGGCAGCTTCTTTTTTTACGTTTCAGAATTTACTCCTGGACGCTGAAAAGAAGGAAGTGCCGCACAAATTGACCAGTTACTTAAACGTTGCTCAATAAAACTAAGTTGCAGACGGTGTATTGATATTGTCCAAACTTTTCCTAACCTCTTTAGATAATACGATTTCGCATAATACGTTTTATTTCCCGGTTCCCGTGAAAAATGTATCAACGAGATTACAGGGTAAATAGATTAAAAATAAACAAGTAAATAAATAAATGAAATAAATAAATAATAAATAAATAAATAAACTCCATATGAACAAAACTAATTAATAAATAATCACTCAAACAGCTACCAGCACATAGGTCGACGACAATAAATGTGTGCGGGTACCCTGAATACTGTGCGCGTACTCTAAGCCTAGCTAACTGCATACGTACCCACGGAGTACCACAACGCTTTTTAATCTCGAATGTAGCGCTGCTTACACCACAAGATATTCAATGGTTGGCTCAGCCAAAGTGTCTGTCAATTTCTTTTACATCCCATAACTAAAACTTGTTTTGCCTCACGGTTGCTTTTTAAATGCAGAGCATTTCTTCAACTCACGATGTTATGCGTCCGTAACTCGGCGTCCGCACCACGGCAGCTGCGCCCTCTCCCCCACTCCTCCTCGCTCTCAACAACAGGTTCGGGCGCGCATGCGCGTGCTCCGGCACTGAAAGAGGCGTTGCAGCAGCAGGTGCTACCTCCTCTCCCTCTACTGCGCGTGCTAAGGCAGCGGCGAAGCGTCAGCGTCGAGCGGCCGATCCCGAGCGTCGAGATCGAGAGGCCGCCGCCAGTCGTCAGCGTCGAGCTGCGGATCCATCGAATCGAGAGCGAGACACGGCTTCGAAACGTCAGCGGCGAGCGGCGGACCCCGCGTTACGAGAACGAGATGCCGCGGTCGGCCTTGTTGACGTAGTCCACGACGTACGCCGCGCACGCGTAGTGGTAGAGGATGATCTGCAGGTCCATGTTGGAGTCGAGAACCCTTCCGATCCACGGGTTGAACGCGTTCACGCGCTTCTCGGCGAGGGTCCTCGCGTGAAGCACGCACGGACGCGACGCGCCAGCCCGCAGAATCTCCGAGTACTCCTCCCCCGAACCGCACGTAGAAGGCGCGCAGGAACTCGTCCAAGCTCGCAAACTCCCCGTGCCTCCAACGCCTCGTGCATTTCGTCGTACTTGGCCTTCAAGCGCCGTCGACGCACCCGACAACAACAACTACAACTACCACCGCCAACTACCACAACCTACGCCACGTGATCACCCCAATGCTCTGCATTTACTCGTGTGGAGGTTTTTGTGGAGTCTCGGGAACGGAAGCTGGTGGGAATGATTTTGTGGCATTGCATCCACTCTTTGATGTAAACCTGCTGCAGACGACCACACTGGCTTCGGAAGTTGCAGTTTCACCGCCACAGTGCAGGGGCACATTTTTTTCTGGGACTTGTTTGCATATTGCCAGCTCGTTTGTCTGTTCTCATCTATCGACAACTTTGCCTGCTTAACCTTTTCTTCGTTCCTACTCGCGACCCAAACACGCCAAGTATTCCTTCGTGCGCTCGCCGTTCCTCCCACCTGGTCGCTTCAAAATATACCGCTACAGATTTGGCGCTTCACGGGGCGCCATTTCCATCGCAGGCACCCTTCAATGTGCGATTCTGCTCTCCCTTTCTCGTAGCTTTCCCTTGGCTTCTGTCGACGCCATCGATTATGCAGGTACGTTTTTCCGTCCGCCTCAAATGGCGCAATCGCTTGGCCGAGATACATTGCCAAGGGGTCGTCGTAACGTGCACCACTTCCTAGTTTCCGCCGAGGCGCTTCCCTCGTCTTCGGCCCTGTTCCGGAAAATCCGGCCCGGCACCTGCACGCAGCGGCGCTCCGCAGCACTGTGCAAGGTGGCACGATTTCATTCACACCAGCGACGCGGTGGCCGAGGAGAGCGCGAAGGTGAACACGGGGTTGACGCCGGCAGAGATGTATTACGCGAAGCTGGCCGGCCAGCCTCGATTAACGCACCTCATTTGGCAGCAGGATGTTTTATTCGCTGCGTACGCGCTGTGTTTGGGCCAAGATCATTTACCGATCAACCTCACTGAAAAGAAGCCCCTCAGTTCCCAGAAAGTGGAACAGGATCAAAGGGGGACAACCATGGGCAGAAACCTCCGGCCGCGGTTGCAGTGACGCAGAGCCCGGATGTTTCCGACAGCACTGGGTCCGATCCTGACGTTCAGGTGGCGATATCGGGCCCGGTCGCGATGGCGCTGGGTTTCCACGGACCAAAACAACCACCACATTAGGAAGTCGTGGAAGCCACAAAAACAAGGCTGGAACACTGGTGGCGAAAAAAGAATCGCGGAGGGTTTTAGAGCAAGTGTACGGCAGCCCTAGGAGTGTTTTGGGACAGCTGACGTCTGATCCGGGTTTACCGTCCATCACCCGGAAAAAAGGTAACGGCATCAGTATCATGATCACCATCATCATCGTCATAATCAGTCCTCTCCCTACCCACTCGGCACCTTACGCGTTGTATTTAATGCTCTTGGAATAGCTGATGCCCTAGGTTTTTCTAAAAATACACATCTCTTTATTAAATACACAATAGGGCCCATGCATACCATCGAAGCGCATAGAGTCACGTGTTACGGACAGATGGCCCGAAGAACAACATTGAATATTATGGAACGATGTGACGCAGACTTCTTTGGGTGCGCCATCACTACCCATATTGTTCATTTGTGTAACTAACGGGACCAAATGCATTCTGCTTGTTTTTGTATTGATTGATTGTAGGGGTTTAACGCGCCGACGCAACGCAGGCGTTGAGGCGCGCCGTAATGGAGGTCTCTGGAATAATTTTGACCACCTGCAGGAGGTGTTCAAAATGCGCCGAAATCTCGTACACACGGACGTTTTTGCTTTTCGCCTCCATCAGAAAAGCGGCCGCCGCGACCGGGAATTGAACCCGCGACCTGCTTGTTTTTGTAACTTGTGTGCATCAGACACCCTTTCTGGGCCTACTGCCATTTCATCCTAGGTATTGCGCCTCTGCCTTGTCTCGCACCATCGCTGATCGCGGAGGCCGTACGCAAGCACCTGAGCGTCGAGCCACGCAAGAGACCTATGTGCTCTCACACTTCGCAGTAGCGCCGCCGCTGACACCATGCGTTGTTTCCTTTTCTGCTGTATTAATAGCGAAGCTGTTGTACAAGGCGTAACCTCGGCGTTGCAGGAGAAAAATGCCAAGAAAATGCTTAGCGCTCGAGAGAGTGCGCCTCGCGGCGACTGCCGAGCCCCCGGCTCGCGCAATGGTTTTAGAAAAAAACAAAAGCTCCAGCTCTGCCGTCAAGCGCTACCACACATTCAATGCTTGGCCTGAGGAACACGATAATACCGATGCATATGATGATCACTACTACTAGCACAGTGAAAAGCAACGACGGAACATGTAAATAATTAATTTAAAACTTGTACAAATGCGTGGTGATGTGTCCTTCAGTGCTCACGTATTAAGGAATCCCGCAGCTTCCATATGGTTCGAGCCTTGCACGACTTAGTGCAAGCTTCGCGAATTGAGCTCGTGGAAGTCTACAATGCTGAGGATGGCTCTGCATCCACCACTCACCGCGACGAAGACGACGATCTCTTCGATGCATATGACGACGAATATTACCGTGCATACAAGGCTTACTTTCTATCTGTTCAGATGAGGACTTTCACCTACGGAACTATGCGTGCGGTGCCAGGTCCCTGAAACCATCGAACATTTTTTTCTCTACTGCCACTGTTTCTACACAGCTAGACAACTGCTTTTGAAGGACCCAATTGAGCGTTTGGGGTTGACTTTTTCGATTACACTTATTTATCTATTGGCGCATCAAATTTGGGTTTTCAAAAAGGGATGTATATATAATTGCATTCGAAATTTTTTTCTGCTTCAGGTCGCTTAAATTGCTGAAGGGCGCTAATTAATCGGTAATTCGGGTTTTATAATCAACTAAGTTTTCCTTTACGGCCTCTTTCCGGAAATAATTTAGTATTTTTAGATAACCACGTATTTCAACAACCGGTTTAGCCCTGGCCAATCCCCCCTTGTGGGTACGTGCCAAAATCTTTGAGGACATCATCATCATGATCATCATCATTACCGGGAACACCTCAACTATGCAAATAAACAGTGATACTAAATCTTAAGTATGTGTCCGGCAATGCTCACCTACAACAGCTTCGCCATTCAAATCTTGCGCGTGAGTGGAAGCTTCTGTGACTTCTTACCATTCGTTCCCCCCTCTCCCCCTGGGCTCTACCGCTTGTATCGTGCGTTCTCTAGCGTCCATTCACTTTTGCAGAGGCTTCAGAGTACGCGCACGTATTTCCTGTGGTTGACCCCGTCCTTCTTGCGCATTATAAGACCGCGCCATGGGGAATAAGCGGATGCTCCGCTTTCAGCACACGATAAAAAAGCGCTGGCAAAATAACATCGCCTATTAACACAAATATTTCGCGGCGTTATCCCTTCTTCGTAGGGTGCATTGCGGTGGCGCTAAAACTACATGGCCCACAAAACAAATGACAGTCTTTTATCGAGAGAGAAGCACAGCTTGAAGGGAACCAAATAGAAGAACCTCTGACGGGGTACGTCGTCGTGATATCCTGTGGTTACCACCGGGTAGAATGTCGCAGACAAGTTGGCCAGAAAGTGTTGCATAACGTATGCTTCGAAATGTTGTCGCCGGAGCTTAAGGCCGAGTCGGCATAGCCGAACTGGGGTCGGTCTAAACCCCAACTGTGTAACCAGGATGGCCAGCCCCTCGACGTGCGCACTACTTGCTGGTGTGGTCGTGAGTGGGTTGGTGGGCCACCACGTCACGTCGTTAGCGTCCGTGGACATCGATGTTGAGGTCGCCTTCGTAGACGAGCGCTAGCATGGCGTCGAGAATGGTGGTCGCCTGTCTTCCGTGAAAAAACTGAAATGAAGTCGTGTGCGTGGTTTTCTCAGACGCTGCATTGCACTTAAGCGGGATACGGGGACACATTTGCATGTCTTATGCTTAACATCAACGCACATCGGCAGCATGTCTGGGAAGGTGTCGAAGCGTTCGGTTAGTGCGTAGACTTCGGGGTGGTACACTGTAGTTCTTCGATTATCCGCGTTCCTGCAGCATTAGACTCCTTGCATGAGCCCTGTTGTGACAGTCGTTCCGCGGTCCGACTTCAGGGGCTTCCTATCGTACGACAACTTAGTGGACGAAGAATTTTGGTCGTCTTTTGGACGGCGGCTGTTTCTATGTAGCGCATCAAGTAGTTTGTTGCGACCGCTATATAATCAGGCAAAATAGTGAATGGCACTAGAAGGTTCATTTCAATTCGTCAAAGGATCTTGAGGGTGCAGCGATAGGCTGCAGTAGCCCTGCGAACCTCGTCACCGCAGTGCTTTGCAAGTCGCCCTGGCTGCAAGTGACGAAGCAAGTGACCTTGGGTGCAAGTTGGGCCAAGTAATACTTCGGTTTCATCTCGCCGAGTGTACGGACTGTATCAATGTGCCCAGAAGATTGGTCGTCGTGGGATGCTTCCAAGGTTTCGTCGCGTAGGTCAGCTGGGACAATGAGAAGGTACTTCGTTTTCGTTGTGGGGGCGATGTTCGTCATGAGGAGGGAGTTTTTGAAACCTAATGAGGTGAGTTGAGCTTGAAAGCTCTGAGTACGGCAACGTTATCTTATTCTAGGTGGTAGATCTTGTCGCACCTTCCCGATCAGCACGCTGCTATGTAGGAAGGTCGGTGGGTCCAAGTGGGAGCAGGGCACGCAATAAGCATCCGAATGCTTCCAACCATTGTTCCAGAAGACTGTAGAGGCAATTCTTGCGGACGGAGGCTCCGCCACCCGCGTCAGCCATATGGGTCTTTCAATTTTGCTAGGCTGACACAGCGCGTGGTGACTTCTTAGTACTCTGTATGGTCTGCCATAAACGTATAGGCTAACACTGACACGATAAGGAGATGAGGAAGAGGAGGAAATAGTGTCGGTGGTGCCTGGCTTGGGCCGACATCTTGTAATACATCGCTTCATATCATCCCATGGTTAGTCCATTTGTCCTGCCACGACGGAAAAGCATTTCGAAATATTCCATATAATAGTGAGGCACTCTTTTAGCGGCTTAAAAGATTATTCGGCTTTCAACAGACTGCGGAAGGAATAAACGATTGCTTTGCGCTGCCCTTTTGTTTTTCGACGAGTACAGCCCCCAAGCGCCTGTGTGCATTTCTGTGTGGGCTTCTTCGTCGGAATGTCCCAGTGCAAGCGAGAACTGCACGCAGTGTTGGACCTGCCAGTTTTTTAGTTAGCTTTCAACTAGAAGAAAATGACGCTTTCTTCCCTGATACGTCCGTTTTCCTAGAAATTAGGGGTGCTCCGTAGCGTGTCAAGAGGGCGACGGCGGAACGACAGGGCCTTCTGACGTGGTGCGGCAGAAGTATCAGGACAACAAAGGGCAGCGCTGCAGGAATTGGCTTGTGGCTCACGGAGAGGCTCCGGGGAAGTAGACTACTTAAAAGATTTTTCACTTCTTGGATGACGTTAATTAGGGTGCTACTATAAAATTGCGGCAACACTACTGAGGGGTTGTTGGATTATTCGCGAAGCACAGCGCGGATGGTTTCACGTAGCTCGTCAGACGAAGTTATCCAGTTTCGACATTGATGTAGTTCGTCGTTAATGGGCTTCAGACCTTGGCGGTTCGCACTAGCTGTCCTGTGAGGTGGAGAACATTGGCGACCAAACAAAAATAATTTTTGTGAGTGAAGAGAATGTTTTATCTAGTCTTTCCCGAAAAAAAAAAACAAGCTACCCGAACGCGACCTGACGCCAGAAGGAACAACCGTTGACTCCACTTTCAGCACAGGATAAGATAATTGTGCGTAGGAGGCTGGCAACAGACCATAAGCGAAATATTAACGCAGCATACTTGTGCATATATGCCTCTCCGGGGAACGTAAATGGCAGAATGATGAAACACGAGCGAACAAGTACACTAAATCACCGGGGACCTATAGAGCACGTTGAATATTATTAAGGAGAAAGGGCCATCTCCGAGCTTGCATACTGAAAAAAACACGCGCGGCAGCCGCACGCCACGTGGCTAAAGAGAGCTTGTGCAAGTGTAGATTGTGTAAGTACACCGGCAGTTTGACTTCGCACTTTAACTTGAGTGAAAACCATAATGTGTTGGCGCGGGAGCCTTACACAAGTTGGCATGAACGGAACAAGTGCGTTCGTAAACGTGGCTTCTTATTCAAAAGATCTTGCCAATACTTTTTAAGCAGTCTCGACGCTAGGTTGGAGTTGGAAGAGCTAATAACATACGAGCCCGTGGACTTTATGTGTGCGCATTACAAAACTCCGAATCATCTAAATTAATTAGTACGCTGTCCCCCGCCGCACCGACCATGTAGTGGAGCTGTCGCCTCGGCCGTTAACACTCGAATATAAATGTTAAATCTGCCCCTCGCGACGGCGTAGCAACTCGCCGCTTCTTCAACCATGCATATGAAGGAAACATGATGGCTTCGAGTGACCGGCCGAGCAGTCACTAAAGGATCTGGTTGTGCGCCTCACATCGAGCGAATTGTAGGCACAAACACGAATCTACGCTCGGCCGAACACCATGGACATCAGTAAGAGCGGCATAACCAATACGCAAGCTTTACGCTGAAGTGCCTCCGCATGGAATCGCTATGCAGAAAGCTGTTCATTTTTTTAATAGAGGGGTTCGTTTAGGTTATGCTATTCCTGGTTCCCATTTAGAAGTTTCCCCAAAGGAGAAATTCGAAAATTAAATTTAAAGTTTACTCTTCGAACTCACGACAAGTGTGTTTCAGTGGTCCTTTGTCGACCGTCGATAAGATCAGTAAGCGGCAAGGGCAGCAGGGAAACAGAAGCAAATGTTTCTAGCGCCTGGTCCAGATACACACACACACACACACACACACACACACACACAATATAAATATATAAACAAACAAAAACAAACAAAAAAATAAAACAATATAATATATAATAAGAGTACGGATACACAGCAATAAACATAAAAAAAGATTAACTTACGTACCATCTCCGAGCTTGCATACTGAAAAAAACACGCGCGGCAGCCGCACGAGTGTAAAGAGAGCTTTGCAAGTGTAGATTGTGTAAGTACACCGGCAGTTTGACTTCGCACTTTAACTTGAGTGAAAACCATTAATCGTAGCGGCAACGGGATGCCTTACAAAGTCTGGATGAAGGCAAGTCCGTGCTTCGTAAACCGTGGTTATTGTTCTAAGCTTGACCAACTCTTTACTTATACATATATATATATATATAATATATAAATAACCCTACTATATATATGATTAAATACTGATATATAATATAATTATATATAATATATATATATATATATATATATATAGATAGAATATATATATCTATATATAAACTATAATAGTCTACCTTCCCCTATTGCCTTCTTTGGCGTTGTAGACTGCCGGCATTTCTTTCTGTATTTCCTAACGAGCCCCTCATTTCCAAACCCTATTATCGCGCGAAAGCTTAGCGAGGGGCCTCGGTTCTGGCAGCCTTGATGCCAAGGTAGCATAAGAAGGTTTCCCGCCAGTTGACCGCTCATGACAGGCTGTAGACGTTCGCGTCACGCCCCGGGGGTTGAAAACGAAGGTCCCCTTCTCCCGTGTAAGGTCCTGAGTGGCGCTGGCTACCACCCTCCAGCGTCAGATACAGTTGTTAGTAAATATAAATACCCAGAAGTATCGAAAGGCGTGGGTTCGGTCCCCACTCTGGGCGCGTGTTTTTTTCTTCTTTCTTTCTCACGTAATAATTAAAAATTGATAATAATGTAACGTCACTAACGGTAAAAAAATAGTCTAACCTTCCCCTATGCCTTCTTTGGCGTTGTAGACTGCCGGCATTTCTTTCTGTATTTCCTAACGAGCCCCTCATTTCCAAACCCTATTATCGCGCGAAAGCTTAGCGAGGGCCTCGGTTCTGAGCAGCCTTGATGCCAAGGTAGCATAAGAGGGGTTTCCTGCCAGTTGACCGCTCATGACAGGCTGTAGACGTTCGCGTCACGCCCCGGGGTTGAAAAAGAAGGTCCCCTTCTCCCCGTGTAGTCTGAGTGGCGCTGGCTACCACCCTCAAGCGTCAGATACAGTTGTAGTAAATATAAATACCCCAGAAAGTATCGAAAGGCGTGGGTTCGGTCCCCACTCTGGGCGCGTTGTTTTCTCTTTCTTCCTTTCTCACGTAATAATTAAAAATTGATAATAATGTAACGTCACTAACGGTAAAAAATAGTCGAACCTTCCCCTATGCCTTCTTTGCGTTGAGACTTGCCGGCATTTCTTTCCTGTATTTCCTAACGAGCCCCTCATTTCCAAACCCTATTATCGCGCGAAAGCTTAGCGAGGGCCTCGGTTCTGGCATCCTTGATGCCAAGGTAGCATAAGAGGGTTTTCCCGCCAGTTGGACCGCTCATGACAGGCTGTAGACGTTCGCGTCACGCCCCGGGGGTTGAAAAAGAAGGTCCCCTTCTCCCCGTGTAGTCTGAGTGGCGCTGGCTACCACCCTCAAGCGTCAGATACAGTTGTAGTAAATATAAATACCCCAGAAAGTATCGAAAGGCGTGGGTTCGGTCCCCACTCTGGGCGCGTGTTTTTCTTTCTTTCTTTCTCACGTAATAATTAAAAATTGATAATAATGTAACGTCACTAACGGTAAAAAATAGTATATATATATATATATATATATATATATATATATATACATATATATTTATATGTGTGTGTGTGTTTGTCTGTGTGTATGTATGTATGAATCTATGTATGCATGTTTGTGCAATTGCCTTTAAACTCCTCACAGCGCTCCTGGCTCACGGCTATTCCACAGAAGGGTGCTTAAGGGATTGGGATTATGCAATAGCCGTAGCGTTGGGTGGGCTTTCGTCGTAGGATCAGTCACTAGAGTGTATTATGAGGTTGAACCACAGGATTATTCTATTTTATTTATTTATTTCAGAATACTGTTGGCCTTTAGGCAGTTATAAGGGAGGGACACATTAGTATAGTTAAGTATCAATACATATAATTCATAGCGCAGTATAAACAACAACACATAAGGCTTTATATGTTACATAGCACACATAATACACATCATAACTGCTAGCAAAAGTCACAATGTTTCAGTCAAAGCATGTATGCAAACAGTGAGGACAATCAATAACAGTATAGCAAATGTTACAAGAAGACTTCCTTGAGCCCTTCCTTAAACCTCTCCTAGCGAATTACAATAAAGAAGTGGCAATTACCTTTTAGATTGTACTTTCCCCCTACTTTAGCCATGCAGCGGTGCATGCGCCGTTGGCTTCGGTACTTCTAGTCAGAAAAGTACCTCATTTTTGCAGATCTGTGCGCGGCGCGCATATGGCCTGACACCTGCGACCAACGCAACCGAAGCTACCGGTGATGGGACATGCGGACACACCCATTCTCCCCCCCGCACCCCAGTGAAAGTGCCTTCTATAGTAACCAATGACAGGGGTTGATGCAATAAATAAAAACACGCTCAGTGTGGTACCTAACTGGAATAGACTGACGTATGATGCGGAGACACAATACCTGGGAGACACGTGGGAAGAAGCCCTTAAAAGGGCCACGAAGGCAAAACGTGTTTGGTTCATTCGAAAAATTGCCTGGTTAGAATCATACTGACACCACTTTTAACACACACTTCGCTCAAATGAGCTGTATAATGGCTTACTATCTCATTGTGGCTTACTATCTCATTTGATTTGATTGATTGTGGGGTTTAAAGCGCCGACGCTACACAGGCGATGAGGCGCGCCGTAGTGGAGGGCTTCGGAATAATTTCGAACACCGGGGGTTGTTTAACCTGCGCCGGAATCTCAAACACACGGGCGTTTTCGCTTTTCGCCTTCACCGGAAAAGCGGCCGCCACGGCCGGGAATCGAACCCGCGTTGTGGGACTCAGCAGCACAACGCCTCAGCCACTCAGTTACCGCGGCGGCTCTAGCTCATTTCGGCACTATATATCACAGCTGTGCTATTAGGCCGGCAAACGCAAACGCAAACGCAAATTAGGCAGTGCTTGTAAGCTATTATCGCTATTACAACGAGCTATTTTCGCTAAATGTAATGCATATTCATTTTATAGCAGTAAGAATGGTGGGGTAAACAATGGAAGTTACGAAAGTTCACATAAACATAGAAGTACCAGCGCGTACTGCTGTTGGTACTGCGCGCACTATGCTTGTTAGTTGCACAGCAGTCCGGCGCTTTGGGATTGCCTCACACGACACTAGCCGATTGGCGTAAGCGACTTTGTCTTACGTGACCATGTTTGGGGAGTATACCCCATGTTTCACGAAACCGTAACAGAAACAAGCCAGGTGCAAGTACGGTCATAAACAAAGCAAAGGCGGACAGCGGTCCTGCACCGTATGGAGGCACGATCTAGGGGGACTGATGGTAGACCAGGCGTAGTACCGCAGTACGCTGCGGATAAGGAGCGCACTAACGTTCGCTTGAAGGCCTGTCCTTGTTGCGTTAGTGCAGATGTCAGGAAACACACGATTTGGAGAAAGAATGAAAATTTTAACTTAAATTGGTAAATTCCTCAGTGAATTAGGTGTCGGTTGCGGCCGGACAAGCGCTGGGGCACTTGTAAAACACCAAATCTTTCGAATAGAACAAACTTTTATTTTGTCTGCATGACCCCGTTAATAGCCACAGAGGACGCTTATCTCAGTAAAATGAACTACCGTTGGTTGCCCCACCAATCACGGTAAAGCAACGAGCAATGTTGCTGCGGCGAGAATGCAAATCAACGGCAAAATATCCGTCAGTAAGTGGCCATTGAACAGCACGTATTACAGGGCCCGATACGCGACACCGCGGCCCAATAATTAGGATGAGACGGCGATCAGCCTCGATTTTCGTAATAGGGCTGCTTAATGGGGCTCTTTTTCGAACGCGTGGTATTGACTATGTCACGTACGCTGGGTTGCTCGTCGTTATAATACAGTTTGAAGCACTCACGGGAACGGGGAAAAGTTCTTTGCACACGAAAGTTCCCACGGAAGTGTCCACTTTTGAAAAATTGCGGCACACGGCTAGGTTTTGATTCGAACTTCCTCACTTCCTCAGCACATGCTTTAAAACGATAGTTTCAGCCCATTAGAGCCAAGCCAAAACTCGAAATCGGAAAACAAAAAAAAAAAAATGTGCGAACTGCCATGTTGTCAACTTATAGGGGTCGGGGCCCTTGTCAAGCTGTTGTCACAGCTTTTTGTTCCGCCTCCTCCTTCCAAGGAAATGAAGAAGAAGAAGAAGAAGAAGAAGAAGAAGAAGAAGAAGAAGAAGAAGAAGAAGAAGAAGAAGAAGAAGAAGAGAGAGAGAGAGAGAGAGAGAGACGAGAGACGAGAGGAGAGAGAGAGAGAGAGAGAGAGAGAGAGAGAGAGAGAGAGAGAGAGAGAGGAGAGAGAGAGAGAGAGAGATCACTTTATTGAGCCTTAACCGGGTTCACGGGAGTGGTGTGGCCGTCGGTTTGAGGCCGGCAGCGACGATGTCAGCGCGGGTGATCAGAAGTATCTGGACCTCTGGGTCCGAGCTGCCCAGCGCTCCCTCCCACTGCTCGTCACTAACTATGGAGGGAAAGAGATCTTGAGGGCAGGCCCGCATAGAGTGAAGAAGAAGAAGGTGATGATGAAAAGTCTCATGAAGGGTCCAGTATGGGGGCTGTAGTGAGCGACATAATGATTGAAGCAAAATGCATAGGGCATTTTATTGCAACTACAGTAATACCTCGTTAACTCGAAGTCGTAAAAACCAGGGAAAATTTCGAGATAAACGGATTTTTCGAGATAAGCAAAAGTTGCGCTAATCGCCGGGAAAAATGAGCGCTCTTCAGAAAAATCACTACTACTTACCGGCTTTTCAGCGGCCGTTTCTAATCCTCCTTCTCGTGCAGGTTTAAAAGAGAAAAAAATAACATACAAGTGACTTTAACCTGCTGGGTTTTGCCGCACTGCCATTTTATTTAGCAGAGAAAAACTGCCTAATGCTCGTCTGCTTTGCGGTCACACCTCAGGGAAATCACACCTCAGGGAAAATCATGTGCACTGCACAAAGCGAACGAGAAAACACTACGCCAAGCGTGGGCAGAGGCCTCCCTGCTCAGCGCATGTGTCACATGAGCGTGCCACAGGGTTGCTTGACAAAGTTGATATGTCGCTGGGCTGAGACTTCGCGCACTTCGTGTTCGCGGAAATCATCGATGTATGGCAGGCGCGGCTAAATAAGAAAAAAATTCCCCCGCATTTCCCCGAAGGGGAGTATGAGGAAGTGCGAAGCACGGGGTGATGCTATGAGGGGGAGTTTTGTTGAAGTTTGGTGGCATTTTGCCCGTTAGTTACATTAACACCCCTCGTGATCACGTTCGGCTTAACCACGCCTCGTTTTGTACCTCTGCGGAAATCTTGGTGAATTAACGTGTATGTTCGAGAGATGTTCGAGAGGAATGTAATCACGCACACACACAACACACACGCAAAGTAAAGTGAAACGACAGTATTTATTTCAGCACTTGTTTGTGTTGTCGTTGTATGCGACGGTCATTACGACCGCCTTGTGGTCGCTAAAGTGGACCGTTAAGGGTTGTTGCAGCCGCTATAACGCCGCTGAGTCGCCAACGCACGCCGCTGACGACGTAGTTTGAATGCGTTAAAGATATAAGGCGCGTTACTAACAATGATGTCAGCGTCGCGTCCGTGGCTTAGTTGGTAGAGCGTCGCGCTGCGGCCGCGAAGTCCTCGGATCGAAACCTGGCGCCGGATGCTGTTTTTTTTTTATATAGTGTAGTGGCCTGGCTGGCGCGCCGAGAGAGGGGTGTTGCGAGCTGCAGAGTAGTAAAGGGGCTTTAGGAGAGTAGGCAAGGGGGGAGAGGAGGCGCTATGCGAGCGCCCTCACGCGTCGGAAATCGGGCGCCGTTGCTAGGCACGGTAGCTAGCTCCGTTGCTAGGCTGCGGACGGAGGACGGCGGTGGAAGCAGGAGTAGGCCCGACTAAGAAGTGCTTCGCACTTAAAAAAAATCGACGGACTTCAGGCGTGGCAGCATCGCGCGAATCTTGTGAAATGGTCCGGCGGCGGAATTTTCGTTCCACTCCTAGTCAAGATTTCGAGTTATCCGCAATCCGACCCAAAAATACTTCGAGATAAAGGGAAAAATATACATGGGACGTATAGGAAAATGTTCGGTGCCGCGGAAAATTTCGACTTAGCCGATTTTTCGAGATATGCGAGTTCGAGTTAACGAGGTATTACTGTATATTCATCTTGCCATTTCGAATGGCGCCTCAATAATGCGTTTGGAAACGGTGGTATGGCAGTGCGGGCAACAGCAGCTTAGTCGGCCATTTTGTGCACAGATTAGCAAGCGTTCACCAGATTGGAATGAAACCTAATTCTCTGCAATGCATCTCAAATTACATAAAGCGTTTACACAAGTGCGAATGAGATCTTATTCGCTCAAATTTCGCTCAAAATTCGAGCGAAATAACAGCTCTAAGGATTACTTCTGGCTTTATTGACTGGACCTCTTCCAAAACGCGTCTTATTCAAGCAATCGTAGTGAAACCGAGAGGCTAGTCAACCAGCTCAAAGGAATAGCGGAAAATTGAAGCGTGACACGGAAACACGTACAAGAGAGGGAACGGCACCTTCGAGCGCTGGTCTTGTTTCCCGCCTTGTCGGTGTTTGTAAGTCGCGCTTCGATTTTTCCGTATGCTTAAGCGACAGCCACAAGGTTTCTGCGTCATCGCCGGCTGCCGCCGCCAGCAGCGAGCGAGCGAACGAGCGAGGGCGCGTGTTTGCTGACTCCACTCGCTCGGTTCGAGCGCAAAAAATAAAAATCATGAGCAAGCCACGTTCTTATTCGCTTCTCACCTCCGCGGCCATTGCGAATCTCTGCCGGAGGAAGGCGACGTCGGCCTCTCAGCGATGGAGTAGCGTTCGCAATTAAAGATCCACTCTGGTCGTGGGCGGTACACGCTTCATCCGGACAGCCGGTAAGTTGCGTGGCCACTTCAGTTGAGCGTAAATGGAAGACCACACAACCTGCCCAGAACTGGTGGCGCTCGTCAACGGGCTATTAGCACTGTGGGGTATCTACATCAATAGAACAATATATGCTTGGTGCTTTGAGCTGTCGCGTTTTTTCTTTCGCGAAAACGAAACTCAATAAATTTCGGCAAACGTAGTAAAAAAATGGCCGCTTATATTCTCCGTTCGTAGCAAATGTCGACGAAAGACAAAAGTCGACTGGCGCCCCATCCAAGTAAATGCCTCCCATCTCTTTCCCGCTCACCTTTCATTTTGTTCCTCTCCCGTCTCGTTCATCCGACGGTAACACGCAAGAAGTTTGCTCAAGTCCATTTAAATTTACCGCGCTCCACCACTCCAAGTCGGGCGCCTCTATGCCAGCGCTGCCGTACGGCGGAGACACGCGTGAATCGACACACCCTACTCCAACGTTTACACAACCACGTTGCCCTACTCCACGAGCGTTCTAAGCAGAACTTGGAACCAATCTAGTGGAACCTTTCGTTGTTGTGGCCGTTTGATTTCTTAAATGCCGCCAGGAGCTATAGTAGCGCGGGCAACAGCAGGCAACAGCTTACTGCAGTTGATGTAGTATTTCATTTGCTATCGCAACAACTAAGCATCCATAAATTTTTTGATAAAGTAACACTGCAAATATCCCTTCTGTATTGATTTTATGCCTATTTGCGTAACTTCTTGTTACTGTTCGACAATGGTGACAAGTATGAACATTGACACCGGACTCAGGCGTTTACATTTGGCTTTGCGTATATAAGACAGCTTCTGTTTCACTTCGGCCGGGTCGCTGAATCGAGTCACAGGCAGACTGACAGAAATACCGACAGGCGAAAATTTCTGCGTTTAAGAAGCCTAAGAAATACTATCGTCTTTAATATACAAATTACGTATCCTGTATCCGGTGTTATCAGTGCCTGTACGGCGTTACTCTCGTTAGTCGCGATTCGCCGAGGCGCCTACGCTTGCCAAATTTACTGGCGTGCGTGACTTCTGCGCGATCAAAGAGTGGCGCGTGCTGTCCTCGGACTAGTCATCTGAAAGTAAGGAGTCACTAACCGTATGATGGTTAGCTATCCTGACGTCAAAGTATATGTACGGGCGCCGTCAAAGGAAAGCGGGGCGTGGGTTCTTGAATTGAACGAAACGTTTCGGGTACGTGGATACCAGCAAATGCTGCGGGTGTGTGGAGGTTTTAACTAGAGAAAGGCACCCTAAAAAACTCTCTCAATCGCTGCTGACTCAGTACATAGAGGATAAAATTGCCTGTATTCGCGAACACGCGCACTGTTTTCTTTCCACTGTGTTCATACATGCGGTTCATCACGTTCTGTTGTATAAAATTATTTCGTTATTTTGTTGGTATTTTTAGCATGCGAGGCTTCACGTTTTCTATGTGTGCGCTATAGGGAAAGGATCCTACAACGCCAATGCAGCGTTTCGGTATCACAGACCTTCGCGCTCCACCCCCGCCAACGTACCGCTACAGCCGTGACTGATATTTTTTTCTGTACAGTTTCCGGCCACCGTGTAGGGCACCTCTTTCAGAAATGTTATGGCATGACCCTTCTCCTCGAGCGGGCAGCAGCTGGGCGAAGAACGGCCGCGCGGCGATGCGGAGGAGAACACGGCGCCCTGAGTCCCGCGCTGCTTCATCCGGGCCTTTGCCGCAATACAACGGAAGCAGCATTACGCCTTAAAATCCCCCACATGTATCCATTGAGCAATTCTGAAGTCGTGTTTGCGACAACTTTTGCCGATATTTATGACTGGTTTTTCTTGTACAATATTTGGACGCATTAACCATAGTAGCCGGAAGGCAGCGTGACCTCAATTATTTTTGCTTTCTTTCACAGCGTAATTACTACATACGCGCAGGCTGGAAGCTATTAAAACCGCCCACTTCGGAGGGAATTCGGCTCCATATTTGAATATTTTTTGCACAAGGGCGACGAAAAAAAGTAGTTCGCCAAACGAAAAAAAAAAAGAAAAAAAAAACGCTTGGTGCGCGCAAAATATCGCTAAGCCGGTGAAGCATTTGTAGTTCAAAGGTGTTAAGTGTCGAAAATTGAAGCGGGAACGAAAAAAAGGATGTGTCGAATGAAAAAAAAAAATATGAAGAAGGGAGCAATGAGGCAAACAAAGCAAGAGGAAGTGAACAGTAACTTGAACGGAAGGCAGTAAACAACGCTCGAAGCCCGCGCCTGTGTTACGTGATGCTGTATACTCACACGACTTTAGTGTTTATTCCTCTGCGTGTTTATTTTTGAGCTCTCCCGCGCTTCAGAAACGTCAGCTGACGTCATTTGCAGGCACGGATAGCTTGGTGGCACAAACCTGCCGCCCGCGCCTGAGCTGTGCTAGGCTTTTTTATGCGGGCTGCGGGAGATTGACGCAACTGTAGAAGAGAAGCTCGCCCCCATCCCCGCCCACCCGAGCTGACGGGGATTGTGCTCGCTATCGCACAGGCTTCTCCTCCGCCCGGGATTCTTGAAAACAGGTCAAAGGTCACGCTTATCGGAAATGATCTGCCGGCAATGCCAGAAAGCGGAAGTCGAGACGCAGAGCTGGGCCGCACGGAAATGAAAGAGAAGGAAGCGCGCGAGCGAGAGCATCGCACTCGAGTCGAGATATGGTGATCGATGCAGCCTTCCTTCTTTCATTTTGCGAACTGACTTGCTTGTGATCTATACAGTGTAAATCGCGTTGGAACTTTACAACGAATAGGTCCTCATAGCACGGCCGGTCGGGAGCGCGCGCGTCACAGAGGCCGCACTCATATATTTAACGCGTTATCTTCGCCATTCTTTACGTCTTCCAGTGCTCGCGATTGGTAAAATGTAGGTTTTGAAGATGGCGGTGTGCGATAAGTATTGTAACTATTGATTGATCAATTGTGGGGTTTAACGCGTCGACGCTGCACAGGCGATGGCGCACTCCGGAGTAGTTTTGACCACCTGGGGATCTTTCACGGGCGCCGAACTCTCAAACACACAGGGGTCGCTTTTCGCGTTTTCGCCTCCACCAGAAAGCGGTTGCCGCGGCCGGGAATCGCAATCGCAGTGTCCTTGGGCTCAGCAGCACCACGCCTCAGCCATCGTGGCGGGTGGGATCGTAACTCATGCCTCTTTTATTGTTGACGTTGTAGAAGGGAGTTTTGACTATAAAGTTCCAAATAATGTCGGTGAAAGCCGTGGCGCTAACAAGCAGGCGTGATTTATGTTCGGCCAAGCTGGCGAAAGTTAGCTAGAGTATAGAGTTAAACCTAGAACCTAGACTTAAACCCCACAATAAATGAAACCAAACGAAACTCACTGTGAGAGGCGCATTGATAGAGCTTGCAAGTAGGCGGGAAGGCAGCCGGGGAAAAATGATTCTTCGTTATCCACCTGAGGATACGCCATTCCCGAGACGTGGACGAGCAGCGCTCCCCGAAGCCCATAGGTAAGCGGTAGAAGCGCAAAGGCTTACGGGTACGTCGTATGCTCGGTGCCACTTCCGGTTCGAGAGATCTGCTCTCCTCCCATCTGCAGGCGGCTTTCAAGTGAGTGTGTGTTGTCGTTTATTTGACACCAAATTCTTACCTTTTTGATAAGCACCTGGTAGCATCCACAATTGCTATTCGTTGAGGTCGCGATGTATGAGCGTTTTTTTTTTAGGCGGAAACATGCAAACAACAAACACACACACACGCACGTGTATGTGTGTTGCCTCTCACGTGTAACCTCTTTGCAGTCACTGCCCAGTGCTACAAAGAGGCGGGAGTAAGAGGCTGATCGCGTACGCGTGATGCCTGCTCCCGAGCGTCTTCTACAGCTCGCCACTGTCCCCTACCGGTATGACAAAAGACGTCGGCTGGATTACAGTACACGCGACTCCATGAATTTTCGGGAATTCGCCATTTCATTTTAGATCATCCATTAAGCACATATTAGTCTGACGAAACGCCCTTTATTTTGACGCATAGCTTGCAGGAATAATCACGAAGCTATCTGAAATTGTGCTCATAAAAACATTTCTCGGAACACCCAGGCCCAGTGTTCTTGTAGAGCGCACCTAGTCACAGGCGGAAAAGACGAAGAAAGTGCGCCACGGCGCAAAGAGTTCGAGCAGCTCCAAATTCCGCTCGTCGTAACCACCATCAGGGGAAGGCATTTATGGGAGCGGCCCGACGAGAGGAGCGTGAAAGCTGAACGTAAAGTTCAATAGAACAGGATGTCAAACAAGGCTTTCGTGTTCGTATTCGTGGAGATCTCTAAGCATCCCCATAATTCTTTAGTCTCAGTGCGTGCTTCAGACGACTAAATTTAAGCTAGGAGAAATGTTCCGCAAGGATTCTAAAAAACTGAGCCCAAGTGGACAGGCACCCCATGTCCTGATATGTTCTCCCGATTTTGGCAGCACACGGCCAGACTAGAGCCAGCAGCACTTTAAGGTCCCTGCACTGCAAGCGCGATATAACCATGGCACCATCTTCATGGCGCAGCATCTCGAATCGGCCTTTCTTGTCAGCAGCATTTACCGAACCGTAGAAGCCGGTCAGCGATACCGACTGGTGACATAAATTTCTGAGTGCACCAAATAACCCGCGGGGGTCGCAACCAACACCAATTTATGTTCGTCTTTGCTAATTATCCGGGTTAAGTAAGTCTACTTGAACAAATTCAGTGTTAGAGTTTGACTTAATCAAAGTTGCATTTCGTCTCCGTGTTATTCAACCAGGTTTAGGGGAAATCCAAAGGTGGAGTAAATTCAGCTGCATTGAGGTACATGTCAAATTTTCCTTCGCAGAAACTTACTTCACCTCAGGGATTTCCGCTAAATCTGGGTTATTAACACCAGTCCATCACTTCGAGTTGTTGATCAGTTCGCTCTCACGCTACAAACAGCTACCCGACTGCCAGGATAGTTTTATAGGGCTTTCAACTCTCTTTTATGTCCAGTTCTTCTTGGAGTTTTTTTTTTAAATTCTGCCTGGATGGTAATTCTCTTCCACCATCACTCACGAAAAGCCATACAGTATTAATTCGCGAAAGTAAAGACCGTGAAAAATTGCGATCTATGGAAAGCTTCAGACCAATCACTCTGACAAATGTTTACTACAAAATGTTCTGGAAGATATTATCTGATCGTCTGCACTTTGCAATGCCCGTACTTATTGGCCAGCATCAACCGCGGGGACGGCGCGACTTAACAATTCCGATCAATTTACATATTACTTGAACAGCACATCAGTTTTGTAAAGATTCCTACGAGCAGCTAGCCTTGTTTCAGATATATCTTTCAAAAGCTTTCGTTCGTTAAAAACGTGAGAAACAGCGAGAACTAACGGGACACTCACACAACGAAGACTAACAACCAAGTTTTATTACTTGCAGGTGGCGTAAATACACATCTAAAAAGCAATGGAAATGGAAAAAGGAAAAGTTCTCGATAACACAAAATGAACGCAAGTTCTTGTCACATTGTCATCGATAATTACCCAATTATTCATTTTAAAGGTACACGATTTCATTTTCATACAGTAACACCGACCGACGGTTTGCTCACACATTTGTCGCCCCCTCTGACTGATGAAAAGCTTCATAGATTTAACGTGTGCGTTCGCCCGCATATCTTCGAATGAGACGACAATGATCAAATTCTGGTTCGCACTTAGACTGGCGTCAGTGCGCAGCTAAGTGGGCCGCCAACATTCGCTTTTACTGAGTCACCATGCTCCCGGAGCCATGCATTAATGCATCTTCCCGTTTGACTAAGATAGCTTCATTTGCATGTCAGGGGGATTTCGTAAATGACACACTGACAGCAACCCACGTACTTTGCTTTGTGTTTCCTCTTAGATGAGTTGCCTTTTGTACCATCCTTATTCACCATCGCACAGCGCTTGCTCAGTTTATAGGAAGCGGACATGAGAACTTTTTCTCTTAACTTTGTGCGACACCTGATGCACGTACGGAATAACGGTTCTGCGGCGTTTTACGTTCTCGGTTTCTCTGTTAAGTAACCGTTTGTTTCGTTTTTGTTTCCGCAGATCCCTGAAACATGCACGAATTACTGCATTCACCAACCATCATGCATCAACAAGCCCACTTTATTCCCGTTCAATTGTGTTTCCGTTTCCCACTCATTTTTGTTTTCTTTGTTAGAGCGGGCCAACGTTGGTTGGGTCGTTTTCAAGGGAGTACGTCCTTTTTACAGTAACTGCTCTACCCGCCTAATTGTTAATGGTTACCTTTCGAAGCTCGTGCCTACACATTCGTCCGTAAAGAAGGTTGCCCGCTATCGCCTTTACTTTTTGCACTCTACGTAGAACCTTTATGTCGCAGTGTGCTCCAATGCAGTAGGATTCGGGGTTTTAATATGCTCGGAACCGAACTCAAACTACTGGTGTACGCTGAAGACTTGGCCTTCATCTGTAGTGATAAACCAAGTATTCATGCTTATTAGTCGTCCAGTGTTTTCCAAGTTTTAAACAAAATGTACATAATTGTTCAATGTGTTTAGCTTTGTTTTTCATCTTGTATTCAACCGATTTGTATGTGTACATAGTTGTAAATATGTGTTGTAAATACGATTTCCTACGTTGACCTGCAGTGCAATAAATACCATGTGGGAAACAAGAATTCCTGGTTAGCTCACTTGGTAGAGCGACTGCCCTAGATAGCCAGTGGTCCCGGGTTTGAATCCTGGACCAGGACAAATTTTTCTTCAACTGCGATGTTTCTGAGAAAGCTGTACAGCTTTCCTTTGCAGCCGTACGGCTGCATTGAGGCGGATGTCAAAGTTTCCTTCGCGTCTTGATGGTCCCTTTAAAAAGAATGATAAATCATTGGGTACCTATATTTATACAGTGATATACGAGGAACTATCGATACGGAGTCGCGATTTTCTGCATCACTTGCCGGAAGCAGGGTCTAGAGGGCCCCCCTTTTCGAAACACCTAGGAAAGTTTAAATTTGCACCACTTATCGCTGTACCTGACAGCATTGCGCTTGTGCTCATCTGCCGCTTGGGACTGAGTCACTATCCGCAGTGGATCATAGCTATTTTAAACAGTCGGAACCTTTGAGCACTAACAAGGGCCTTCGAGTGCACGGGCTTTTTTTCTTCGTGGAACAATTTTTTGGTGGCCTAAAGAGCTGTGAAGGGGCGTTGGAAGAGGAGACGAGTGAAGTGGGCAGCTGTTCTGAGTAAGAATATCGCCGTCGCTGTAAACAAAATGCACGGGAAAACACTCGAGAAACATTTAAAGACATGGAAGAGGCAGCCGATATATCGTGTTTGAGCAGGCTCCAAAATATTGCAAGACCGTCGTTGGGCCGGAAACTTTTCAGTTGAGTAGGTGCCTATTGAGTTGACGCATCAGGAAAATGGTGCAAAGGGATGCTGTTCGATTTGGAGGCGGGCAAGTAGAGAGGTGTTTGTAACATCGTCAGAATTACCACCGAAATTTTACGCAGAAGAACAAGAAGGTCTATTTTTAACCATGTGTTTAAACGTCTCACTAACAAGAAACTGTTTGAGCAGCTTGACGGGGCCAAAAAGGCGTTATCAAGTAGGACACAGACGGCAAGTAAATTATACATTACGAGCATGCCACAAAATAGTGTCCTGACTACCTACGAACGTTATATCATTGATTCAGGTAGCAATGTTACAGAATTTTGGTAGCACGCGTAAATATAAATAAAATGAACCACTAGAAACGAAAAAATGGCTGCGGCTAAGACCCGGCTATGCAAGTCAAGCAGACGAAGCCCAGTTTGCCACCCGAACGATATGGCCAGCCGAACGTTCTGTACTGCGAGCACTCACTATGGTTGTGTCGCCTGTTTCCGAAGCCGCCGTCGAAGTCGAAGGAGAGGTGTCCATTGCCGCCTGTAAAGCTCGTAGCTGGCGTTCTTTTGCATCCTTCTCCGGACACCTAGGTCGCCGGAGACCCAGCTCTTGACTCGCTTCAGCCTGCCGCTTCGTGCAGTCGCACTCACGTTTCCGCCATTCAGCAAGCTCAGCGACATCGCGAGGGTGGTAAGGGTGCAGCAGGCGGCTGTCGCTGCAGCGGCGGACAAGTGGATCTATCCGAGCGGGTCTTCACGCCTCAAGCAATCGGCGTCAAGTTACGAGGAATGTTTGCCACACCGGGAAACTCGCTGGACTGGGCCAATATTGCCTTCGCAATATTACAAGGAAATCATCACAGCAATTTGGTGCGACGAATGAAGAAATAATTTTCGTAGTTATACCATTTTTGCGAATGGTGAATCACATACAAAGTGGGGAGCTCGTCCTAAAATGCCCGCTAAAAATGCGAACGCATTCTGCCAACTCAAGCGCTCAAGTAGCAACTCTTCGTCTGAACGAATAAACTGTTCCTACAGGACGATCAGCATGCCTGCGCAATGTTTTCGGCAATGTGCAAAGTCTGCCAGTGGAAGAACTGGAATGCGGGGGTCATCGCGTACCATCGCAACGTATCCGAGTACACAGCCACCATCCCCGTTCAGTTCTTGCTGTACACTGAAGTTACCCTTGCAATTCATTAGTGAACCATACCAACCTCAACCCTATTTCTGACTTACTTATTACATATAGTGAAAAAAATCGCAGTTCTGGTAAGAAATTCCTGAGCTTTTATCATGCCGTTCCTTCTAACGGGAGGGATCTTGCAGCACGCGTAGAAAATGAGTGCAAAGAACACTCTCCAAAGTTGTTCTCGATAGTGCAGAAGAGAACAGAAGGGGACGGAAAGAATTTTGAGAAAATAGAATGGCCGGGAACCTTCATGTTCCTCATTTTTGTATATCTTCAAATACCAGTAATCCCCTCGTTAACAGCACAAAAGAATGCGAGGCCGTTATTTGAAAGGGGCATCGAATCAGTCAAGAGCGGGAAATTAGTGGGTCTGTGTGCCTGGAATCCTGTAAAGTGGTTTCTTCTGTGTAATGACCGGTGGCCCTGAAGATTGCGCTCGGTACCATTTTTGTGTAGCTTTTTAAGGAGAAATTTATGGAAAGATCGCTTTTACAGCTGAATTATTTCGGATAGAAATACAGACCTTTTGTTTAGATGCGTATACGATAGGACTAAATGTGATTGTCCTTATAAGTTACAACTATACCGTGAAATACTCTGCTTAGACTATAGAGTTGTCTGCCACTGAACTTATTTGGTCGTACGCATTTTCTCGATTCTGATATACTCATAGTGGGCTGCATGGAAACATTGCTCAGAAGGACACTTAGCGACCCAGTTTGGATGGTTTTGAGCTTCCCAATCAAAAAGCGAAGCTTCCTAGAAGTCTTCCCAACTGCGACATCTACAGGCTTGTTCCACGAAGAGCGTAATTCAGAATTACACCAACGTATCTCTCCTCGGGACCCGTGTGCAGGCGTTGTCACTTAAACATACTGACTTAGAACCATTTTGTCACTGGCAAGCGGACAGTTTTTTTCATAATGCCGCTGATCTCGCCCATTCACTACCTAATAACAAAGCCAGCAATGGCCTCTTCAAGAATAATAACATCATTCCTAGTGCTGGACTTTTTTGTGACAACACAATCGTCCACGAAAAGAGTCTGGCGGGCGAAATAACTCCTCTTATACCATTTGTGGGAATATAGAAGTATAGAAAAAGTTGTATAAAAATAAATACAAAGTAATAATTATAGTAACCCCTTCCGCCCTCTCCCAGAATAATAAGTTAACTACCGCTGGGATGAAAGGACATTGATGAGGGAACGCGAAGCTTTCCAAAATCTACTCTAACATCTAGCGAACCAACCCAAAAGTGAGCGAACCATATCTCTTCATGATGATTAGTATGGTGGTAAGGCGATTCCTACCTTGTGCACGTCCACGCATCCCTCTCCAAATCCAAACTGCTTCGTCTGCACCGTAACGGCGCAATCGAACAGACGGCGGCTTCATAACGTGAGGGACCCAGGTTTCATTCGGACCACGGGAAACGTTGGGCTACTTAAACCCAGAAATATTGGTCTGTCTGTATGTCCTTCTGTCTGTCCGTCTGTCTGTCTGGGACTCGACTCAGCCACCCGGCCAAAGCAAAATTGATATTGCGCAATAGCCAAATGTAAGCGTGTAAGCCCGGTTTATATGTTCATACTTGTCAACTTTGTTGAACAAGAACAAGACATTACGCAAATATAAGACAGGAAATTAGTACACAAGGGATATTTACAGTTTTCCTTTATTAAAAAATTCATGGATGCTTGGTTTTTCGATAACAAATGATATTCTACATCTAATGCAGAAAACCGCCGCCTCCTGGGGGCATATGAAAAATCACGCGGCAATAGCAAAGAAAGGTTCCACTGGCTAGGTCTCACGTTCTGCTTGGAACGCACGTGGAGTACGGCAACGCGTACTGCAGCACTGGCATCGAGGAGCCCGGCCTGTAGCAGTGGAACGCGGTAAATTCAAATCGCCTTGCGTAAACGTTTAGTGTGTTAACCTTGGGATGAGCTCGACGGTACAGGAACAGCATGAGAGGTGAGCGGGAAAGCAAAGGGGGGCATTTCCTTGGCAAATGTCTACAAAGACTATCGTCTTTTGACGACATTTGCAACGAAAGGAGCAGATACGCGGCCATTTTTTTCTTTACTACACCCACGATCATCGCCAGAGAAAGTTGGCTTTCCGGCAGCGCGTTTTGGGGGGACTACAGACGACATCTGTGAGAGGTTGAAAGCTTCGCCTTAATAAAAGGCCCGATTGACTGCCGCGCTGCACGGAGGGCGCCATACCATGGATGCAAGAAGCGAGATTTTGTATGCACTGGCAGACAGTGCAAAAAACACGGGATACTCCAGATTAGTGCAGGACCGCTCATATGAGTGCGTCATGCGCAAGGCTCATATTCGCGGGCCTGAACCCGATATTTCCTGAGAAAAAGAAACAAACGCGGTGTTCCTACAATGTGGAAGAAGTTCATGCAAAGGCAGAAGACACATACCAACGTCAAAAAATGATGCGGCACAACCATTCCCACGGCAAAGCCTGAATCACAGAAGCTAAACAAACATCACAAAAAAAATCACAAAAACGAAACCAGCGTTCGCATAATTAATAAAATTTCATCACGATTGGGCAATAACTTGCGAACAGCCAAGGTTTCTTCCCCATTGACTTAAAAAAATGCCAGGGGAGTGTTATGACTGGAGCTGAAGATTTCTGCCTGGCGGGAGAAGTACGCTGTGCAAGAGCACGGAACGCTTCTGTCGGGTTTTAGTCATGCTCGCGTCATTGGTTATTTGAGTAATTTTTATATAACGCGAACCACGTAGGGGGAAGGGGAGCAGGACGGGCTCGCGGGCTTAATAATTGGGCTGTTCAATGTCTTGAATTTTGTGTTTCCCTTTTTCTTGCACAACCGGATTAGCCACAGCCTGTATAACATCCCTTGTCCCACATTTTTGGCATGGCGAAAACGGAAGAAGGCATTTCGCGCGCTGCCTTTTAAAAACCGCTAATTCGACACGAAAGAAAATTTTCCTAAGTTCCTTTCTTAATTTTTGTGCGTTTTTATTTTCGCGTTCAACAGGTTAAAACCATTGCGGCAGGATTAAGATCCGTGGACTCCACAGCGGTGTCTGGCCGTCAGATCCTGAGGGCATTAGGCCACGACGTTGACAACCTAGAGCCGCTCTCGTCTCCGGCCCCACCACGGGAACTTACCGACAGTAGATGGCATGCCATTACCAAAGAACGTGAGTTCCGGTAATCCCTAAAGGCGCAAAGCTGCCGCTAGACGTCACAGAAAGATGTCATACAAGCTAGCCCAAGAAGGGGTCGTCCAAGTGTACCTGTACTTTCTTCGATTCTTTCTTAATTTCTTGAGAGGAAACTAAGAAACAACCACTTCTAGGGTCCGGGCGTATTTGGCTTCCAGTGCGATCATCTTGGCCAGACTGTCACCTTGCAACCAAATATGCCTGGTCCTCAAACGAAAGTTACGTTATTCTACGCGTCCATTAAAAAGAAATCTGTGGCTGCAGGCCCTGGACACTCAACGCGCCCCGTGCGAAACCACATGGCCCCTGCCGCCCCTCGCATGCTTTACGAGAATTAGGGCCAACTGATTCCCAGTTGCCGCCGAAGCGCTAAGCGGTGTCCGTCGCCCTGAGAGAAAACAAAAAAAAATGCACTCGAAAAAAGTGCTTCCGTCTGCGGCGCGTCGCGCCCTTCAGCCCCTCTAGGCCGGCTAGTTGACACTCATTCGGAGCCTCCACCACAACGAAAGAAAAAAAACATTACAGGCCAGTCTTCGGAATTTCGCGAAGCAGCCCCCAAACTTAACAGTCTGCTTCAGCAAATGGACTCCCTTTGAGAGCAACGGCTCTGGTGCTGAGCATGTGCTGAGTCAACAGCCCCCAGGGTTGGCCACGCGCTTCCACGCGCGAGCAGAAGCCCTAGTTTGGGGGCACGACAGGGCAGCGTGCAGTCTAGTCCCGCCTTGTCTCTCCTTCGCTAGTGCGACCCATCAAAACTCCCGTTAAATCAAGAACCGCATTTTTTAGTACGTTAAAGGAACCAGCTAGCCTTTATGTTTTGTTTTTGTCGAACTACTGACATTATCAACTCTACGCTAAGGTTCCGGGAACGGATGGCAACTTTCCGTATTAGCCTGATAGGCATAAATGATGGAGGCGAAAAGCAAAAAAGCCCGTGTGTTCGAGATTTCGGCGCACGTTCGAGATCCCCAGGTGGTCAAAATTAATCCGGAGCCCTCCAATTAATCCAGAGCCCCCCGCAGCGCGCCTCATCGCCTGTGCTGCGTCGGCGTGTTGAACCCTACAATCAATCAGTCATCTGATAGGCATAAATGGTGTAGGCATTTCTTCGAATTTGCCTAAACGAAACCTGTGTCTCGTGCTAGCCCCCATTTTTTGCATGCATCACCCATGACGGCACGGACGTTGAAAGACCTGCTGTGTTTATTTCGAGTAATTGAAAAAATGCTGTCGCAGCCTGATGGAGCACATTGATGGCTAGAGTAGGCAATGTTAACTCAAATGCTTTGTTAAAATTCCTCGGTGCCGGTCCGAAACAAAAGCGGCCAAGCGTGCTTCGCACTTTTAGTGTCAGCGCCGCGCCACGTTAAAAGCTGGTCCATTCCCGCTACCCACGTCCAACTCGTGTTCTATATAAATGTCTCGGAGGACCGCTGCGATTGGGCACGCTAAACAAACGGATCAAACGCAAACTATCTTTATGCGTCTCCAATTCAGTCTGCTCACACGCCGTGTGTTAACAGGCCTTCATTTTCAGTGCTACCAAGGGTGACCCCCATGATTCTAACTACTCTGGTGGTTTGAAATGAAACGTCCAGACCGCAGTCCGCAGTTCTATGTTGGTGGTCGCAAAAAATTGTGCCGGTTGGAAATTATCGAGATACGTCATTTTCTTGCACTACGGAATGGAATGCTGATAACGATGATGACGATATCGTAGAAGTAAAGCAAAACGACTCATTCGTTTTCTTTTATGAAGCGTTACGAATATTTTCATGCTTGCCAAAATAACGTTACATGATTCTTATTGTTTTTTCATGCGTAAGAAGCAAATTTTGCCTTTTCGTGAAGCGTCTTTCGATTTACTTGTTCGTCCTCCGTTCTCAGCGCACTCACGGCCTGCACAGACAGCCAGACGTCCCGATTAAGGTCTCAACCACTCTTCAGAACTACACCTTTTTCGAACAGCCGCGCAAAGCGTGCCACCACAAGTCGACAAACGGCCCTGTTCCGGCCACTCCCACAAGGTTACTTCCCAGGCGCTCAGTATCATCAAGTGGGAGCTTTGCTCAAGTTAGGCGCTTGTCCAGATATGCAAAGAACCATCACATCGGACAGGATCGAATACTCCCGACACCCTCCTTTATTGGAGCAGAAGCAGGCTTGTCCCTGGTACGTGTCTGAGAGCAGATGACAAAGACGTCAAAAGAAAAAAGCGAGAACAGGGGGTGCTCCCAACTGCACCGCGGCGACCATAGCGCGTTGCCGGAAGTGCATCTTGTTCTCCGCAAGCGTGCTCGCCGATGTCCGCGCCCAGTTCCTTCGCATGCAGCGGGCCTTCCCCCGGGGTGGTTTTCGTCTGTTCGCCTCTTCCGCCGTTCGTCGCTCGCTTTCCGCGGCGGCCGTTATCAGCCCCTCTTGTTTCTCCGTCGGTGACGCGGAAGGGGGGTAAGAAGGGAGCTCTGTCCTCCTCCTCCACGCGCACCTTTTTATAGAGGCAGGCTCACTGCGAGTCAGTGGGGCTACCCTCAGCCCGGCGCTTGTGCTTTTTCGCGCTCCGCTAGTGGGGCCCCTTTACACGGTCTTCCTGATGCCGTTTGCTTGTTCCAGTCTCGCGTGCGTTGGGTGTTACGTGATACCTCGACAACGCGAATTCGTAATGGAGGGGCGCTTTAGGGAGGAGAAAAGCAGCGAGAAAAGTAAAACGGTCACAGAAGAAAACTGCCGGGTGTGCTGCGCGAGCAAACCGGGTTGCCGGCGTCCGCTTTTTTTCGCTGTGCTGGAAGCGAGAGTTGCCGGCCTTTCCGCAGTGCGTGCCGGTTCCGCCGTACTTTGCTTCAAAAAGAAAAAAAAAGGAAAGAGAGAAGAAGCAGACGAGGAGCATATTTTGCTTTTCCCCCCCGTCTGTCTCCCTCGCTCCCTCTTCGCCTGAACTTACTGCCTACCATGAAAGATTGATGTCAGTTGTGCGCCAGAATCACCTGGTTTGTTCCTAGGCCCGCGAATAGAGGTCTTATCTGCTGCCTTTGCGCACTTTTTGCGCTGCTTTGTTTTTTTTCTCGTTACTTCGTTCCTTCCGCCAAATCTCGTTACTTTTGTTATTGGTGTTACATCTGTGACACCTCCTTTTTCGAGAGAAACTCCGAGAAGCAAAGGAAACAAATGGGACGGACGGGGCATAGGGCACGCGAGTTGTGAATTTAGGCACGTTGGTAGCACACCTTTGAATCCATTGCGCGAGAATCGGACGACTCACGAGTAAAACAGAAGGAAATGATTCTGCGACAACGCTTGTTTCGGAGTAGGTAGAAATGGGTAAAACATTTGAGCTGATAAAATAAAACTGTAATAAAGAAGCCGCTGTTGTAATGAGCAAATCCATTCACTGCCAAAAGAACATAACTAGGGCCTTCCAGGAAAGCCCGACATAAGCGGGTACATCAGTATATATATCGTTCCCGTCGAGACAATTTCCCATGTTATTCTTTTCAAGAATGACGCGATTTCGAATACTTCGGTTGCAGTGGCTCGTGCTACAGTGTAAAGCCAAAAAACAACCTTGTGCATTTCTAAAGCGAAGGTTTTTATGCATCGCTGCTGGCGTCGGGGCACGGCAAAACGCACTACCGGAAAGCCAGACAAGTGCCTCAAGAAAAAAATGCCTCCCGTGTTCGGAATCGACCCGGGCGCCATGAAGCCGACGTCCATCTCACTGGGCCATTCCGACACGGTTGACACGGAGCTCAAGCAGCTGGGTGGCGACGCGATGGCAGAACCTCCAACCGTCTACCACAGCCATCACAAGACTGTACCCCGCAAGTTTAAAGTCGTCCATGCAAGTGGGAACGCGTAAATGACGGAAACTCCATTCTATAAAGACAATCTCTTTCATACGTGTCTTCATTTCAATTTAACGATTAAGTACTACCCTGAGAGATCACTTCACTGCGTTCATCCTTGCTTTGAATTTGCCTCTTCGGCATTTTGAATCGCACGCAAAGAAGCTTCGCGTTTCAACAATCGTCATCACTAAAAGTGCGAGGTGTTATTATTATTTTATTCAACAGGCATGCATGTACTCGGTGCCTATCCTCAATACAGCGGCCGGGTTTCCTCGTGTACAGTTTCCTGGGCACTCGCATTGTTTTCGGGGTGATGTTCTGCGCACAAGTCATGTGTGGATCTCTGGTCTTATTGCTCAGCTTAGTTTGTGCTCGTATTGCGTTTGCCCCTTGTCTGACGTTCGCGTAATGAATTCAAAGACAGAATAGGGAAGCGTTAGAAAAGAAGTTCTTTTCTTATTCGTGGAGCTCTAAAGAAGCGTATGAACTATTACAGATTCAGGATTCTCATCTCGAGAGATTGTTGACGTATGTATACGGTCGTCGTTCGCTTCGCCATGGCGACGTGAGTTCGCTTATTTAACAAAGTCTTCTATACACATGCCGCCAGCCGCAAATTGTTTTATGCTTCTTCCCTTTCTCGCTTTGTTCTTGAAGTGTAAAATGAATTAAGAAGCAACAATGAGAATCAAATCATAAGAAGAGAAATATCTGGTGTTTCTTTCCTTTTTTTTTTTTTTGAAATCGTTGCAGCTGAACAAAAGTCCTACATGCTTGGAGCTGTTGTCGTAGCTGAGGGGGAAAATTGAAGGAATAGCAGTGTTGAGGGCACATAAGCGCCGTTTACAAAAGCGCTGGAGCCTCACGAAACGTTTAACTTTTTAGAGCTCGTTTGTGCGGCCCAGTGCATCTCATCGACCTAAGTAACTTCGCTACTTCACGGGAGGAAACATTACCGGGGTTTGAGTCGTATCTTTTTTGTGTGCTTTCTCGTGGTATTCTTCACCTAAGCTTACCAATAAGTCAGTCGCTTAAACAAAGAAAAGCGGCGATGTTGGGTAAGGCGGAAAGAGGTGTGAGGGGTGTGCCCTTCTAAGTCATTCTATGCTTTGCGTTTCCTTTCTCCGCCGGTTTTTTGCTAATTTAACGGCCTTCCGGGCAAATTAAGGTCAAAAGTTGTTCTATAAGGCCATTTTAATGCCCGGCGTGATGACGTTTTAAGTTCGGTCATATGTAGCTCGCACTACACAGAGCACTAAAAACAAAACGCTGCAAAATGACGCTCATCACCTCCGTTTCTTTGCCAGAAGAAATAAATAAATTAAAGCAAGCTCATGAGACCCATACTTGCATATTGGACGCTGATGAGTGTATACAACACAGACAGCAGTGAAGGTCGAGTATCAGTATTGATAAAACTCGCTGCTGGCTTAGTTCATTCATTGTACTTGCAATAAAAGTTAGCGAAGAACCGACAACACAATAGAGGCAGACGGGACTGGCGCTGCTGCAACTGATCACATTTCCGGGCGCACGTTTGTTTTTGTGACATGTACGATTAAAACAAAAACGAAAAAGAGCGCCCAAAAACTTACGTCTTCTTTTACCAAAATTCATACTCCGAGATGCAATGTGCCGCCGATGTTTAAACCTTCGCCACGCTTCTTGACGTGGTACTCCTCCAGTAATTCGAGTGCATATGTGTCACACCTCCCACCCAAAGTCTGGATCTCACTTAGCTGGGCCTCACAACTGCAAGGCCCGCAATGTGCAGGTGGATTTATTCTGGTATCAGCCCGTTAGTATACGATGGTTCAGAAGCTGGTGAAAATGATTCCGTCAGCAGTTCCGTAGCGCGAACGGCAACGCATGTTGGCGTGTCACGTTAACCATCACCCCGTGGTTGGCAGTGCAAGCGTGGATAGTGTTTCAGTGCCGCAAGTGCGTTTTATGTCAGCACGTGAGCTATCGCATCGGTAGCGACAACGAAATAGAATCTTAGCGTACCAATTTCGTGTGGTAATGACATGAAGAAGAAATCTATTTGAAGGCCAGGGAGGTTAAGCAGGCTACAAACACGGTCTGTTACCACACAGAGAAAAAAAATGGATTAATAGGTAAAGGAGAGAGAGAGCAAATGAAGAAAGTTGAAGGAAATTTATAGTTCAGGTCTTAAGATGTAAGACGCGATAGCGTTACCTCGTCGTCAAAGGACAGCCAGGGTGATGGAACTCCGCCGTTTCTCTGTCCCGTGACTGCAGCGATCCGAACGTTTGGTGGCTGTACTACATACGACCATAAATGAACGTTGTTCTTGCATTTAATGTTTATTACCAGGTTACTTATTAATTAGGGAGTTTTTTTATATGCTAGTGAACTTAGAAGTTGCGGTTCAAGACTGCGAAAATACGAGCGCCCCCCGGAGTGGGAAACGGGAACCGCGTCTTTCGGCTTCGCGCCGCTGAAAAGGGGCGTTTCCAATAGGGCCTTCCTCCATCACATACACCCCTCAGTTTATCCCTCTCCCTTTTGTCCATATGCGCAGACAAGGCCACGGTGCAACATCACATGTGAGCCTGTCCATATGATCATCTCCCTCAAATCAATTCCTCGGAGCTCTGGGATTTCAGCGCTGAGCTGATCTGACCCGGAGAGACAGAAAATCATCATAGCCCGGGTTACGAAGGTCGCCGTACAGCTCTGGCTGCTGGCCACCTCCCTCGCTTAGAGGTCTTCTTTAATAAAGTGCTTCTCTCTCTCCTCCTCCTCTCTCCTCTCTCCCTCTCATCTCCTCCATCCTCTCCTCTCTCTCTCTCTCTCTCTCTCTCTCTCTCTCTCTCTCTCTCTCTCTCTCTCTCTCTCTCTCTCTCTCTTGTCGCGCCCACAGGTATGCTGCGATGCGCGGAGTTCCGAGGGCCGTTTTTACCACCGTAAAGTTTGTTTCATGGAAACAGACGCATGAATGGATTCGCGTCGTCATCACAGATCGTGCTGTATTGAGTGGTGTCAAAATTATTCACGCCAGGCTGGCATAAAATTCTTTTGGAACCCGGCGGACGAATGGTACGATCTGCATGCTGCTCGTTTTGCTTTTCTACGCTTGCACGACATAGCAGGATGCGGTTCGCAGCAGTAGCTTTATAATTTAAGGGAGCACACACGTGCACTATTTATTTATTACATTCTGATTGTCTTGTTTTCTCTTGAATTACGCATGAAATGCGTGGCAGAGCATCTGGCAATAATTCCAGTGACTACATTAGCACACGTTTGTTTATCCGTGCGTTATTAATTTAATGCGTTTCAAATCGTGCGTTTTGCATTTTAGCGCAAGTGAATGCACCGTATGCAGCAAAATGTATATAAGGCAAAATATAAAATATCTAATGCAACAGTGTGAGCTTATCTGCACTCTTTTTATTATCTTTTGATTGTCCTGCGTTTAGTTTGTTTTCGTAGCATGCGTTTTCGTTGTTATTACTATTAATATTATTGTGATTAATATAATTATCAGTATTATTGTTGTCATTATTATTATCAGCCTATTTATGTCCACAGATGGAAGAAGGCATCTAACATACACTTTTGGTTCAAAGGGTGGGTCCTTAGGTACATATCGTGTTGTTAGCACTATGTTAACTATGTAGTGACTATATTAATTATTTTAATGCGTTTCAATTATGTGTTCTGCATTTTGTCTCCACGTGATTTCATGGCATATAGCCCAATGAATTTGTAGCAATAAATATACAAACTAAGCAAAACTGTATATGTATATATTACAGTCATAATTATAATTCCACGACTTATAATTTATAATTTACGCTTCAGTTACGTGCTTTGAGTTTCAGATTTCATTACAGGAACGATATATTCACAAGAACGCAGTTACAGCTATAAGCCGATGAATATTTAGACAATGCAGGCTTACCCTGTCCTAGTTATTTATTACAGGTTTTTAAATAAGGTGTTTATCACCGGTTTACTGCAGGGCCCGAGAAATACCCGAGGAATACATAGCGCGAGAAAGTATATATATGCATTAATAGCAGTTTAAAAATCCTGGTGTGGGATGGCTGCTTTGGTCTACAGAAATGTATTTTGGATTAGGAGGAACGGTGGGTCGTTGCCACTGAACATTATGATCGCACAGACAGAAAAACGTATCCGCGTCTCTTAATAATAAATGCTGATTTTAATTTAACATTTGTCTTTACGATTGGTGTTGTCACAAGTCGTCTTTGTAGAAAAATCTATTTAAGAAAGAAATATTCCTAATATATCAGATAGCGTTTATTTCGAATACAGATGCCAGTTTTCACTCAAAACTATGGTATGTGCTCTTGAAAGCAGCAATAAAGCTAGTATTCATTCTAACCCAAATATACACGCGTGCTTGTTGATGTTCCAGATCTCGCGTTTGGCTCCAGTGTGCGAGAAGGCAGGACCTGGCTCATTTACCACCTCGTCACATCTACAGCAGCCACCGGCTGTGTCCTGCCCATTTCACCAGCAGAGACTACGCGGACCTTGGCCAGACAAGGCACTGGACAGATATTCCCTGGCTGGATACCTAGTTATTAGATTGCGGCCATGTGCCATACACTTTTGTATGCGACTAAAAGCGTAAAAAAAAACAGGTCGTGTTTTTACACTATGAATGGTACATTTAGGCAATAAACATTAAAAACTGGGCTATTGTCTAGATTGTGTTTACTAATAAACCAAAACAACGTCGTACTTAGAATGAGAGGTACAAAAAGAAGTGGACGCGCAAAATTTATCAATCAGAACGAAACCATTGCCCTTTTGATAATGTGGCGGGTTGCGCAACAGGAACAAGGTCGTGAGCAGGCCATCAAGATGTCTTTGAATTGGCGCTAAATTGGCAATTACATTTATGCGTGCGGGATATCGATCAGTTTTAGACTTAGCCTTCTCCACAGGCAATTTTACAAGTCCCTTCCTGGGGTACATTACTCTGCCGTTCAAGTGGTAATCATTTTCCTCTTGAGGTTACAGTAGCTATCCCCCTAATTAGAATTGAGGTCACAAAGCAAACATTTATATGTTCAAATTTATCGTGGGGCATTTCTGGATTGCTTTACATCAGTGGAGACCCCCGCATCCTTTTTAGATGCTCAACGAACGATGTAGTCTTTGCAAACAGCAGCAAAAAGCTTTGAGTTCGCAGTCAATTGTTCCGTACAGACAAATGTATTTAACTGGTGGAATACTGATTGTAGCCGAAATTATCGCAGTAGAAAAGCAGCTCTGGGGTCTGTCGTGCACAGGTAAATTGGATAAACTACAAGTACATGGCAGCTGTATTCAAAAGTACAGTTGCTAAAACCAAAATTGATAAAGTTATAAAACTCATTAAAATTCTTGCGAATTCTAAAAATAAAGCAGCCCTTTATAAGTTCATGGCACGCAATCAGGCGGTTTCTCTTAACCAGTTAGAGTCATCGGAGATCTTGACTTCTGCTGAAGTTTCTCTAGCGCTCCGCTAGAGGTCTTGCGGTTCGGTTTTCTTCTCGTTGTCGTAACTATCACCTTATGAGTCCTACAGAAACGGATGATTTCATGCCCCTCTCATCATTTCATCTGACGGGGGCCTTGTCCATTGACGGCATGACGGTTGACGGTGTGACTGTCGGCGCGATTAAATTTTTGGCTGAGGTATTCGAACCGGTTGTTTTGCATGTATTAAGTTCATCCATCATATTTTGTTGAATTCCACAAAACTGCAAAGTGTCCAACATAATTTTGCTAAAAAAAAAGCCAGGTCAGAGTTTCGATTTAGACAACTTAAGGCCGATTGCTCTGACCTCTAACATGATCAAATTAATAGACCGAATAGATTTAAGCGGCTAGGTTCATTCATGCAGGACAGGCATGTACTTAGTTTTGCTCAGATTGGTTTTAGCCGGGGATCTTCTGTTTGAAGCGCTACTGTGGACTCGGAGGCGAGGATTCGCTTAGCAAAAAAAGGAAAAATGGCGTCGGCATTAGTGACCTTTAGATGCAGCTAAAGCTTATGAGAATGCCGAGCATAGTATATTACTCAACAAACTAGCCCGCATAAACCTCCCCGCATTCCTTTTTGCTTGAATTAGGGAGTTTTTGGCCAATCGGGAAGTCTTTTGTGCATACGGAATGCTATTTTCAAGAAGATTTCTACAAACTAGAGGTGTGCCTCAAGTATCTGTTATATCGCCTTTACTTTTCAACATTTTTATGACTCGCATTCCTCTACTTCCAGATGTACAACCTACGTTTATGCGGATGATATAGCGTTCTTTGCAGCCGCAGTCGACATTCATTCGTTATATAAACTTTTTGTGCCCTATTTTGCTCTGTTGGAGGTATGGCTTGACAGCATTCAATTACCGCTAAATGGGCGAAAGAGTGCTCTACTGGTCTTCCCCGTTGCAGGGGCAAGTTTCAAGTTTCTCTCACTTACAAAAAGCAAGCCATTTCGCTGGTAGATTCGCTGAAGTATCTTGGAATTACACACACTTCTCCTCTTGATTGGCATACACATTTTAATGCATCAGTCACTCAAGCGGAGAGAGCATTTGGTCGCATGAAGAGGCTATGTAGGAAACGAGCAGGAATGCGCCGGGACACACTTTTGATGTTGTACCGATCCTATGTCCGGCTATTCGTGGAGTTCGGGTGCGTCTTGTTTTGCCATGCCCTATTTACAAACCGCCAACGTTATACCTGTTGGAGAAGCGCATTGTTCGATTTTGCCTCGCCCTCCGTCGGTTCGTCTCGAACCGGGTTTTGTATTTCGATGCACGCATTCCAGAACTTAGGGTCCGATTTCTCTTGGTGACGGTTCAAACTTACAATCGCATTTACGAACCCCCCTGGAGCTGTCAAGGCCGTATTTATTTGTGCTCCGAGTTTATTTTTTACATCTACGTGGCCAAAACGTATTTCCCCCCAAGCGCAACTCGTTCAAAAATGCCTTGATTGTATTTCTGTTGAGCTATATGAAGTTATCCCAGCATGCACTATTGAGCGCAAAACTGAGTTTTTCTTTCAAAACCCCTTCCAATCGGCAGCAAAATTTCTCCCATTACCTTCTAGTTTAAAAGAGTATTTATCCAAGGATACTGCTTCTTTTGTGATGTATACAGATGCATCTCAAAAGGACGAGAAAGCTGGAATCGGTATTTTTTCAAAATCTCTATTCGCCATGAATTCCGGGCTACGCACCCATTTTTATGGCAGAATTTTTAACAGTGGCTATCGCTATATGTAAAGAACCGCAAGATGCACCAGAAATAATCCTATTATCCAATTCGAGGTCAGTTTTATCGGAATTAACTTCCCCTTCCGACTCTCTGGTGTACCGCATATTATTGTTTTTTGTTCCAATGCCCGTGAAGAAGGTACGCCTTGCTTGGCTCCCTGGCCATACGGACATCATCAGGGGCAACGAGCTAGCGGACCATTTAGCTAATCTCGCTGTCACAGCTTCTGTTCAATTTAGCATACCTAATCTAGTTTTTTTTTTGCATCTTAAGACGATATTGGCATTTAGACGCCACTCGTTCAGACGCACTCCTATCCTTCGAAGAGCATCAACATTTAAAGTTCGGTTGGAATGTTCCTTTTTGTGGTTCGCGGAATTGCGAAGTGACCTTCACCGAGCTGCGCTACAGGATACCGAGGTTGAATTATCTCTTTAGAACAGGGCTTTCCCATACGGAACTATGTGTGCGGTGCCACGTCCCGGAAACAATATAACATTTTTTTCCCCTTTTGTGGCCGCTTCTCGGCAGCTATACAACTGCTTTTGAAGGACGCTATTGAGCGTTTGGGGTGACTGTTACACTTATATCACCTATTGGGGCAACAAATTTGGGGTATGCAAAAAGGGATATATATATATATATATATATATATATATATATATAGCTTGTATTTGAGCTTTTGTTTCTGCTTCAGGTTGGTTGAATTGTTGAAGGGTACTAATTAATGGGTAATTGGGGTTTTAACCATAACGAACTTTCATTTCGGCCTCTTTCTTTCCTAAAATGCATTTGTATTTTGAGGTCCTCACAAATTTCAATAAGTGATTTAGCCCTGGCCAATCCCCCCTCGTGGGTATGAGACAAAAACTTTGAGGGCATCATCATCATCACCAGCTGCAGCAGTAATGGTGCCCATTGAAGTAATTCGCGTCAAAAGGCAACGAAACGTAAGCGAGGACAAAGACGCAAATACGATGTAAAAGCAAAGAAATCGTTGATAAGTATCAGAAGGCTTTCCCCTTCAAAGCAAGTTAGCAGGCTTGAGTGCCCCGACAATTATATTGGAATTGGTTTAACGCTTGCCAATGAAACTCGCCATTCCACATCAAACCTCTATCCTGCAGGGACCTGTAATTTTGTCTTTAAAAAAAACCAAGCTTCCCTAGTCCCTGCAACATCAGCTTATAAAAGCTGCCTAGATATACTTGTCCCGACTAGCACGCATTCTATCAAAAGTACTTGTTGGAAGACCAAATAGGAAATCTCACGCAGAGCACGGGCAACGTGTACGCCATCTGCCGCAGCCCACGAGCGATTGCCTTCCGATTTTGCGGGTCACTGATGAGGGTATTCAATCGGAGATGGCTCGTACATATGCTCCCCCCTGTCCCTTCGTGTGGGAAAACGAAAACGAACAAGACAATGCGCGAAAAGAACTAACGCGACTCACTGTGAGCGACGGACGTGCCGCGAACATCTATTCAATGCTTAGCCGAGTGCGCGTCTTAATCTGACCAGAAATAAAGTTTTTTCTCTCTCTCCTCTTGTAAGGCCCAGCGTGGGTGCGCGTCGGCTGCCGCCACTGGCCGAACAGCCTCTGCAGAAGAGAACCGAACCAGCGCAGCGGAAACGGCGGAGGAACCGCGTGTCGTCACAAGGAATCATTCTCCGAACAGCCGCCGATTCGCCCGCGATCACCCTTTCAATTTACGAAAATATAAAAAGACGGATCAACCAGTACAGAACGCTCATTAACCGCATGGCAGCGAAGGGTATCCCTAAGTCATATTTTAACGGTGTCAGACCTGGTTTATGCCTTAAGAAAGGGGTGATCATCCGGCGCTAAATTTCTGCGGGTTTATATACAACGGTTTTTTGATAAGTGCATAAAAAATCAAGTTAAACGCGTGTTTCTGATAAACAAAAATCGTTCATTTCTGAACACATTAACCGTTGGCGACATGGTTCTCGGTGCATGCAATTTGTAATCCTTTCTCCAAAATTACGGACGGCCATTCCCAGGTAATGCGCATTGGCGGTGATGATGGCACCGTAACAGGATAAAAAGTTTCTCTCGCTGAATTAGATTTTAAAGTTTTTAAAGAAGAGAAACCAGACGGGGCCTAATACGGTGAACAAAGGCAGTGCGCAATGAGCTGAAAGACATTTAAGCAATTTTTTTTATTTGCAACGGTCGACTTAGTGGGGCAGCGCGTAGTGTTTGTGATGTGCGCAATTTTGGACCTCAATGAAGAATCGCGGCCCCCCTGGACCACACAATTTTGCCTCATGCGATTCGTATTAGCGCAGAATTTTATTTACTCTCTTCATTCGAGATGCCTTTGTCATCTATAGACCCATGTACTGTGATTAGGTGACCCTGCATAAGAATTTCTTTATTTTTGTAGTGAAGCTTTCAATGTCTCACTGATGTCGTAGAATCGTAAAAACGCACGGCAGGAAAACCAACTTTCTCTGACGATAAGCATGTTCGTGGGTCTAGTTAATGAAACAAAACGCTTCCCGTGGTCGCAATCGAACCCGGGTCCCTCGCGTTATGAAGCCAACGCCTACTCGGTTGCGCCATTCCGCCATGGTCGATGTAGCTTAGATTTGGAGAGGGACGTGCAAAGTTAGGCAGAAAAACTTATGCACCACTCCGTCTAACGACGACGACTGGTTGAGCGCGAAGCTTTCTTCATGCGAAATCAAATGGCGAAGGGTCAAAGTCAAAGCCGTTGCGATCAAAACTCCCAACTGCGTGCTAGTCAAAGCAAAGCTCAACGAGTCCAATTCCAAACCGTCTGCGAGTGAAAGTCCAAACTCAGACGACAACCAAGAAATCCCTCACGAGAAAGCTTCGAATTCAAACATCGTAGACGTTAGACGGATGCGTGCATGATTTTCTTTGTTAGATTCCATAATTTTTCTATTATTTTTTCATTCCATGGTGCCATAAGGAAGCTTGTTACTCCAGATCAAACCCAAAAAGCCACCCGTTCCTCGTAGTGTCAATCTGACCTTTAAGCTCAGCCAAGGTCAAGCCAGCGCCTGTTGCGGTTGCACAGTGAAAGCATGTAATCGTTCGTTCGTTCCAAGGGGAGGGGTGCGGAGAGGGGGATAGGGGAAAAAGGGGGTGTGTGCCGTCAGAAAATGACGAAAGGAGGCGCTGGCTGCATAAAATTCACTGCGCGCTTGCGCGGAGCAGCATCTGTGATTCGTATTGCGCTGCAATTGTGTGTGCGTTCATTGCCCGCTCTCGGTGCGAAAACCGAGCAATCGCTCGACAAACTTGGTTTCACCACGTTCAACCCCAAAAAATGTATGACTACGGTTACATGCACGTACTGTCATGAGCTGAAGTTTACAGACCACGGGAGCGGCGACCAGAACTAACCGCTGCGCCATCTGGTGGCGCGGCGCCTTCTGTCGAGACCGCGCACAGCGCATGCGCGGCCAACCAGTATTGCATGCATGCCACTACCACTTGCTCCTTCGCAACTGCTTCTTTCTTCGATAAATCAGCGCCAGGGGAACTACGCTGCATAGTTAGGAGAGCACTGCCGGGCACCGCCCTATCTATGAAAACGGTGGGACTCATCTGATATGCGGCAATGGTACTACGCTGTCACAGTTAGGGTGCTGTGGCTGCGTTGGGCTCATAGCCTATTTATTAGTTCTTCTGTATCACAATGTCCCAGCGGGGAAAATATTGCAGTGAATACATCCAAACAAAACGGCCAACCAACGTGGGTCCTTTCTCTTAGCTCACGACGGTGTACGGGTTATTTCGCTTGTTTCGACATATTTGCACCTGCTGCAGGGCAAACTTGTCCCGTAATGAAATAGGCTTCTCATTACATTACAATGCATCCTGTGCTATTCAGCTACCACAACCCCTCACGCCTAGTCACCAAATCCCGCCATCCCAATCGAATCGAACATAGCAGCGTGTTCGTGACCAAAGTGTCGGTGTGCGTGCGTGCTTTGGGCAGTTCGTTATTTCCCATAAATTGAATAGCAAAAAAAAACAAAAAACATACCCTGCCGGTGATCGGTCAGGTGAAGCACAGTATACCTTGCTTTTGCGGCATTTAATAACGGCTTCGAAATTATCAAAACAAAAAGAAAAATGGCGGCCCACTAATTCGTCGATGACGTGAATGCATACCGCGAAACTGATTGGTGGATGTTGTTTAATTTCTTGATTTAATATACTGATATGATTCAGACGTAAGATATACAAAAACGACTTAGGATTTTTTACTGTTTTTTACGAAGGCATTAACCAAATTACCTCAAGAGACTAACGCGATCATTTCTAGTCGACAACTAAACATACTTTTGTGTGAGTTAGATTGATGTAACTTGGAAGTATTACAGAGTTATCTTAGCAGAAAAAAACGCGGATGCCTGTTTTCTCGGTGGTCTTTCCGGACTTGGTGATGCTGCTCGAACGAATGCGGAAGCAGTACCTTTATGTTATCGTATTAAAACAGCGACTACCATCTATGAGGCCGACTGAGGTAAAGCTCCCGGTGAATGAGGCGTCATTAAAGCAGTCAAACTGCGTATAATTTGATTTGGAATGGCTTTTGAAGAATGCGATTTACGAGCTATAACTGTTCCCTGGAACGATGTATGTTTCCCAATGTTGAAAGTCTAGCGTGAACTAAGTAGAAATACGTGAAACTCCACACAGTGGTCTTTGAGGTCAAATATAGTGCATTCTTTTCGGAGATATTCGCATTCAAAGGCGAATTTTAGAGCCCCTTTCAAGTTGGCTTGGCAGCAATGGGGGTTATGGCTGAAGGACATGATGAAATCCCACGTAGCCCGTACTAACATTGCCAACACAACGGCAGATGCTTTGTGTTACGCCGTAAAGAAGGAGTGGACGTGCCTCCATGGACACACCGCTGTAGTGGACGGGACCTGGCATGACTTCGTGAATGCCAGGTCGCATTCACGAAGTAGCTGCCGTTGGCGGTAACTACACCGAACACTATTGTCACGTTTTATGCAAATATGCCTATTGCCTTTGGTCTTAATGCGGAAGTTACCTGCAGCATTTTTATTTCTTTATACTGTAAAGGAACTCATTACCTGTACATTTTTTATAGTTTGCAGAGACAAGTGCGGTGTTGTACAAACCTGCTGTATTGTTCGAGTGCCTCCCTTAAATCATGAAAACCGCCAGCAGCTCACTTATTACTGTCGTTTAGCTTGTTTGGTTTTCTGTTTCTTTTCTTTAATGCTAGCTGGGCTGATGTGCGTTAAGGGGTGCGAAGCACCCGAGTCGGAACGCTTTTTGCTTTTCATCGTTTCTAGGAAAGCCGGGAGGTAGCGTAATATGCCCGAAAACGGCCGAGGTGTGCTGGCAGAGTGAATGAAATTTTTCCGCCGTATATTTTTTTTTTTTTTGCCGCCTGAGCGACAACATTTTTGTCCCGTGTTGGGGAGAAGACGATAATTGGTTTTCAGGGCGTTATAAGGGCCATGGTAGATAGCAGCTCTGAGTAGAGAGACGAGAACTGTCAGGTCAGTCTAGGGGTCAGGATGTCTGAACGGGGAGACCGCGAATGTGTGTCCACGGGACTTCTGTTGTCGAAACTAAGCAGCCGCGTTTCGATTCGTCACGGGTCTACGGCTGTCACCACGGCGGCCGAGATATGTTGACGAGGGAGTGAGTGACGGCTCTTTTGTAATGCGTGCAGGACGCGACTTCTTGTAATACCGGGACGGGCTACCAAACATGGGAATCTTCGCGGAGGAGCTTAATTTTTTAGGCGTGCATTGCATGGCTGGGACTTTATACGAAGCACCCTTAGGTTTGATTGTTAAGCGCTGCGAGTTTCTCAGTTGAGATCTGTTGTCTTGTTGCTTGTTCAGTAGCGTGTTTTGATAAACACCTTGGAGTTTCCGCATGAGAGTGCGACAGTTAGGTCACGTGGATTTTGTGTGCGCAGCAACGATTGACGGTCTTTGTTGCCGATCAGCGGCCTAGTATCGGTTAATCGATAGGCCCTCCTCATTCTCTGTTGTGACGTCCCTTTGGGAGACGGGGCTTTTGTAATTGAACTTAAAGGGGCCCTGCAACACTTTCGATAAGCACTTTCACTCTTTCCTTCGCGTCTGGAAGCACTGCGAAAGCCATAGTTATCGCCAGCACGGAGCGGCACTGCGTGATTTGCTCGTCGCACCACATAAGCCTTCCGTTCCTGCTTTGTTTTTGTGACTTTTTTTTAAGTTGTTATCGAAAAGCGTTCATTGCTGAAACCGAAGAAAAACCGGCCAACAGCCGCTACATGGCCTTAGTGACGTAATTTGAGCCTTTGAAGAACGTCAAGACCAGGAAAGGGAGAAAAATCGTGTGAGCGAGTTTATAAGTTATCTGATGGGGGTAGAGCAGTAATTTCTGGCTGGGGTACTTTACGACCCCCCCTAATCCAAGTACTGGGTGGGTAGGGGGACTACGTTCTGCAAGCATTTAGATTTCAAAAAGAAGTTGAAGAAAGTGTTGCAGGGTCCCTTTAAGTGTTTAGCGTTTTGAAGGAAATAGGGGTGTCCACAGGACGTGGGATTAGTCCGGCCACTGATTTTTTTATGCAGTGGTACTCGGCCGTTAGCGTGCCGAGGAACCCTTCTGGGATTGCAAAAGTGATGGGGGACCCCACGATAAAACATGGTGATACGTGTCGTATTGTGAGACACTTAACCCTTGCAGCCAAAGTCGACCATACACATATTTTGATGCCCGCCTTTTGTGTGTGGCTTTCTTGCATAATTGCAACGCTGTGCAAAAAAGCCAGCTTTAACACTTGTCGTACGCGCAGACGTTATTCCAACATGCCGTGCATCAAAACCGCTTTTTCTTACAGCAAAGCTGTATACCTTTACCCGCAACGGTTTAATCACCGTGGGTAAAAACGATGTCCGCGGGCAAAAACGCCAAGCCGCCAACGCCTAAGACGCCGACCGCATGCGTCCCGCTAATCAGGCATACAACATAGAGCTCAGAATTCGTTTAAGGAAACCACAAAACAAGCATCGAAACCGCATTATGGATGATAAGTCGCCAGTGAACAATGCAACCCCGCCCCCAACCATGTGTTCCCGGTAAAGATTATGATTGCAGATTGTCTTCGAAGGTTAGGTGTCACTAAATCGAGCAGTTCTTGTCCAAGACACCGAGCGCATGCGTCAGGCCAGGCAGGACCCAGCATTTGCCGCATCTTTAGACGCCCTTCTGCTGCTGAAATGCTGTTACACGCGTTATTTTTGGTTCGCCCTCGAACGACGCCTGTCGAGCGCAGCCGCACAGCAGGGAGGACAAGCTAAGCCTACCAGAGTTGACGGACGAAAACGCATAAACCACAAAATGGCGGCGCCCATGGATTGTCACAGCGTAAAAAATATTACGTAATGCGAACCGACCAATCATCATGGCGGCGACACAGAACCATACGAGAAAAGAGTGCCGATACTCTGTACCCCCATTTAGTGACACTAGCCGAGCGCAAGCGATGAGCCCGGCGAGGCGACGAGAAACATTTCAGAGACTCCTCTATAATTATTTGTAATGGTTTACAAAAGCTTTGCTAGACATTGTAGGGATCCTCCCGCCCGCTGCAATTGCGCGCTTGCTCGGTTTTTACCGTCGCACGGCTTTTCCCGTCTTTTCTCTCGATGCCAGCGCACCCTGGTGCCACTACGTTAGCCGAGCCAAAGCTTTCAAATTCCTGACGAGTTGAAGGCGCCAGTGGCCGTTGCGCAATAAAACACTGTCAGCTCGATGGCCGCTCCGCCCTGGTTCGTGGTTAACCTCACCTTATTGGCCTATTTGAACGGCGCCCGAACTCCCGCCTGCCGGGACGCCGGACGCGCGCACTGCGCGATGGACTGTTCGGGGAGACGCTGCCCAGGACACTGAAGGTATGTGACGCTTTCTCTACCGTCCGGCCGCAACTCTGTTGCGCCGGCGAAAGCCCTCTAGCCCCTCTAACGGCTGGCTCATGCATGATGTCGCCCCTGTTGCTCCGACCCGACACTTACATGTAGGCCGACCTAACACTTGACGATCACGGCGTGGGGTACGTGCCTGTGAGCGAACCGACTGCGTCTCCCTCGCTGCTGCCAGCCGATCTGGCCAGCTCGGCGATTCGCCCGCCCAATGGTGTGCCGCGCCCAGGAATTTGCCCTGACCGGAGAGTCCCACTGGGCTCTGCGCAGCGACGACGCGCACACCAGCGCGATGCGCCTTATCGTCCCTTGCACCAAAAGGGAACTACGTACTGTACTGTAAACCATGTAACCGGGAGGTTGGCGTAAAATAAACGCGTTCTCTCGCTACCCTGGACATATTCCTTTGTCGTCCCTACTCCACCTGCCCAATAGAGGCGGTGTTGAGTTGGCGTGACGGCGTTTCAGTCTCGTGAGCGTGCTCAACTATCTCTTACCCACTGTGGTTCCTCGCAGTGTGCACGATTGAATGCCTTGTGCAATGCAGGGGTCAGCATATTGCGAGGTAGAGAGACCACAACATTCACATTGAGCGGGCGGGATGGCTACCATTTTTTTTTTAGTTGGCGGCAAGGTTTGGAAAAAAGAAATTTGGGAGTGTAGCGAAGGAACTCACGCGCACTCTGAAGTGCCCTCACGGACCCCTGTTGGTCTAAAGACCCACATCTCAGAACGACGGCCCTGTGCAACGCTTCGAAAATAATACGTGTAAATAGAGTGGGCTTTTTTTGTAGTATACCGTCGTTTGTTTGCCACATGCCGTCCACCATAAGCTAATCATGTTTTGCTGTCACCGATCTGTCGTGGTTGCAGGAACATTTATAATGATTTAAAAAAAGCCCAACCTACTGCGCTTTCAAGAAACCCCTATTCACAATTCCCTAACAATTCCCTATTCAAAAGAAAGCCCTATTCAGTATTGCGCTTTTAAGGAAGTCCACTAGGGAATAATTATTTTTTGCTACCGGTGGACGAGGTGTTCGCGTTTCTTTTTCTTCGGAAGGACATTAACAATAAATAAAGCAAAGGAGTTTCCGCCGAGCTTCGATACTCGATACCATCTGCCCCACATCACGTACAGAGCGGCGGCCAAACCACACCGGTGCCTTCAAGTTTTCTTCCATGCCTCTAGACCTGTTACGGCGGCGGGATCGGCACCATTCGGCAATATAGGTGGCGCGTTCGTAGGCCACTCCAGTGCAGTCGTGTAGAGCGTAGAAATGAATGCTTATGTTCTGGCGTTTCTTCATTGTAACTTGATTCCCAGTTTGCGTATGCACGCTACTGCCTGTCCCTGATTATTGCATCGTGTTGCAGCTGATGAACTGCAGCCATCACCTTCATCACCCGGTCGATGCAGGAAGGAAGCTAAAACACAGAATGGCCGGTTACCCTCAACCGAGCACCGTGAGGCCATTTCGGTGCTTGTAGGTGCCACGGCCTCAGAGCGTCTCAGTGCCATCGAAGCCGGCACGGATGGTGTGCGTTTTGGCCCCTGCGTATCACGACACCACATAGCCCGATACCGTCTTATGGCTGATGATGGATGGGCAGTTCCTTAAAGGGGCCATGAAACCAGAATACAACTTTGTTCAGTTTGAAAGAGCTAGCCTTTGGCAGCTCCATTCCAGCTACGAAAGAAGCTTGATTAACCGAGAACGAACACGAGAAACATTGAAGAACATGAGAACTTCTCGCTGCAGTGACGTAATATGGGGCAGCGCTAAAACATAGTTGTCAGTCTGGTGAGTGTGTTAACTGAACGTTCGCATTCAAGTGACACAATCAAACGGAACAAGAGGCTACACTACAAGCGCCCACTGATGTTTCTGGGCGATGGCTTTGGTTGGAGCCCGCCAGTCGTATAAACAAGTCTCTAACCTCCCAGAGAAATCGCTAGAAAGTGACTGCGGAGTCACCACCGTTTTATGTTTTCAATAAAATATTTGTTTGAAGTTTTCGATAACACTGGCGTGATTGTTATCGCCATCAAAGCAGGCTTTCCGATGAACGAAACTTGTATTTCGTCGCAATGGCCCCTTTAAGACGATTTCTTGTCGATTTTCGGTTCTTCTACACCAATCACCCGTACTGCCTTAGGCGTTCGTGAGAGCCAACATACGACGGGTGTCCGACCAGACGGGCAGCCATCCGTACGAATTGAACTGCGCTCAGACGGGACCACGCAATGCGCGTAACCGCGCAATACATGCCTAGCTCACGTTACCCGATACTCCACCGTACACCGGATCTTAATTAAGCGAAGGAAAATTTGAAACCCACCTAAATGCAGCCGCACGGCTGCTCCACCTTGGGGATTCCTCCTAAATCTGGTCGACTAACCCAAGCCTTAAGTCGAAGTGTTTACTCGCCCTTGTCATCTTAATTCTTCGCCCCCGTGATAACAAAGATATGTATCTTTGTTATGAGAACGCACCTCAATGATGTACATCATTGAGGTGCGTTGTGGTGGAGAACACTAAAGGCAGCTTCGGGGACTGTAACGAAGGCTGGCAAAGAGACGTTTTATAGCTTTGGCCGTTCCTTTGCTCCTTGAAGCACTGGAAGGGCTACACCTTCGCCAGCAGATGCTCTTTCACCACGCTGGTATTTATTCTGGGCATCAAAAAGATTCCCCGCCGGCACGATCTAATTAAGCCATTGGTCAAGTGTGCCGCACCTAAGCCAAGGAGAACGTCCGAAAGCCCTGAACAGTAGAACAAGTTTAAAGTCACGCAGAATAGCGATAACAACCTTTTGATCGAGGGCTTCGAGCCGCGTTTAAGATTATTGAAATTAAAGATTAAAACTCCTCTGAAGAACGCAAACGGTTTCATAATTGAATAGCTGCGTAGCGGTGGTTCTAGATATTTAAAGGTCGTTCCCAAAATATCTTGAATATTTATTGGTATTAACAAACCGTCTAAAGTATTCAAGAACCTCAGAACTAATGAAATGATCCTGCTTAATTTGTAATATTCAGTGGTTTCCGTTGGGTTTCGAATGGCGTGCGTCCTTTCTAATTAAAAGACCTGCGAAGCCACAACAGGATACATTTAGGCTGTCATTTCATGGTAAAAAGTGGTTCGAATACATGTTAAACGAATTTCGCAGGAAAACCAAGATTTTACACCAATAGTCAAATAAATAATGTCGGCTGCGTGTGATGCACGACTTCACTAAGAAAATACTTTTGAACCTGAATGCAATTACAGTGTAAAAAGGTCCAGGAAAAGTTGTAACGGTGACTATGTGTGATGTGATACGGTATGTCTGGTGATCAAAAGGATGTCAAAAGGCAGAGGAGGCAGAGTAGCCTGATTGCCAAACGTGCCTGAATATACCACTGTTCGATCTTCCACCTTGTTGGACATCCAGGGTCGTTATTCAGGCATAGTCATTTTTTACGCGCACTCGTACGTACACTGCATTCAAAGCCGCAGCCCCCCGGCAGTCACTCAAAAGGGCCAAGGTGCAGTCGGCATCCAATCAGGCTTGAAACATGCACAGGGTCATTCGCTTATCAGCACTGTCGGCCCGGGAGCCCGGAAGGAGGGAGCTGCATTGCATCACGCGCGGAGCGGGGGCCGAGTGTGCTTAAGTGGGCCGGTAACCACAGCAACAACCACCGCCCTTCCCGTGTCACTGAAGTACAATCAAATATTTCACGTAAAGTCTGTAAAAAGGGATATAAAAGCAAAAACAGGGGAAGGTTTTTGTATGATGTTGCTTTGGTAACACTGACATAATTTGAGCCTGGTGGTGTGAGACGGGTCGCTCGTTCTTGGAGACCATAAACAAACGTCACGAGCGTGTGGCGTTCGCGCCACCCGTTAGTGATGTGTGGTCCCGTTCGCAGGTATAATTGGCTGCCGAGTCTGACAACGTTTCACAGCGCACCGCTGAAATGGTGAAACGATAGTAATTCTTTTCCTCCTCGCTTCTTATTGGCTTGTTATCACAGTGCCAGCCGTCTCCGAAGCATCGGATAATGAGCCACGACCTAGCTGACAACAGCAATAACTTTTTTCATACTATTCTGCACCTGATTGCGAGGGTCAGAGATAGAGATGCGATAGCAGTTTCAAGGCATCAGCCCGGGAAGCTTCATATAATATGGGCCAAGGCGGCAGAAACCCGCGGCAGCTACGTGGAAGCGTGCACGTAGAGCGATTGCCCTGATCTGCCGCTGGCTGGGATTGGCGCTGCACGCGGGGCGTACGTACACTGGAACGCCAGTGCAATGCGCCCGAAAATGTGGAACGTCTTCTTCGCAACGAACTCTTCTGTGAGGATGCATGCAGTAGCTCAGAGCCCCGTATGCAGTATCGCAAAATTTTAACCTTGGTTTTCTCTGCCTTTAATACATTCCTGTACTACTTTAGTTAATGTGCAAGTTGGATCTTTGATTAGTTGCTTAGGTAGTTATTGATTTGGCTCCTGCAGGTAGTAATTTTGCTCTATTGTTTTAAAGTAAGGAAGTGTTTATCCCGGGTTGTGCGAGATTCTGAATAGGCGTATTTACAGGGGTGTGTGGATTTCGTAATGGTTGTGAAATAACTGGAAGAGAAAGTTGAATCGCGCCTATTTTGCTCTAGCCGGGAATGTTGGAAGCCCACAGATAGCATTTTTGTCGGGAAATCAGTTGGATGTAAGTATGAAGTGTGCGATAGGTATGAAGTGAAGCATTCAACTACACTTGAGGTCACTACTCTTCCCTTTACTTTTTACCGTGCACCGGGACGTTGAACGCATTGTGGACATTAAACAGACGTCGCCAGAATAGCACTTTTCCTGCATTATCATTTCGTACATAGGAAATATGCTATGTGGGCAGTGTAACCAGCGTTTTCTTCGCCCATATCGCTCTGCTAACCACCTACAAGTCCACTTCTGCTATGTCCAGGACTGTAAAGAAATAATGTACGGAACAAGGACATGGTTTCCCGTGTCTACCCATTTCGAAGTAACGTGCGGCCGGTAGAAATGCTTCACCGCCCGCATTTCCGCTGCCTTGCCAGCCGTTCTCGCGTGAACTCTTCGCGCAGGAACGCGCTGCGCGCGTGCTCTGCGTCGAGAGAGAATCTTTTTCGCTGGCTTCGATGCGCTGTTCCCACTAACGAAATAGATTGAGTGCCATTCCAGATTTAAGGAAGAATTTTCAGAAACAGAAATTTAAAAAGGAGGAACTTTGAATGTGTTTCGTCAGAATGCCATGAATATTATTGCGCGCCAAGTCAGAAAAAAAAAAAAAAAAACGACGGATCTAGTTTTATTTTTCAGAGCTCTACGAGGTAAACTACGAGCTTCCGTAGCCACAGACCACGGCATCCCGGCCAGCACAATTTTTACAACCTTGAAAGGAAATGACGCTATCATCTATGTCACTTCGTCTGGAGTTGCGTCGAAGTAAAATAACCTAAAGACCACCCGGCACGACACGTTGGGGGAAGCCCTGTTTATGTGGTTCAAGGATATGAGAGGCAAGAACGTTCAGCTCAGCGGGGAAGTGGTACAACAAAAAGCGCTGTGTTTCGCGCGTCTGCTCGGGGGCGACGACTTGAGGGCAAAGCCCGGCCGGCTCATTATACACCTCGGAATTTTAGGGCATTGCTATATTATTAGCGGGCGAACGCCGCGCTTGCCGCATTTGCGATGCCATGGCAGCTGCAGCTGCTGGTATGCGCCTCCCTTTGAACATCGAATTTATTAAATCAACGGCTTGTAATAGGGCAGTCCCGATTTGACGAAGTTCTCGATTTATAGAAGTGAATTCCGGTTCTCGCTGACTTCGTTAGATCGGGCTTGGATTGTAGTTTGCTGTAAATACTTCGCACTTTCCGTAATACGTACATAGCCCACTGTAAGATGTCCGTATATAACCTCTGCTTTTCTTTGAGTATATAGCCTGTCATTTGATTACCCCACCCTTTACACTATCCACGGCGCAATCTGTGTCCTGTGACGAGAGGCAGAACTTCACCATGTAAATATACGCTCAAAAACCACTTTCTCTCTCTCTCTCTCACACACCCTCTGCCACTAACCAGTGTCGGTATATGCGACAGTGCAGCTACGTCATCTTTAAACCCAGCGAATCTTTCACCCTATACTTCTAAATCCACTCCAGCCTGACTTTTGCGCGCATGATTTTCCTTTCGCTTAGACATGTAAAGATTCGCTCTTAAACCCAAACGCTCAACGAGCAGCCTTATGAATGAGAACGACTTGCACCCAATGCGAAGGGTGCAATATACAATGAAATACGTCCGTTAATTACCTCGCCAGAGAAAAACAAAAAAAAATTCCGGACATGCGTTAGTTATTCGCCCACTGACAACGGCTACTTCTCGCTCCCGAAAATTTGGCATGGAAGTTTCCCAAGGGGTGTGCGGTAGTCGGGACAGGAGACCCGAAAGGCACTCCCAATCCGAAGCCAACCGTTGTTCACCTCTTCTTCTTCGTCGCACTATTTACGCCAATCGGGGCCCCCGTCAGCACGCTCCCGGCCCTGCTCCCTTGCGGTGCGCGTCTGTGGGCCTCCCGTGTTGGCACAGCACGCGTGCGCCAGTGCGCGCCATGCCGTCATGCATCTCTGAGCAGGGCTAACCCACTGACGAAGACGACCACGGTACGCGCCAGTTTGTTCGCACGCGTGTGACTGCGCACCAAGTCCATTTCTTCTTCCCCTCCAGCTGTTTTGCTGCCGCCTTCTCGTCCTTGTCTCTGGGTGAATATGCGCGCGCGGCCAGTGCACGTTTCTGGTCGGACCGGCGCGCGAACGCGGCAAGCGGGGGGACTTTCGAGGGCAGCAGGCACGGGGGAAATGGGACGAGCGCTACGCTCTCAGGCGCTGGCCGCGTACGCACTGGCGTTCTCGTTAATCGAGAGGAGGAGCAATAAAGCGTACGCTGGGTGCACGCCAATTGGGTACACGCGCCTGCTGGCTGTTACAAGCTGTACAGATTGTGATGTAGTGCGCTAAAGGTGCGACAGAACAGGCGTGCTCTGTGAGGCGCCTTACGACACAAGTTCCGCAGACTGTCAATGTAGAAAGAGAACGCGCGTCCGGTTCTTCACTAAAAGGTCCCTGGATTGTGCCGATGCTTCAGAACAAACCACTGAATAAGGAGCACCCCAGCTCTACCTGGCCGATCCGTAAATTGACTTCAAGATATTAAATGCACGTACTTTCGATAGTATTGAATTAGTACCTTCACTGTATTTTGTATACATCGTATATTTTGTATGTGCAATCGTTTATTACACGAAAATATTGGTCATTACTTAAGATTTCGCTTGTTTAGCGTGATCACAACAGCCGCGACTCTCTCGCTCGTGATGGGAAACTCCTCCACGTTTCCTGCTATTTCTCTGTGGATTAAAAATCCCACCCCGTGTTCTTTTTTTCTTTTGGGGTGCACTGTAGCACAGAATATGCCCGCTAGTGCGCTCCATGAAGCCTTCTCCGGTCCTTCTAACTTCGCTTAACCTTATTATTATCCCACTTAATGTCAGAGAGCTCCTCTAGTGGTACAGGTAAGCTTCCCTCGCTAGACAGAGTGCGTGCGTTGAACGTTGCCAGGGTCAAGTTCTAATGGTGGCCTGTCCGAATCCACAGATTCTTAGCACCCTCTGCTGTATCGCTGTTCTGACGACCGCCATGGGCAGGTGCTCTACAGCTGCTGGGGATTGAGGGCCGAGAGTTCAGTTGGTTATTCATGGGAGGTGGCGGCCTTCTACCACAACAGGGTGGCCAGATCCTTCTCTGGGGAGGGAGGGCTGTTGGTGTTTCTAAGAGCCTTCCTAGCATGGTTGAACCTTCCTAGTGTAGACCCTCAGGTATACGGGATGAGGGTTACTTCCGGAGCAGGCAGAACTCCATACCTGTATGGGTTGGGCATAGAGAGCCAGACGAAAAATACCGAGAGTGCGATAGAAGTTTCCCGCCGACGACGTTTTCGCTCACACCTGTAGTGATACTGAGCCAGCGTTTGTCGGTTTTGCTTTTTAAACGAGCGGGTCTGAAGGAGTAAGCTGGCACGCTGGCTTACTAATGAGATTCACTGACGTCTGGCCGTTGGAAAAGCAAGCTACTGCCATGCTGAAGTGCACAGCTACGAAAAAATGGCTAGTTGGAACCTCAGCTAGCCAAAGAGAAGCTGGTCAAAAGAAGCTGAGCATCTCAGCTGACGCTCAGCTGGCTAGTTTGAAGCTCAGCTCGCGCAGCTCCGTCTAAGGCTGTCCGCCACGAATGGCAGCTTCTCGAACATACGGTGACTGCTTACACTTCGGCTTTTGACTGTAACTCTATCCAAAAATGCGCCTACAGAGCTGATTCGATTTTTCAAACTATAGGAAACAACAACGTGATAACGCGAGTATGGCCTTTAAAGGGTCATCTTGTCGCGGAGGTTAGCTAGATTTGTTTTGCTTGCATGGGACAGCGCGCGCGGCTGCCTCGGCGCTGAACAAAAGGAAACGTTGATAACGGTAAACCTACTGGTGCTACGTGGTTTCAAATTTGGTACACAGCTGCTCTAGAACTTTTTGAAAGAGAAGTGGTAAAGGATTATAACTTACAATGCAGATTTCCCGACAAAAATTGGAAAACTCGGCAGCTCTGTCCAAATGCGTCCGCTATGAATGGAAGGTTCTCGAAGTTACGATGACTGTTCTTTTTTTACATTTCGGCTTTTGGCTTTAACTTTACCAAAAATGCGCCTAGCGAGCTAATTTAATTGAACTTGTCAAACTATCGAAACAGCTATGCGATAACGCGAGTATGACGGCTGCGTCACACTCGTCGACAAGGTGACCCTTGTCGCAGAAGTTAGCTGGGTTTGATTTAATTGCATGTGACTCAGCGCGCGGGGCCTTCTCGGCACCGAAAAACAGAAAACGTTTGTAACTCTAAAACTACCGGTGCTACGTATTTCAAACTTGGTACAAAGGTGCTCTAGAACTTCATGAAAGAGGAGTGCTAACGGATTAGAACGTACATGGCAGATTTCCTGACGAAAATGTGAAGATTGGCGCAGCTCTGTCCAAATACGTCCTCCATGCATGGAAGGTTCTCGAAGTCTTTTCCCAGATGGTACCAAAAGCGATACAGGTTAAAGATAGTGCAAGGCCTATGCGCCTACAACCAGCTATGATGATGAAGCCTGTAGAAAGTTTCTACGAGGATGTCAAATCAGCAATGAGGAAGGCAACAAAGCAGTTCACAATTGTGATGGGACACTTCAACGCAAAGGTCTGTAACGCAAAGGTCGGTAAGAAGCAAATTGGAGAAAGATCAGTAGGAAACTTCGGAATAGACAATCGCAACAGTCGAGGAGCTACAGTGGTGGGATTGGGAGACAGAAATAACCTGAGGTTCATGAGTACATTCTTCTACAAACGAATGAATGCGAAATCGACATGAAAAAGTCCCGATGGTACAACCAAAAACAAATTGACTTCGTTACAAGTGACAACCCGGGTATAGTGCAAAACGTAGAGGTGCTAAGTAAGATTCGGAGGAGCGATCACTGGATGGTTAGATGCAAGCTATGCTGAATCTCAGAAGAGGAGGAACGAAACCCGTGGTAACTAAGAAACCTCAAATGGAATCAGTCAGTGCCAGATCGCAGGAGTTGAAAATAACTCTTCAAAACTAATTGTCGCTCTTGAACCAAAAGAATGAGGTCAGTGTAGACAGGATAAACGAGAACCTAGCATCGGCACCACTCAGCGAATCAACAGGAGCTGTGGGAGAAGCAGCAAGTAGAGAACAAACTGAAAAACTAAGAAAACGAAGGAACCAATTGCCAAACGTAATGACGTGAAAGTGTCAAGTACGGTGGATTGATGTAGCCGAGGTGTCAAAAGTGATTAACACAAATAAAACAGAAGACATCCCTGCATATAACATGGCCGTGATTGAGTAAACGGTGCAAATAGGCGGAAGCTTGAAAGCAACTAAGACAAAGCTAGCCATCGGCAAAGAGAGGATGCACGCTTTCAGCGATGAGCACGGAAACATTATACACAACTTGGACGAGATAATTAAGGTAGCAGGACGATTATATACCAGGCCTGTATGCCAGCGACGTTAGACCACTGAGAATACAATCCCAACTTGTGATGTCCCACGAGTAACTAAAGAGGAACGTGGAAAGGCTCTCAAAGGCATGAACATCGGAAAAGCTGCAGGTGACGAAAGCATAAGCGTAGATCTTTTGAAGGAGGGAAGAGATATTGTACTGTAAAAGCTTGCTGTAGTATTTTCAGAATGCTTCAAGACTTAAAAAGTGCCCATAGCCTGGAAAAACGCCAAGATTATTCTGATTCATAAAAAGGGAGATCCCAAGGACCGCAATAATTGCAGGCGCATCACCTTACTCTCAGTTGTTTACAAACTGCATACCAAAGTGATAGTTAGCCGCATAGGTGACAGCCTGCATTCGCATCAACCCAGAGAGCAGGCTGGGTTTAGGAAAGGGTACTCAACCAAGGGTCACATCCATGTCGTCAACCAAGTGATAGAAAAATCCCAAGAGTACAATAAACCCCTTGACATGGCATTTAAACAATACGAGACAGCCTTTGATCCCGTACTCACCGCAGCCGTTTTAGAAGCAGTAAAAAAAGGGGCAATAGGAAACCTACCTAATACTTCTAGAAGACTTATATAAGGAATGCACGGGCAGGATAATCCTCCACAAGAAAGCGATCAATTTCCCTTCCGAAATGGAGTAAGGCAGGGAGATGCGATCTCTTCAAAACTATTCACAGCATGTCTGGACGAGGTATTTAGAAAGCTTGACTCGGAAAACATAGGATTAAGGATAAACAGGGAATATTTGAGCCATTTGAGGTTTGCGGACGACTGTTTGCAAATATTATGTACCTATGTCTGAAATAATACCAGTGGTTTATGATGTTGATTGATTGATTGATTGATTGATAGTCTTGCTGAGTGATACTACAGAACACATGAAAACAATGCTTGAGGAACTACAATCAGAAAGCACGGCCGTGGGGATAAAAATAAATATGAATAAATCTAAAGGAGTGAGGAATAAACACGCTAAGAACGTCTTTTTCAGCTTAGGAAACAAAACGCTAGAAAAAGTAACATAATATAACTACCTCGAACAGATGGTTAGTGCTGATCCCAACCACGAGAGAGAAATCCGGCGGAGAATAGGTATGGGTTTGGGAGTACTCGGTAAACTCTCCGAAATAATGAAAAGTATGCTACCTCTGGCACTGAAAACAAAAATCTACAACCAGTGCATAGCACCGGGATGACACACGGAGCTGAAACTTGGCGCCTTACAACTAGAAAGCAAATTCAGGTGGGCTCAACGGGCGATGAACGAATAATGTTAGGAATAACACTCAGGGACATGAAACGAGCGACCTGGATCAGAGGACAAGCTAGAGGGGACAATATCATAGTGCAAAAAAAGAAAAAAGAAATGGACTTCGGCTGGACATCTAGTGAGACAAACCGAAAACCGGTGGACAATTAGGGTAACAGTGGATACCACGAGATGGGTCTAGAAGAAGGGGAAGGGCAATAACACGATGGAGGGATGAAATACGGAACTTCGAGGTTAAACTGTGGACTCGAGTGGCGCAGCACTGGAGTAGTTCGAGGTGAACGGGAGAGGCCTTCGTCCTGCAGTGGACCTGAACAGGCTGATGATAATCACTTCAGATTTCGACGTAAAGGTGCAGTCACAAGTAATTGGACAAAGGATTTGTGAACATCCCAAGGTATTTATTTGTCTTACTGGCTTTATGACAGCTATTACCGGTTTACAGGAGGCTCTTTCTATTAAAGAGTCCTTTAAACCAACACCAGTGCAGCCTGGCAGTTTCAGGAAGAAAACAAATGCTGAACATTTACGAGACGTGTTCCAAGTGCTTTTGACGGCACCTTTACAATAACGCCTCATTAGTATGAACGCGTCAATGTCAACGCGTCGAAGTCGCAAACAGATATTACGGAGAAGCGATGTACAGCAAAACGCACACGTTACATGCACGCAAAAGCGAAGAAATGTGCCTCTGCACTGATGACTGATGTCTACTTTCATGTGCCGCAAGCTCCTCCGTACGCATGAATAGCACATTGTCGACATCCCTCCTGTTAAAGTTTAGCAACGGCTGTAGCCATGCCACGGCGACCTGCTTGCAGTACAACCGCCTCTCTTGTTTTGTTCTTCATCGGCTGGTTCCATCCGGGCAGTTTCCCCCGAATGCCTGGTGAGGGGTTATTCACCAACAGGCCCCACGGGTGAGATCTCGTCATGATTATATTTCGAATTCGAATTTTTTTGCCTTGATGACATTGTGAAGTAACGAGAGCAATGGGGAAAGAGAAGGACGCTGATTAGTAACTGTTCGCTAACAACCCGGAAGCCATTGCCATGTATAAAAGCCGGATGGAAACGGTTGTTGGTTTTTTTTTGTACGTCACGAAAGCGTTGCGAAAACGACGTAAAACACTAGTTCCTCTATGTACCTCCTCCGCATGCAAGATGTTTTGCATTGTGACAACTCGCTGCGCAGGCGCCATTTTCCCTCCAGGGATATGCTGGCCCTCTTCATTCGCCGAATTTGATCAATCGGCCGCATTGATTGGTCGTTCAGGAGAGTTGTGGCAAAGCCTAACTGCGGGCTTCTTAGAGGGCACTGAAATATTTCAAAATTAAACTTTCTTGTTTTTCTCTTCAAAGAGAAAACTCCTTTCGTAATGTGCAGCAAAAAACTGACATTTTTAGCAATTCATCAAGCTTCTGTAATTTTTTTCACGAAAGAGAAAAGGCATCGCATCCGGGGTTCAAACTGATCGAAGATATCTGGGGTGTTGCCCGATGGCTTTGTACGCCGGCGCCTTGATTTCTGCCCGCTCTTTTCATCGGCTCATTATGCCCTGGCCGAAAGAAGAGAATAGGCAAAAGAACTGCGAGAAAATCTGGCCCCAGGATATGTCCATCGCTCACAGTCTTCCAGGCTTTAGTATTGTCTATTCCTAACAGGGCTCAATCTTCTGCGTCTGCTTTTTTCTTTCGCAGCATTTTCAAAAGGCCCAGTTATGCGCCGTAATCACAGGGAAGGATTTTTGTTTTAGGAATTAGTGTTTCTGAAGACAGTGCTCGCGGCGCCAGTTCAGAGCACGCGGTTTTAGGCTGCATCGCGTCCTACGCCGTCTTCAGGATCTGGAAGCACCACCACAAGTTGTTCTTTCTTTTATGGTTGTTGTTCCTTTGTTAATTAATTATACATACCCAATCAGGAGACTAGCCATTTGTTACTGGTTGTAGAGAAAAAATGTTATCTAATTACGGAGCACGCCAGGCGGGTAATCGAAAGCAGTTGGAAAGGTTTTTCTGTCTTTTTTTTTTTGAAGCCGAAGTTCAGATAGCGAACAGAATAAAAGAAAAGAGAAGGCAGAAAGAGCAAAAAAAATTTCAGCAGTAGGGGCTTCATAGTCATCTATACGGAGGCGATATGGTACAGGACAAGATCATTTTTATCGTGGGCCTCGCTGTGTCAAGGCCGCAAGGATAATCACTGCCGTCAAGGGCAGCATTTTGCTGTAACGTTGCGGTGCGCATCGACGTTAGACAAACCTCGCCTGTATGAACAGTGAACGTAACAACTTAGGGAACGTAACAGTGAACGTAAGCCATCAGGGATGCCAGATCTTGGCCTTCAGATCCACCCCCCTTCCTGAAAAAAAAAAAAAAACTCCACCCTTTAAGTCCACGGACTACAGGCGGAAGACGGAGGTTAGTAAATTAGGGACACAACAATTACTACTAAGGCGTTCAGTACGACTGTGGTGAGAGGGTTTGGAAACCCTTGTTCATAATAACAAGAAAAAAATTCCCTTATATGCCTACTTCGCTCCCAGAAAGCGGTTCAGAACACTGAAGGTGGTGTTCTACATTAATAGGCCTCACGGAATTCTTTTTGCGACTCCACTTCTTTCCCAAAAGACCTGAGTAATCCCGCATGACCGCGAATGGTACTGCCTTTACCTCAGTAGCAGGCGAAGAAAAGGAAGTTTTGGTTTCAGAATGCAGTACGTGCCTGGCATCAGCAAAACACCTGTCCGTAGGTACGACACTAAATCACTGAACGACATGAGGCCATTTGTGGCGTCTTCAGATAGCCACTTGCTGCTCGCGTAAAGACAGATAGACGTGACAGCGTCTGAGTGTCTCACGTATACCGGTCCTTCTGCAAACTGCCTGGGTGTCGCACAAAGTGTGCCCAACCAAAAGACCAAAGTCGCTACCCAGCCAAAACAGCCGAGGCTATAAAGCGTTGACAGACTGTTTTGATGAGCCGTTGGGCTGCTGTGCGCCCACAGTCGCGGGACCTATTCCGTGCCGTGTACCCTGTAATGCTGATGACATAGAAGCACAAATAAATGGAACAAGTTAAAAAAATATACAGGAAGCACGCTCATCCCACATTTTCCAGCCTCCTCACAAGCTCTGCACACGGCTGCAATTAGGGCTTTGCCTCAAGACTAGGAGTGAGGTTAAGGTCACAACAGCTGGAACTTGCGCTTGTTGGCATACCAATAAGCACGAATACGACTGTTTTCATTTTTCTGGCTTTGACATGGGGCATACTTAAAAAATAAACATATTGAAAAGGCGAGGTTGGAATCGTGACGCATCCATGACAGGCCGGTTAACAACCGGTTGCCATTCATTCCGATGCATACGCAACGGCAATGGCCCAGCATACTCGTCTTCCTTCTGAGGCCGCTGGGAGGACTGACCGAAGAAAGTTGCTGTGTAGAGTGCAGTTAAGAGAGACGGCAACACTTAACTCATCCACTGGAACTTGGTTTTCACATCCAACAAATTAATGAGGTTGTCCTAACACAAATATTGCCGTGTTTCGCGGTGAATCACCCCCTCCCCTCCCCATCAATTGCCGGAGTGAGGTGTTACGGTGCCACTCTGTTAATGCAGTGACGCATTGCAAGGGAACGACAGGAGAACGAGATATGTCTACGTCCGCCCGTACGCACAAAGCCACTCATCCGTGCCACTAGTACAATGCCTTTTCGTGTTCTAAAAGAGAAGATACCACGTTTTGACTCTGTGATCACTAGTGCAAAGTTGCACTGCTGTCTCAATAATGATTAATTCACAGTGAGGTTGCAAAAAGTTTCGTCGGTTCAAAATTTCAAGTCCGCTTCAAGTAGAGGTGCAAAGGAGGAGGATGAGGAATACTTGTATTAGAAGAGAAGGTTTATTTGGAGAGAGCTGGGGTGTGGCGGCTGAAGACAACAAGTTGTATTTGCGCCTCCGATGTAGCGGGCATTAGTGGATCAGAAACGAAGAGGTTCTGAGCACAGGGCCAGCGAGGGGAGCCGACACTACTCGTGCTAGAACGCCGTTCATAGAGAATTGTGGTATGATTGTGAGTCATTGAGGGGTAATTTGTAGGGCTGCGAGTGGGCGATATCGTGTGAAGTTGAAACAGAGGTGTTGGAGATAGGATATCATGGCCTCGAAGCAGTGTCAGCAGAGGGTTGTAGCATCATCTGAAAGTCTGGCGTTGGCGATGTATTTACTGATTAATACTTCCGTAGATTGGGGCAGTCAAAACGGCCGATAATGTTATGAGTAGTGGACTAGCGATGAACTATCGGTAGTGCACCACACTGCTATTCATATTCGACTGTTGCCAAACAATTGGCAAAGTTTTCAGGATCCTTGGTTCTGGAAAAATTATTATTATCGTGTTGTCACTCACAAGATACATTAAAGTCACCAATTATAATTCTGGTGGTCTGCGAAAATGGAACGTGGTAGGTCAAAGACCTACCACGAAGTCTCGTCTCGCACAAAAGCTGAGATTAAAAAATAAAACTACAACAAAAACACTCATGGGAACACTTTCGTAGCATTTGGAGAATCATTCAACATTTAGAAAAGCGATAAAAACTTTGCTAAGAGAAGACCTGGATAAAATGGTATCGCAGTGTTACCTCTGTTCGATCCTAGATTATTTAAAGCCAAGCTTTTCATGCCCCACTGGTGACGTTGAACGCGAAAACGCCCTGCAGAAAAGTCACTTTTCCACAATGGTCGAGCCCATAATAATGAGGATGATGATAATAAAGGCGAACGATGGTTTGACAAAACTTGCCTGCTAGAAAGCCAACTTACACAACGGGCCAATCAAGCGGCACATAAAGCGCCTCAAGAAAAAAAACACGCTTCCCGTGGTCGTAATCGAACCTGGGTACCTCGTGTTATGAAGAGGACGTCTATCCGACTGCGCCATTCGGACACGGTCAAAGCACTTTGAATTCTGGACTTTGACTGAGGTTGCATGGGACAAAGCTTCGCGTTTTAACTATCTTTATCTTAACGAAGGGACTCGAGTAATTTTTGTGCTCGAACATCCCTCACGCGTTAGTTGGCTAAGTAGGCGGAAAAGGCGCCGTTTCCGGATCCGCGTAGCCAAAAAGTGAAGCCCGGAACGTGACATTAATGTTACTATTGACTGCGATGGCGCGTATGCGCCAGCATACGTTACAATTGGCCTCGACGCGTCATCAGGCTGCGAAAGTGGGTATGCGCTGACCTCACGTTCACATTGGCTGCGATGTGTGATGTGACAGTAGAAAAAACACCGATGATAAAAAGGACGAAGTATAACAAGCTCAACTTCGTTTACTTTTCGTTACTTTTTGCTGAATAAAAGTGAATTGAATTGAATTGAATTGTATTGAATTGAACTGCTGGCGCAAGAGAAAAAGTGTGGTAGGGGAAGGGGGGGGGCTACTTGACAGCTCGAAGTTAGGCAAAAGTCAGACTTTAGGTCTAACGATGCCAACCCACAGCAGGACGTATAATAGGTTCGACGTTGCTTGGCCCGCCATTGAGTCCGAGGTTAAGGTCCCCTAACGTTTTTTCTGAGCAAGAATGCTCGGCGTGCTCTAGAGTATCTAAGCGGCAGAGAAGAACTCCCAATCGCGACAAAAAGGAAATCTTTAACCAACTACCTATATTTATTTATTTATTTATTTATTTATTTACTTATTTGCGGTACCCTCATGGCCCAGAGGGCATTACTGAGGGTAACAGAATGAACAGTGAGAGATGGGGCTAGAAGAAGTTGAAGGCCATTAACTCGATGGAGAAATGAAATAAGAAAATTCGGAGGCAAAGAATGGACCCGGGCAGCACAGGACAAGAGCGGTGAACGTCAATGAGAGAGGCCTTCGTCGTGCAGTGCGCTTAGACTGTTTGTTATGATTATAACTGGTTCTTTATAACCCCATTCAAGAAACTGTAGAAACACTTTTGTAGCACCAGGGGAGCTGCTGGGAAAACAAAAGTGTGTCGGGGCCATGGCATGGAAGACAGGCACCTCAAGAAGAAAAAAAACGACCGGAGGCCATGATAAACATGTCACTGATCAAGCGACCCCGCATAAAAAGTCTCCTCTACCAAGAAAATGAAGCCAAACCTAGACAAGTACAGGCGATATGGCAGGAGCAGGTTCATTCCAGGAAAGTTCCAAAATGTGGTATACACCGACTCCGGGTTGTACGAAAGTACCAGGCAGCAATGTAGCAGTTGACTACTCTGGCCATCTCTTTGAATCAATGAACCTCCTACATATAGGAACGAAGAAGCGGAAGTTGGAGCCATCCTCTTGCCAAGCCATGATAAAGGCTGTGCACAGATGATAGCAATTCAAACATTACATATTACATCGAGATATGCGAGGGGTCTTTGACCCACTCGTTACTTCAAGATTAGCACGAGCTGCTTGAGAGGACAAGGAAAGACGCTGCTGCATCTGGGGCCCTGGATTTCAGGTTCCATCCTTGAGTTCCCGGCCATCTGCTTACCCCATTTTCCTAAACCCCAGTACTCTCTCTCTCTCTCTCTCTCACTTAGCAGAAAAGCAAAAAACAGTCAGTCTGGAGTAGACCTTAGAAAATAAACAGTATGAAACACTTAAACTCACCTTAACTCTGAAACTGACCAACACCCCGCAGCCACGACCTTTCACGCTCACATCGTAATCCACGAAGTACAGAGGGCCTCTCTTTACTGTGCCACGACGATTACACACCTTTGCTGCTAGTCTTTCTCTCTTCGCTTACCTTCAGTGCTGTGAAGCATAGATTTTAAATGCAGCAATTCTGTTCGACAAAAGAGTGTACGTAACGCAACCGCGTTGTACATCTTAAGACCCAAACTTTGATGTCAGCGGCAGCATATTGTATTCACATTTTGCTTTTGTTGCCGCTTTCTTTAAAGCGAATACCGTCACCTTTCACTGCCGCAAATGAAAGCAGACCAGGAAATATTCATTAGATAAAAACAAAAAAGTGGTTTCCCGCACTTTGAACAACGCCGGGAAAGACGAAAATCGTTCGAGCCAGTTTTGAAGTTATGTGATGTACGTAGATCAGGAACGTTTGGCTCGGGTATAACGGGCCCACTTTCATCGAAGGACTCGACGTGCTTATTGACCACGTTTGAAAAATGCTTTATATGCTGAACCAAACTGAAAAAGAATTCATGTTTCGGGCACCGTTTATATCAGATCATTACCCAATTCACCGCTAAATATGGCATCCAGCTTACGGCCTTTCTGATAAATATCTGTTCTTACTGCCACTGCCATTTTGCATTTTACGCGTGATCCTGAATTAGGAATACATGGGCAAGGGGTCTTTTCTCGACATTGTGAATTCTCTGTGAATTCTCCGTGAATACACCATGTTTTTGCGTAGAAAAACGTAAGCAAACAGTGGCGTGTACACGTATCGATGATGACATCTGGTTTACTTTGACGCTTGGCTCAGAAAGATCACTACTAAGGTGTCACGTATTGAGCAAAAGATATGCAAATACTTGCTAAGTATTCTAAAAATTAAGACGGCAGCGGAGGCTGGGAAAAGAAGCACATTTCGTAAGTTTAAAATCTGCGCCAAAGCCACAACCGGATCAAAGAACGTTGACCCAAATGCGAAGGAAAAGGGGCGTGCTAAGCTAAAGAACATCACACAATATTTTTTGTGTATGTATTTATTTTTTCAATCGCTTTTAGTAACGTAGTTGAACTCTCTGATTTAATGCTAATTTTTAGGCTGTTTGTTGCGTTATCACCTTACCGGCCGTCACCGCCCGCCCGCTATTGTCTGGTACTACTATGTAACAAGTTTATGGAGTGACCACAGGAAAAAGTTGCAGAGGCATCAAAGTTTGGATTATAAGATGTAAGGCACGATAGCGCTACTTCGACTGCCATGAAGTTTTTTCGTACGCAATTGCTGTATTTCCGATCTATGCTTCACCAGCACGAAAGGTCATCGAAAAGAGAAAGACTAGTAACAAGGGTTTTTAATCACCGTGGCCCTGGAGAGACAAAGGCTATCTGCGCTTCTGTGGCTTAAAATGTGAGCGTGAAAGATTGCGGATGTGAGGCCTTGGTAAGTTTTAGCTGGGAGGTGTCAGTGTCCGTGTATAAAAATGTTTATTCTGTGATGTCTAGGCCGGGCTGAACAATTTTGCTTTTTTCAAAGCGATTGAGAGAGAGAAAGAAACAGAGATATACGTTTGTTCGGGAACAAATAGTAGTGCTAGGAAAATTGGCTTAAAAGATGGTAGGGAGCTCAAGGATAGAACCTGAAGTTTAGAGCGCCGGATGGCGCAGCTCTTTTCCCAACCCTTTCATCAGCTCGCGCTGATCTTGAGGTAACGAGCTGGTCAAAGCTGCCTCCCACGTCTCGAAGAAGTGGAATATGTTTTGTTTGAGTTGTTCTCCCTAGGCTAGGTTGCGTGCAAGAGGGTGGATATTTCCCCGATTTTAGGACAGTTATAAGTTAATGTCCGATGTTTCCACAGGGCACCTTAACGCACATAGATGGGGAAAGATGGTGTTCCTAGGCGAAGGATGAGGATTCGTTCTTAATGTTTTGCGAGGACGGCTGTGTGCTAGTCGGGGTCACAAGCAGCACGGTATTTGAGTTCATGTGCCGTTTGGTCAGTGCGTCGTTCTCTTCCAGATCATTGGCTCTGGATGTCCAGTTGACGTTAACTGTTTTTATTGTGGATGGGAACATATCACCGAAGCGCTTAGGTATTCTGCCTGCAGAAAACAGTATAATCTCCTTTGAGAGTCTTTAATGTGGTTACGCTTCTATTTGATACTTCCGCATTTCGGGTTGCCAAGAGGATGGCTCCAACTTCCACTTGTTTGTTCCTGTATGTGGGAGGGCCATGCAGTCACAAAGACTGCCAGAGTAGTCTTGGGGCCTTGTTCTTTTGGGGCCTTGTTCTTTTGTGCATCCCGGAGTCGGTGTATACTGTGGTCTCAGGATATTCACACTTCCCCGAATGAACTTGATACTGCCATATTGCCTCTTCTTTGGTAGGATTGGATCCATATATTTGTTAGAAGAGAGAGGTCACTGGATCGGTGTCATGCCTATCACGGCGTGCACGCAGTAGTTTATTTTCAAAGGGGGGTGCCGGGCTTCTGTACGATGGTCCCTCCCGATTTTGTTTTTCCATTCGCTTCCTTTGTTCTAGGAGAGTGGTTTCTTCGATTTCTTGAAATATAAGTGCATTAGGAAGACACAAGTTGAGGTCATATTCATCGTCGTTATAACCAACATCCTATTTAGGACGACTGCAGGGTGATGTACTTTCCACTTTCCGATTGACCTACACACGCTCTTGGTCTGTGCTTCCCGAGTCCATTCTTTGTTCCGAATAATATTTTATCCCTGCATCGAGAGTATGACCTTCCCTTTCTTCTAGACCTCTCTTTGCATGTCTATTCTGTTGCCCTGGTGGTCCACCCTTTGTTAGTTCGTCTCACAGTCAAAATTGCGAGGTTGAGGACTGCCTTATGTGTTGTCCTGATGATGGTGTTCCTTGCACTTTCTTTGGTGCCCTTAAGTTTGTGGTACCGTAGGCGCTGCGATATTCGGGTCATGACCAGTGCTTGCATGTGTCTTACCATTTCTTTGTCTCTTTTTCTTGCTCTGCTCTTAATCGGGCGTTTTATTTGTGGACATTTGATTAAAGATTTCGTGTTTTTCGCGATTGTGAGTCTGACACTACCGCTCGTCTCAAGAGCAACGCCGAGCTTTCTTGCGCGACTGTTCGCGGGGAGGACATCAGTACCTATTTTTATGGCAGTTTTAGCTAGGCCGCGTGGCCATATGTGTCGTTTGCCAAACCGATCTTGCAGCGGAGATGGAACCGTGGAAACATTGGAAAGTTTTTTGAAAACCTATCTGATTAGACGCTATGTAGTGGGCTCCATTTTAGTTATTTTCTGCTTATAATCTATGCCTCCCTTGATTTATGAGACCGCTGTTAATCATTTGCCCCCTGCTTTAGTTACGTCACGCAATGATGGTACCGGCACAAGACCCGCTGGAAAACAGGCCGAAGTGGCTCAGTGGGCAAGTCCTTGAGCTACCGATTCCAAGGACGCTGGTTCGGTTCCCTGCCGCTGCGGCCGCTTTCCTTATGGAAGCAGAAAACAAAAACACCAGTGTGTCCAGATTTTGGCGCACGTTAAAGATCCTAAATTGTTCTAAATTAATCTGGAGACATCCGCCACGGCGTACCTTGTAGCCCAAGTGTACCTTCTGGGCATGAATTACCGGAAATTTGTATCTCATATCATCTGGTGTAAGCACGCTTTGGTGTGACGGCGTAAGATTCGGACACAGCTGGCGGCAGTGTCTGCCGGGCATGCTACCACCGAGTGGACATAGAACAAACTTCAGGGCGCACCTGCTGAAAACGCGTGTCCTTTCCTTCGTGTTCGACGTCTTATCATTATCCTCCTTTTCAAACTTCTGTTACCGTTGCGCCACATTACACATTCAGCGGAGCCCTCTTATCTTGCTGCCTCAGTCGTAGCTTCCGGGTGACAGCGGTGACGTATTTCCGTGGACGCCTGATGAGCACGGCTGATAACGGATGGCTGGGAGCCACGGTGAAACGAAAAATGAGCCTAATAACGCTATCGCATTAAAAATGGACTCCATCCCGCCTGCGAAAGTGGATGTCCAGCGCAGCTGTTGTAAACCACTAGTCATGCTGATGAGGGAGGGTATGAAATGTTTGCACTCGGCTTCTCTGGCGGCAAATGCTGGGTCCTAGCGCATGCGCTCGGCGTCTTGGACGAGAATTCATGGGTCCTGCCTAGCTTGACACGCGCGCTAGCCTACGGGTGACGTCAAACATCCTCCCCTTTGGAGAGCAGCTCCAAATCTAATGTTTACTAGAAGACGGGGGGGGGGGGGTCCCTTCGTTCATTGGCTCCTTATCATCCATCATGCGGTTTCTATGCTTGCTGCGTGGATTTTACAGGAATACTGAGCCCTATGCTGCACGCTTGATAGCCTTACGCGTGCGCTAGGCGTCTCGAGCGAGAACGTCTGGGTCCTGCCTTGGGTTTTTGTTTACGACACGAATTTTCCCGACCACCGAAAAGCTAACAGCTTCGCTGTCAAAGGCAGCCGTGACCATGGGTTGTATATAGTGCGGTAAGGACAGTGAAACGCTACGCCTAATAATGGCAGAGTGTGCGGGTGCCGCCGATTCACTCGTTCGTCAAGCTCGAACTCTATCGGCGCCGTAATGAATAAAATAGTCAATTTTATTTGTTGTTGTTTTTATTGAATTTGATCATGTGACCCACCAGCTTACTAGCAGCAGTGTGGACAAAGGCAATGCATTGGGTTTTTATAATAAAGAGACATGTACTTTCCTCGTGTGTTGCTCTTACACCAAACTAATAAGGAAGGAAGGAATAGTACAGGAAAGGCAGGGAGGTTAACCAGGGTACTATCCGGTTGACTGCCCCACCCAAATTAATAACTGCTATTTTATCGCCACTCGTAACGCAAATATTGGACGTTATTCTTATGTTCTGCTATCTTCCACTTGAAAACACTCCTAATTATTATTTATGTCGCTAGGAAACAGTTTTAAACCGCGCCTCATGCGTAAATGCGTGTGTGGCGTATCCATAAGGATTTCATGCAGCCGTAGGTCCGGGAAATTTTTGCCTTAATTCAGTGTGATGGCAGCCGTCATTTGCAAGCTGTTAACTAAAGGCACGTGACTTTTACACAGGCTGAAGTTGCCAATGTGTGACGTATACGTTCCGGCCAACTGTTTATAATACGTCACATCTTCTCAGCCGAAACAAAGAGGGCGTGGCCTACAAGGCATATTGTTGTCGAATAGCAAAAACAAACGTACGTTGTCCTATTTGTTGCATTTATTCTAGTATTTCAATGCGGGCCTAGAATTATGCGCCTTAGTACGGAGAAAGGTTACATTTTAGAACTTGCGTCAGTAAGCGTAATAAAACCTCCCAATGACGAAACCACACACAGCCACTTTTTCAGCCGGAAGCACGTGACAAAACTGAAAGGAAATCGTACAAAGCTTCCGGCTAATTCACGAATTAACGGAGAATGCACGAAGTCGAGAATAGGACCGCAAATTACTAAGTTTTGCATTGCTGCCGTTATTTGAGGCGAATAAAAGATAAATTTGTACGTATGGCCTGGACAAAATGTCAGCACTCGCGGCCAACCAAAGTTGACCGGCGCCCCATTTGTGCGCTGTTTATTTTCAGAGGAACTGCACCTTGGTTGGGTTGGATGGACACCGCAAAACGCAAATGTCTTCTCCCGCGTATTCACGTGAAACCTCAATATTACTGCGAAACGTGGAAAAGCAAGCGCTTGCGTTTTCGGAAAAGTTAAAGCTATTAGGAACTGATTCTCTGATATGCGGAAGAATCGCAGATGTATTACAAAAGGAAGAACTTAAGTAATCTTCCAGAGGACACGAGAAACACGCACACTATTCAAGTTTCCTATTTCTACGGCATATTTTTGTTTTCTAAGCATGTGGACTTCACACTTTTACTGGTTGTTTTTCTCTTACACTTGAGGTTTTTTACGGCCGCTATAACGTCCTAAGCGTAGGCAATTGTAAATCTGATACAAATCTTTACTGTACTCCGTAAGTTCTACCCTGGCGTGCAATTGCAGCGCTTGTTACCGCTTTACCGTGCACGACCTCGAACCCCTGGTAGCCCAATTTGCGCTTCCTGCAAGACATATTCCATTCGAATGTAGCCAGCGTATTGACACACGATTTTGGTTTGCTTCGCCAAGGGCGTCACAGTACCTTCTGCGTCATAAGGCCTTAAGAGGAAGTCAGTTTTTGACTGCCAATTGTTCTCTAAAACGAACACCCGGTAAGGGTATTTGAGGGAGCGAGTTTTTAACATCCCATTCCTCCCTAAAAGGAATACCGGGTAAGGCCTTTCGAGGAAGCAGGTTTTTAACTGCCCATTTGTCCCTAAAAATAACATCCGGTCACGTGAAACGAAATTGCACCGAGTTATGAGCAGCCCAATATTACGAAAAAGGCAAGGTTGTGCTTTGCCTTCACAGTCCTCTCAAGGAAATTACGCAGCGTATTGCGATACGGGAAACATGATAAACGCATGCGAAACACATATACTGCGAAATCGAAACTCCCGCACATTTGATCCCCCGTTCTACGGCTGCGAAGAAGGCGCCCCCGCCGTCTTGGCGGCCGCCTACAATGGCTGACAGGGGTCGAAGCTACTCGGGCATAGACGACTTGTTTTGGGTCCTCGCTTCAATTGTTCCGTTAATTACGGAGACATGCTTTCTATTTAGTAAACCTGTCCCGGGCACAGGACAACCACGTCAATGCATCTTAAGCCTTCCCTCCGCCGAGGCCCTTGCTCGTTAAGCTGGTCACTGAGCTAATCGTCGTACATATGTTCACGCGAGAGGGGAACTTTTGGTATTTAGTTTCCTCCTCTCCCTCTCTTTCCAAAGAATTGGTTGAATGAGGGAGGGGGGTCAAACTGTTTTTACAGCCTATAGACCCGTTCGAAAAATCATGCGCCCCTCCGTCCAACGACGACGATGGTTTAACGGGAAACTTTCTCGTGACAGATTCTTTGGTTGTCGTCTAAGTTTTCCAAATCATTCCGACCATGTCGAAATGGAGGAATTGAATAGACTCGGGCTTCATGACCTAAGGGATCCAGGGTCGGTTCCGGCGACCGGAAGCATTTTTTTTTTTTTCACTTGGGCATTTTCGCGTTACAGACGGCAACACTAATGCTTCGCTTTAAACAGAGCAACGGGAATATATTTATATTTACGGTCCAGGCATTTCCATGCATAGCCGCGAAAGCATACTCCCTGCGGCCGGGATGCGCACTGCCTTTTATCGGCCTCAGATTGCTTGTATGCCTCACTCACTAAGCGGCGACGTAAAACGCGTGCGCGCAGTAACGGTGAATCGTCCTTCCCAGGAGTAAACCTGGGGCTCGAATTGAGGGAACACCATTCATCCAGCCGTAAAACATGAAAATTCTATAGTCGGGGCGCGGCACACCAGGACAGCGAAATAGAAGAGCCCGGTGCGCTAGGCAACTCGAGGCGTTGGCGAGTTCGGCGAACCGAGGTACACGGGGCAGTCACCGCTGCTGGCGGCATGGCAGCGGCGCGCGAACGGCCTCGGCCCCGTGGAATTTGCCGAACCAAGCGCCCTCATCGACGGTCGACCTGCTTCGAAAAGAACCCGACGTCTCGAAAGTGCGGCCGCGTTTGCCCGCTCGCGTGGGAAGTGTACGTATTTCGCTCCAGCCGCGGCGCGTAATGTCGCGCCGTAACAGGTTCTCAACCTGCTTCGCTAATGAATAGGCACCGACTGGGGCGTTGATAAGCGGCGGCGATGAGCTTTGTTGTCCTGCCCGCTCTCCGCAGAGTCATCTTCCGCTGGCCGGGCTCGCACCCCGCAGCCGCGTTCCACCCCAATGCGCGCCTTGCGCGTGCGTGCGAGGAGCATGCCGCGTCCCATGGCGATATATACGGGAGTGCGAAGACGGACTGCCGAGTCGCATCAGTGCGGCCAGCAAGGGGTGTCATGGCAGCCCTGCGTTATCACGATGACCGTTGGTGCAATTCCTTGCGGGCGAGGGAGAGACACTGGCCACGCACAACTCTTCCATCGCACCCGTGATTCTGCTTCACTGCAGCTCACATGAATTATCACTGCCAACATTCAAAAAGAGACATAATAGGCCAATGGGAGGGCCCACGATGCTATCTTACCTGAGAAAGCCAGCCTGCGAGCCGACGCAATGCAAGTCTGCAGTTTCCAATGGCAGGGACGAAATTTTTCAGGTCTGTTCTGCGCGCCCCATTATTCTTCAAGTTTGCTCATTTGGACGCAGCCTTTCATGTGCCGCGCGCCAGGGCACACACAGAGGATGTTCTTAAAGGTGCGCTTACTCGTAAAAATGCCCGTGTTTCGGCTTCGACAGAGTTTACCGGGAGACATATTGTTCCGTTCGAACGGGTAAAGCCGGCTAATGACGAGGCCCATCGCACGAGTTGACTCGAAAAGTATGCTCAGCGCTGACACATTGCGCAATGCGCCGACGATGTCCCGCTTCGCGCAATCGGGCTGGCGGGGATCCCGTTGAATAAATTCACACCTCGGGATTCGTCGATCGTCAAATGCGCACTCTTGAACGTCACAGCGATTGGCCGTTTCGGAGAAGTGTGGCGAGCAGAACACTGGGGAAATTTCAAGAGTAAGCACCACATGCCTCCGTGGAGAAAAAAATAACTGACTGAATAGAAGACAGTACAAAAAAAGTTGGAGATGACATCGATGTTCGGGTATTACGACGTACTACGCGATAGCGTTACTCCGAGTCCAAGGAAGCGTTTTGGAACGGAATTGCTGCATTTACAGGGAAGCACGGAGGTCCTCTCTGCTTGTGTGGTTGAATATGTGAGAGTGAAGAGTTGCGCCTGCGGGGTGTTGGTCGGCTTGAGCGAGAAGGTGCCAGTGTCAGTGTTTCAAAGTGTTTATTTTCTAATGTCTACGACGGACTGAAAGTTCTCTGGTTTTTGCGAAGATAGAGAGAGGGTGAAAACCTTTGATTGGGAAAAATAGTTAGGGATAAGGAAAAGAGGGTAAATAGACGTTAGACGTGAAATTTTAAGTCTAGGACCCTAGATACCGCAGCTCAATCCCTCTCCCTCCCAATCGGCCCACGCTGAAGTTAAGGTAAGGAGGTGGTTCAAGCTGCCTCCCATGTTTCGGTGGAAGTGGAATATGTACTGTTGGAGTTATTCTCCCCTAGGCATAGCCCTGCACATGCCTAGGTTGCGTGGAAGAGGGTGGATGTTCCCCGAGCTTAGAAAAGTTTTACGTTAATGTATGATGTTCCCACCGAACCTCTTCGCCCACACTTATTTGTAATACTTGTGTTAGTTTATCCTCCGCACAGAGTTTGCCATTCTTCGGAATTAAGACACCCTTGTAGCACGGGGGAAGATCCTGTTCCTAGGCGTAGGCTTACGACACATTCTCAACGTTTTTCGGGGAGGGGAGTGCTGTAGTGGCTGCAAGGTGCTCGGCATGTGGATTGGCCTGCTTCTTAGTCGGGGCGTCGTTCTCTTCCAGACACGTGTGCCCCAGTGTCGAGATGACGTTAACTTTCTTCATTGTGGATGTGAGGATCTTACTGAAGCGTTTAGGTATTTCCTCTGCCACCGTCATCAGAGAGCTAGCGCAGGCGTAAGGCTAGGCAGGACCCAGCGGTTCTCCCAGAGACGTCGAGCGCTACAGTCAGTAGGCATCATCTGCCACCAGAAAAGACGAGTGTAAGCGACGAGCACGCCGCGACGACGAGGAACATTTCATACCCTCCCCCATCAGCATGTGTAGCGGTTTATAACAGCTGCGCTGGACATACACTTTCGCAGGACGAGATGACGTCCAGTATTTTTTACACGTTTGTTTGAAGCGTAAGGCGTTAGATAGTGCGAGACACGGGAAAACGCATGTCGAGGTGTGTGTTTGCTATTAGCATGCGGTCACCACCAAATTCACATGCTGTTCAAAACAGAGTTACTTGATATAGGAGTTGCGAAACTCTCCATAGGCCCCATGTATCAAAAAGTGGCCCTACGATTGGTCCACTGCTTTGGATCTTGTTTTACAGTGGCGCCATCTTTTGGTGACAAAATAAACTATACAACTTGCTTCACCGCTCGAGGACCTGGGCGAAAAATGGTATTTGAGTGCTTACGTAAATTTGTTATGCCAAAGGAGCCCAATGTGTTGAACTATGAAAGTGTTTTATATACATACGGAGCAAAAGTAGTAAAAAGCAATGCGACCATGGGGTCAACCATCGCTTACGCACTGTCGTCTGCTGCGCGTCCTCTTCGCTCTTCTGGCGGCAAAAAATAAATAAGCCGCTTTGACGGCTTTATGCAAGCTGAAAATGATCATTTAGAGCCTCGTGATCGGCTACTCGATTAGTTTTGGCATACAATGAGCTGTAGGCCAAACGATAACTCCAAATTTGGTACTTCAGTTCGGACCAGTTCGGGCATACGTTGTGCCGGAGTGCCCGAACAAGCATGCGCGGACGCAGACACAATCGCCACCTAAAAAACGGAGTTAAGATAGCAATAAAGAACTTATTAAAGCACAAAAATAAAGCATTTTGTATTTTAAACCAAAATTTAACGTTAAATTGTCAGTTTGAATAATTAGTTTGTTTTTTGGATAGTGCATGCGGCGGCCGCAGTGGCGCCACGGTACGCACGATCCAAAGCAGGGGGGTCCAGGTGCGGGCCGTTTTTTGAGGCGGAGTTTCGAAACTGCCTACATCGAAGAGCTCTGGTTCAAAACATAGATTTAGACCTGAAGCTTATGATCACTTGGATGCGCGTATCTTGAGAAGATTAGTTAGCAATGCCAATATCAAAGCATGATATACATTTTGAGTAGATATTTTTCTATTGGCATCATTTTCCGGGTCAGTGGAGTCTTAGAGGTTTACAGCTGCCCGACCCACGTACAGCGTTCGCACCGAGCTATCTTTGCGGCGTCAGCTTCGTCCAGCTTCTCGGGGCAGCGGCCCCATCGTCCAGAAGAGGGCCGCCCTCCATTTTTGATTTCACTTATCTTCTGTCGCCGAAATGGGGACCCCCATATACTACGGACTCAATATTCGCTGGTCATCGACCATCACAAAATGAAAACACTCGTGAATTTTTCTAGGGCATACTTCCTAAACCAATTATTTGAATAAAACTGGCAAGGAATCGAGCTTTATTCTAGCGGGCAAACACGGAGCTCTCTGTTTCCCTCTCGCGTTGTAGCCATCTCAGTATTTGTGTAACACACCAACCCAAACTATCGACCACAAAGGACAGAAGTTTGGTCGCATCGAGCCGTAAGTCGTCCACGTTGATATTTTCCAGCAGCAGAAGTGGCATGTCATCGGTAAGCGCGTAAAGCCTGGCGGCGTTGTGAGCCATTTCTCCGCCTCGTAGCGCAATCCTTCCGGCTCCAGAAACGCGTGTTATGACATCCACGTTCTACGTTCTTAGTTGAAACTCGAACGGCAAAAAGAATCGAAGGAAGAGACTGGTCACTCTTAGCGGCGGGGGCTCTGCAAAAGCCGCCAAATCCAACTTATGCAGACGAAACCGTGCACAGTGTGGGTTGCACAAGTTCTTGTTTCAAGAAATGGAACGTCTGCAGCATGGAACCTGACAGGACAAAGCAATTCACAGGATTAATAACAGCCTAGCTGTTTAAGGTTGAGCTTGGTCCCGTGGCGTTCGCAAAAAAATACAAAAGAAAAAACTAAGCAGCCTGTAAGGGTGCACCACCGCAGAGAGGGTATTATAACAGTGAACCCGACTTTCGCGCCTACTCGAATGCGAGCACAAAAGACATATGATTATGTACACCTTTTATTACACCATTTTAAAGGTGATAGCCTTTTTTGTGGGGTGCTAAAACGCTAAAGCAATATCGGCGCAGCTTGCGCTAGTGGTGCACGGCTGGAGAACGGGCCGAACTTCTGGGCGACCCAGCTCTTCCCCCCTGGGAACTGCTGTCAGTATGGGAGACCGAACGGAACGGCCTTGTAAAATCCGGCTTGCTTAACCTGTACTCCCCCCTAATCACTTTGCCTAACTTGACAAGAAGGTCGCAAAAGCTAACAAAACTTAGCAAAGCCTAGCAAAACCAATCAAAACATAGCAAAACCGGAAGAAGTTAGGTAGAACACTCGATTCGGTGTTTCTTCAGCCTTGCACGACTGGTGCAAGCTACGCCAATCTTTTCTTCGTGTGCGGTCACTTCGTGACCCAAGTGACCGCAGAAAAAATTTCAGTGAATTTTTCTCGCCTTTCGGGGGGTATGCTGCAGGCCTCCCATTTTTTGAAACCAGAATTCTTGCACCATCCAGTGCGTATGGGGTGCCCTCTGCATAGTTTTCGAACTGGCGGCTTCTGCAGCGCCCTCACCTAACCCTGCGCAAGGTAAGTTCACTGTTGCAAACCGGGGTAGCGTGGTCGGAGTGGACCGCGGATGGTGTCGTGCCGGGGCAGTCATGAGAACAAAGTTGAAGAAGAAGAAAACTTCATGTACAAGTATTTATATCTCGACCGCAGTGAACAGACAGTGCGCTCCTGCGCGCGCGGGATTAAATAAGCACGTTTGGTTCGTCCCTTTGCACCCTTTCATTCAGCTGCTGTCAGGACCGCACCAATAACAAACGTTTATGGCGCTGAATCTGACGCCCTGTGTCCACACACACGGAGAGGGCACGCTTCTCTCTCGCTTTCGAACAGGTGACTGTTCGGTGGACTACGGTGAGGAAATGTGCCTAGGGTCCAAGCCCCCTTTGGGCCACAGATGTTGAAGCGTCGGGAAGACATCTATGTTCCCCTCTGGTAATCCGCCGTCGGGCGGCTCATTGACGACGGAATGTCCAGCGTCGGCATACACACCGAACAGGGCTGGACAACGGTGCGAGGCACTCCGACGAAGAACAGTGGAACGCTCATCCTGCCGCTGAAAGGGAGGCGCCGCGCTATGTTTTTCTCAGCGCCTCCACTGAATGTTTGTGGCCATTAAGGTGCCTTTCGCCCGTCGACGCTTGAGGGGCCGCGATTTCGGCGAAAGGAGATGATGTTCAGCGGCAGCATAAGTCGCCGTGGCGTCATTGTGGACACGCCCGGTCGTCGAATGTCGATGAGAAGAGGCACCTGGCTGACGGCAGGCTTTGGTGATCGATCCAAGAATATTGAAGGCGGGTTTCGCAACAACATCCAGCGACTTGTGCAGAACACGTAGAGTGTGTCAGGGACAATTCTCACATGTTACAGAAAATGAGAGAGTTCGGTCCGAAAACAGATCTCTATAAACTAGAATGCTGGCAGACCACCACCCCCTCTCTACATGACCTTCCTGAAGCGCACTTATTGCGGCTCCCGAACACCTTCTTATGGATCGCGTTCGTTGTGGTTCCGAAATGACTCATTATGTTCTCATAGTGCCGTCGCCACTTCAACTTGCGTTTGGTACCCCTAAGCCACAGAGCTGGTTTGCTAAAGTGATCGCTTTAAGGGCCGTGAACAAGCATTTTTTTAACCATGTTCAACTAAATCTTGCTCCCGTATCCCCTTTGCTCCCATGTCCACCAATTGAGCCCCTTGGCCTCCTTGCTGGAATAAAGTCATCCAGTCCACTCTGCGGGCACTAGACCACGCTTTCTGCAGACTGCGTGGACAACCCGCCCAGATGACAACATTCATTTTTCGAAAAATGAAAACTAGCCAGAATGCACGACGGCTTCTGACTTGGTTTGAACCTCTGCGGAGTATTGTTGGTCGCAACAGTGCGTATTTAAACCTTGAAGATTCCTTCTTGGCGATATAATGACATCGCAAGGCTGCGCTCCCCCCTTGAAAGAACAGTTTCTTCCGGTCCCGAATTGCTTCTGCAAAAAGTGCTCCAGTTGCATTAAAACTGTGTCGCCTTTTTAATGTCGTTAGTTCACCCGAATCGCTAGCAAACTAGCCAATACCCAGCGCTTCTGTATATCTACGCTGTCCACGACAGCTGCCCGCAAACACGGCTGTTTGTAACAATTTCCTCCCACCTTCGTGCTATCTTCACACAGACCCCGTCGTGGCCGTCTCCTTACAGCGTCTCCGCTCAAAGTAGCGCTGTCATGTCCAGAATTCTGCGTTTGTTGGTTCAGGCGGAAGATCACAGCTGTTAGAAATTTTGACGAGGGTAACGCAAAACCCTCGCTTAAAAAAAACAAAAAGTGTTAGGAACTGTTAATGTGAATAACACTGTGTGGCAGAAGATCCGTTTGAAACAGATATCAAGTGAAACACATCATTTGGTGAGTTGGCATGTCGTTTAGAAAAAAAAGTTCGAGGCCAGGGTATACCCATGGACAAAGAAAGAGGACAATTTCTTCGTGATCGAGAAGACGACAAAACAAGCGCTCTTTCTGGGCGCTTGTCCTGCAGTCCTATTTCTTTGTCGTTCTGGGCTTTGCACTCGAACTTTTTAAAGAAAGCTAACTGTTTGCGCGAACCGTACCTTTGGAAGTTTACGTGCCATTTTCCGGCCTTATTCTTTCTAAGAAGTTTCTGCTAAGAGATCCATAACTTCAAGCGGAGCTTACTGGAGCAATGACTATACATTGTTTGGAATGAAGAAAACTGGTAAATTTCATTTAATGCCTCCGAAAAGGCCATAGCAATCAATCGCACGCAAAAACCGACGGCAACACGAGCTTCAAATTGACTTCAAACGACTTCATTGAAGTGACAGTGAGAATCAGTGCTGCATTTTCGCCTCCATTCCACCGTCACCTTTTGGTGCGCAATTCAGTGGAATGAAACGCAAGAACGATGCCGCTCCAATTCGGACGTTTCACCAGGTGAGTTCGAAGTTGTCTACTCAAATCAGCCATCATCACATTTCTTCGTCGACGAAATACCAGAAGATAAAAATAAATTGGCTCCAATCCACGCTGTGATGGTCATTGGACTTCGAAGCTGCAAACGACACCCACAACGATTACCCATGCGACGTCACTCGAATTCACACATGAGGATCTACAAAAAGTGCAACCAGAGACGCTGCCACCCATTACCTGGGATTCGCGGGGGTGGCGTCCCGAACGCGGCAGCGTCGGTAAAAAAATAAAACGGAGAGGAGAGTCTTTCGAAGGCTGAAGACGAGGGCGTCACGCGCGGCTACGGTGCCATCACTCTCACTGCCTCCCCCTCACTCTAGTTTCATGTGTCGCCTCCAAAAAGCGCCCTCCCCCTCCACAGCCGCTGAATAATAGCCAGCGTCTGTCTCCCCGCCTCGACGTGTCCAGGCTCGATCCCTGGCGGTGCCAGTAGATTGTGTAGCCAGGTGTAGCCAGCAGGCAGTAGAAGCCTGGGAGTCTTCTGCTGACGCGGACACAAAAAGTTCCCCGGGAGATATCCTTCTTTGCAGTAAAAAAATCAGGTAGGGCGAACGCGAAGTTCCATCAATTCATTTCTCGTGCGTGTAAAGCAAGGACGTTAGAAGTTTAAGCGAAGTTGCGGTCAAGAAAGAGGTGACACAAAGTACCAGAGGAAATGGCATTGTCGTAACAGAATGACGACAGAACGCCGAAGATTCACAAGTGTCCTGCGCGGGGTAATATTTTTCGCGGCTACTTGGCTTTGATTGATTGATTATGGTATCCCCTTTATATCAGGGTGGTGATGTGTGCCATCGCACCGAAGAAGCTAATATATCTGTTGTACTACTATACATTTTTACGCTGCTGTAAGTGGTAGGCCCAAATTAAATTTAGCCCGTTAAAGGAGCGCTAGAATTCCTGTGCACAACTCCCATAGGGAATCAGAGTTGGGCGTTCATACGAATTTTGAGTTCCACCGTCGCGCGGGAAGGCCACCCCTCAAACATGCAGGAGCCGCCGCACCGATTGCCGCTGCAGGGTGGAGTCGGTGCGTGCGTGTGCAGCCGGCTGCTGCGAGAGGAAGCTGCAGCCGCTGTCCTGTGCTCAACTGGAAAAGGAGCGCGGATGCGCTGCACTGAAGCGCGCTTTCCTGTCACGGTGGGACCGCCGGCGCGGCGGCTCGTGGACGTGAGACGCACAACACTGGCCAAGCAGCGCATACAACGGCGCGCCTTCTTTACAATACCGGATTGCTCTTTACAATGCCGATATTCTTGAGAGCAACTGGACAATACGGCGTCGCCATACGGCCCATCGTACGTGTGGAGATGCAGTTCCGGGATCCGACTTTAGCAGTATAGCTTCATACTGGCACAAAGCAGAATATTTTTTGCTCCAATCACTTGTTTTATCTAAAAAAAGTTCCCCCCAAAAATTGCCCGCAGTCTTTTTTTAAAAATAAGCAATATACTTCAGTATATTCTCGGTCGCTTTAAGCGTAGGACGCAGCGTATATCACCTCAGTTTTATTGACAGGTCAGTATCACGGAGCAAACGCCGCATCTCCGCGCTGCCAGTAGACGGCACAAAAAATGTTATCCCTGCGTGCGCTGGCGAATAAAGACCATGTGCTGAAGCAGCTCACAAGAGTGAGATGGGACAAGGGATGACAGCAAAAACACGTTCATAGCGAACGCAGTTTGGAGGGAACGCGCGTGTCACATGGGCGTTGGTACCAAAGTAAACTGGGTGCTTGAATCTCGACCCCGAATCAAGGCAAGCCGTGGTACCTTTGCAGGAGTGAGACAAAGGCGAGACAGGAGAAAAAATGAAGAAGGAAAGCTCTGAAGAAAACGCGGAAGTAGAGCCCTCTTTATGTGAACGCCGTCATTATAGAAACGGTCGGCACTTCGATCCTTGCCCGGTCTCGCGCCATTTTTCAGTTATTCTTTTTGTTGTTGTTTCCCGTTTGCTCTTTGTGTCCACTTCAGAATCCCCCCACGTCCGTCTCAACAAGATGCGTGCAGAGCTCTGAAGAACGAACCAACGCCGAGTGTGTATGCAGCGGCTGGGTCACGTGGGGACTGGAGGGGGGTAGACAGTCCCTTTTACGTCTTGCATGTGCTGCTTATCAGCATTGTGTAAAAGATTCAGGAGAAGCCCTGGCGCGGGAAAGGCCTTTCGGAAGCCGGCTGAGCCGGACGTTTCTCCTTCGTCGGTGTGCACCTCGCTCTTCTTATCGCTGCCCTCCATCGGAGCGATAGGAGCGTCGAAAAGCGAGCGAGGAGAGAGCGACTTAACGGGCGCTTGTATCGGGAACCCCTCTTTTATTACGGGCAGCTTTTCTTCTCAGCTCCCACGGGTGCGCGCCAAGCGCCGACAGCGCACAGTGCGTATACATACGAGGGAGTGCGCACTGGGAGAACGGGCACTGCTAGTGCAGCATTGCCAGTTGAATAACTCGTAGCGGACGATATAGTGCCGGCGCGCCGCCTTTGAAGTTGCTGCCGTCTATACACGGACGGCGAGGCCAGGGCTCCTTTAGCCCTTGCCTGCACCGCGGGGTAGACTCTCGTAACAATCACGAGTACCTGGTGTGCGATGTACCGGAGCCACGATGCAATACTGTTTCATGGCTGTTCCATGCGTCTCATGGGAGATGTCATGCTGAAGCCCCTGAACATAGTTCGCTTAATGTACATTTGCGCCCGCGAAATCATTAAGTGGTGTGTGAAAAGGGGCATGATAAGGATGACGTGACCGCATAACTTACGGGCTTTCGCAGAGGGAGCTTGCGAAAATAGAAAGGTAAACCAGGTCAGTGCATGGTGCCCACACAACCGATAAGCTTGCCAGTGTGCCAAAATTTCGATATCGACAGTTGGTAGCTATTGGATACTGGGGAGCGCTGGCAAACTGAATAAGCTGTTACCGGCACAGCGGTCGGTTACCCAACTGGAGTCACACCGGGATCGCTTAATTGGGGTGTTCTAGCAAGACGGAACTGTAGCTCACGAATTGTGACCATATCTTCATTATGTAGAGAAGCACCTGTGCCTGCGGTACTACATGCAGCAGACGAAAACCCAGCCTTACTCACGGGATCACCAAGTGCCGGAGGTTTCACAACTCCGACACTTGTAGTTGTGAAAACATGTATGTACGTTCCTGGTCGAAGAAAGTCGGTTAATAAGGGCATACCGTGGTGAACTCAAGAAACTCCTTCCACGTACAATTCTAAAGCCGAATTAAGCTCACGCCGATCTCAGTAGTTTGGGAAACCCTTCAGCGGCCCTACAGCCTATTGCAGAAAAGAAACTGAGAGTACTACCTAAATGTTCCGCGCTAAAGTTAGCGGTATTTTCATACATCTCGACTTTTGTAACTAAACCTGCGTCCTCGGTACAGTCGAGGCAAGATGATGAACGAGATCTGCAACGCTATTCACAGAATTCCCCACGAGTTCTAGACTCTGAAGGTTCCACCATCATCGAAAAATGCATACCTAGCTATAATTCACAACAAAGGTGATTTGAAAGAGCTTAATAATTTCAGACTCATCAGCCTGCTCTGTTTATCAAGAAATTAATGCAGCGCATACGTGGCCGTGCATATTTCCATCGACAGCGAGTACAGGCTGCGCTCTCTAAAGTTCCCTCAGTAATGGGCCACTTCAATGACGTCTACCCAGCGATCTATACCTCCGCATAACACTGCTGTGCATAGACGTAGTAGATTACGGAGAATAGTGCGATTCAATGGAAAGCACAGCAGTAATGGAAACATTGGGAGGCCTAGGAGTTCAGAATGCTTCCAAAGGCTTCTTGGAGGACATACACAAGGGTTGTACGAGCACAATGATCTTTCACAAAAATAGGGAGAAGTTCTCTGTAAGTGATTTGTAAAAATGATAAATGTCCGTTAATAGGAAAACGTACGTTATGCCCCATAAATGAGCGTTAACTTAAAAAAACAATTCAAAGAACGGTAGCACGCCGCAACAATGTTGAGGCACCTCCGCAGGAAACATGTGCGGAGTTTCGAGGAATGGTTAGCGCGTTTACTTAGGAGTGTGCTGTGAACAGGGATGAGTGCAGGGGACTACTTAGAAGTGGTGCTAGATTCGTTCGTTGGCTGGTTGAATTATATATAGCTACAAAACAGAAAGTGTGGTTTCCTACTTTTCTAAAAAAAAAAGTTACTCTGGTTCCCGTTGAGTAATTTTGAGGCATTAAACTCACGTCGTGTAACTAGAGACATCCCACAAGCTTGACAAATTTTATTGAGAGTAGTTTGTTTTTGTTAGCGTGAGTTTCCAAATCAATAGGTAAGCCTATACGCTATGTTCGATTCCGCGGAAAAGGTTATAAAGGTGTTGCGTTAAGCGATGGATTACGAAAGGAGAAAATGTGAAGAGGACACTGATGTGAATTTGTCGATCTCTTATACGCGATAAGCAATGTGAAGTTAAACCTGTGCTGCCTTTTTATTCCCCGGTCAAGGGAATCTCTATTGCGTTGTCACAGCCTTAAGCATTATGTTTTTCACCTATGCTAGAGGTCTACCTGACTGGGTAATCGAACAATTTTTTCATAGCTTTCTTCGGTGTTTCAAAGCTGATTCGGTACCCCTAATACTTGTTTCCTTCCGCGTGCTATCGTAGCCCGTTTGGCGTCCTTGACGACCGCTTTCGGAGGCGCATGCGCAGAAACGTAAAAAAGGGTTCTCGAATATCGCGGACTGCTGCCGAATTTCTTACTTCGACGGCGCTTAGCAGATTTATAGTCGTACCCCACAAAGTAGGTAAAATGCCATTTTGCTGAATGAAGTTTTCTTGAAAGTGCGAAACTAAAGCCCAAATAACGAACCCTGGCATACACACTACGCGAAAACTGCCTGTATATCTCATCTCATACACTGTTGATACGGCGCCATGTGAAGGGCATACCATAAAAAGACCTCTATTCTAATTGTTGTCCGGAAAAAGAGATTGGAACGCAATGACATCGAAACCGTCCCGTGAATTTTATAGCGTTGTCAGCTCGCGCGTCGACGGCGTGAAAACCAATGGTTTGTATTTTAGTTCAAAGTTAGTTTGCAGTGGAGAGACCTAGCAACACTGTTTCGAAATAAAAACACTTCTGACTCTGACTTAACTTCGTTGAAATTGCCATTAAAACCTACATGCTACAACTACCAACCTCCTTGGGTTTCCGGGGCACAGAAGTGCTTTTATCGTGAAAAATATCGTTAGAGAGCCCACAGACGTTCTAGGGTTGAGGGAGGTTCATGAGTGGAATTGATGCGAAAACTGGGAGCACACGCAATATTTAGACGAACAACAACGCCAACACGATACCTAGAGTTCATTGCATCCACGTTCACTTGGAATTACAAACGGACCCACACGTGCGTGCATTTTTTCTTGTGCATTCATTGAGCCCACAGAATTGTAGCGTCCACTAATGCTCGGGACCGCGAGGTCTTTCATTTCCGGGTTCATGCGCGACGAACAAGCTAAGTCGCACAGACGACCGCGGCGACGGCGGGGAGACGATTTAATTTAGGTCCGTGACGCGCCATTTGTGGAAGCTGCGACCAGCGAGCAATTTCCGTTGGCGTCGGAATCCCGCGCGGCTTTCAGCGCTCGTGGCCTGCAGTGGGCACCATTTATTTTCCTCCTTAGTTTCTCGCCCCCGCTTCCTCCTCCTCTTCTCCGGAGCTGTGCAATGGGTAAGAACTTCTTGAGTAATTAGAGGGAAGTATCAGTCGAGGAAGTCAAAGCTAACCAGACTTTCGGGTGGTTCGTCTGGTAGTTTATCATTTGCGGTAGATGGCTATATCATTTTCAGAAGGGGGGGGGGGGGGGGGGGGGGGCATTCGGAAACTTTCACTTAAAAAAGGGATGAGGCACCTTCAGCAAATTCTCATAGTATCCCGCACACTTCCCACCTGTTTGATATGAGTTGCACCGGCTTTATTATTTCAGGAAACTGAATATTCGCCTGCTGTCTCTTCTTACAGGACGTATAGGGCGATATTACGCTTGTGGATTCTTGGAAGTTGCAAATAGGTCGAGCCCACATATAACGGCCCCACTTAAAACGAACTTTTGCTTACAACGAACAAAATCCGCGTGACCGTCAAAATATACGTTATTTCAATAGCATAAAATCCCACACAAAACGAACGTCTTTGAGCCCTGCCGATCGGTTACCGAGAACGGCCGGCGCTGCAATGTGGGTTGAAATTACGGCCTCTGCCCAGCTCTGCCGGTGTAGGAGGACGCGCTACTGAAGTGATACGTCGACGCACGGGCTCGCAACGTACCAATAAGTGACCCAATTGTGCTAGCTAAAAGCCAGAGACTTTGCATTCATGTTGGATTTTCATGACTTATACCCAGGCAATGGCTGGGTACATCGGTTCAAGGTGCGGCACGGCATTGTTTTTAAGTCTACTGTCGGCGAGGCGGCGTCCACAAGTGACCAAGATGTTGCAGCATGGCTTGAAAAAAACGGAGAAGTTATTTCAAGCTAGCGGAGCGTGACGTCTATAACGCAGATGAAACTGCGTTATGTTACAGATGTTGCCGGATAAAATGCAGGCTATGAAAGGCGACACATGCACTGGGAAAAAGCTTAGCAAAGTGCACGTCACAGCACTTCTGTGCACTAATATGGATGGCAGCTTGTCGATACATGCTTTGCTCGTACTTACATTAAAGTAGACAGGTGGGTATTCTGTCTCGCTTTAGATGATAACGTGATGTTGCACTCCTCCTTTCATTGGGGCCTGATCAAACTGTCCCAGATGTTTAATTCAAGAATTATGGAAAATTTTGTAATTCAAGGGGGGGGGGGGTCCCCTGAAAAACTAGGGGGGTCTGCACACCCCCTAGGGGGTGTGTAGGGAAATCACTGCTGCCTGGTCGGAGGTGACAGCCACTTGCGTGCGGAATTGTTTCCACAAGGCCGAATTCGTCGGCACGCAACCTGAAGCCGAGCCTGATGCTTCCGATGGTCAGTCCTGCGGCGATTTGTGGCAGCGAGTCATCGACTCCGACATGGGGGCCATGACCTCGGCTCGGACGATTTCGTTTGTGCCAATGAAGATGCTAACACTGCGGAACCGTGCACAGACAAGGGCACCGTTAATGAAGTGCGGGGCAAGAGCGATGCGGAGGAATCGGACGCGGACGCGACGAAACTTCTGAGCCTGCGCCTATAAGCACGCCTGTTGTAATGGGCTATAAGAGGACCTTAAACAACTTGTTTGCGCGAAGGGCCTCAGCGAAGAGCACGCGGCTGCTCTAAATAAACTGTAGACCACCCTCATCAAGTCTGCACGGCAGAAACAAACAGCCATCACGGACTTTGCGAAAAAACAAATTGTGTTTTGACTTCTGAGTTTTTTACTCTGGTTCAGTTTACTACGAACTTCCGGATTTAATGAACGGAGGCCGCGTGACGCTCAGGTTCGTTATAAGCGGGCTCAACAGTAGTCTTGATGTCAGTTTGTGATTCTCTGCGGCATCCTGAGCCCGAAGCTGGAATGATGCGATGCCAGCTCTTGTGAATGAGTTACGCCCAAAAATACATTTCAGCGAAAATATCGCGCTATAGACGGATGTTAGACTGATCTTTCTTTCGCACGAAGTAAAATTTATTCCGTATGTTAACTGATACTTCTAACTATTTTTACATTTAGTTATTGTGGGCGTCGTACTAAACCAGAATAAATTATAGTTTTAACAATGGGAAGAGGCTCTCGAAGAAGCCCTAATCTGTTAAACACAAAGGATATATCCTCAAGAGTGCAAAACGTAGTACTCGGTTGCGGCCGAGCGGATACGATCGAATCCGCCGCATTTGAAATAAAACGTGTGAAATATTTTTTTGATAGTAGCGAAGGAAATATTGAGTTGAACCACATTTTTAATCCAAGATGAAAATCGCGAAGTTCAATGCCGTGAAGCTTATACTTTAAACCACAGCGGCAAGGAAGTAAATTGAAATCTCTCTATATCGTTTACAGCGGATGGAATTCATGTCATACCAGTTTCATACCGCACGAAGGCTCAGGAGAAGCCAATCAAAAATGACAGTCGTTCAATCTTCCCTCTGGGTCGATCGTCGCGCAAAACCAATCGAAGCATGGCTCTTTCGTAGATTCGACTCAAGAGAAGATACTTTGCTGGTGGAGGCAAACCGCGAAAACGAGATTCGGGCGCAATTAAAATTTGAGGGTCAGCGCAATGTGCCATGATGATGTCATCGCTGAAGATGTAAAAGGGCAACTTAGCTTCTGGGTCAATGGCTACTACAATGACGGGGATCATTATTTGCCACAAACAGGACGCAGATGGCTTCTAGCCGTTCTGGTTCTAGGAAATGTCACTCCTTCGAAGACACAAGGAAGCATCTCAGGCAATTTTAGGGTGTTTCGGGAACTGGAAAGGGGAACATTTCACACCAAAACAACAACAAAAAAAGACGTGGTTCGAAGAAATGCGCTGACGATTACGACACTTGTCATAAAAATTTGAGCGCAGCCGTTTTGTTGTTTCGATTTTCTGATATACTGAGGCAAATAAAATAATTTCAGAGACATACCTGTATGTACCATTACAGACCACTTTTTTGTGTGATGGTTAAGGGGGTGGAGTAAGTAGCGCAGCTAGCAGGGACGATGTGTTGTGCGCCACTCCCGAAACTGAGCGGAGTGTGGCGTGATCACCTCGCTAATCGGGAGATCACGAGAGAAAGCGCGTGGGTGATGCATGAGTGCGTTTCACAGCAGTCGCCGCAGACAGACCTCCCCTCATGCAGCACTGAGTTTCCACACTCTCCTGCTTCGCTTTTCCCCTCCCGGTCTCTTCGCTATCACCATAAATCACCCCCCCGCTATAGTTTCCGCCGATAGATAGCATTAGGTTGCGTTCATTGGCCGACAAGAAATAAAATCGATCGGCATATTTTCTGGCTACAGCTCATAATTGCTGCGGCGCTCCTCTGGCAAGTATTTGCAGTGACCTAGCTAGCAGCCTTGCTCATCTGATAAACATGAAGCAGTCTTGCATACGGCGCGTACCGCCTGCTACGGAATGTGCAAAACCAGAATTTTCGCAACAAGTTTGTACGACTACCTAGGCTCACCGAAAGTGTTGACCCTTTCAATGTGCAATTAACGTGGGAAACTGTCGTCCCCTGTCTGTCCTGGTCCCTTTTTCTGCGCTGTTTTTTTCTTCTTTCAGTATGCGAGTTAGACGCTTGCTTAGAGATTCCAGTCGCACTCTTTTCTCTGCCTGCTAGCCACTCATACATGGTCTTACTTTCTGTTAATTAGCGTAAAACATTAGGGGCCAATCCACTTTGACGAGGGGAAATATTAGCGAAGCTGTCGTCGTGCTCCCGAATTGGTCCCCAGGCCATGATTTCAACGTGGTCGGGCAGCAAAGCCATACGACTGCACGAAACAAAACATGACTGACCGGGGCGTAGTCCACAGAAAACCCTTTGTTTTGCTAATTTCGGATTCAGCATACTTCTAAGTAATGAGCTCAATGAATCTTGGAAAAACGAGTTTCATCCTGGCAGACCAGTATGGGGCGTCTTTTTCCCTCCCGTAGCATGCGGAAGTTCTACAATTTTGCGACTTCACTGTGAGCTAACTATGACAAGTCGTCTTAGTGGCCAATCAACGTATAATTTTGGTGGATAGTATTGATAAAACGAGAGTTGTGGCTGTTTTCTACAAGGCATTGGCGATATAGCTGACTTCATCGCAAGGCGCTTTTGTTCCCGATACAAACGGAAGTCGCCTTGGATACCCCCCTTCCCCCTGAAAATTCAATAATCAGGTCTGCGACCTAATGAGGGTACCCGATGAAATGTACAGTAAACGCTTTTACTAGGCATTAACTCATGTTAACGCCTCCTCCGCGGCCACTACGCGCGGCAATTTTTCCGCAATCGACTCGCGCAGGACTTTTACAAATACGATCAGTATAAACAGTGCTATCGCGTGTCAAAAGAGAGCCTAATAATGCGCCCTTTATTCTTCTGTAAGGACAGCGCACGATAGCGGAGCGCTGGCTCATGACCTGGTTGCCCATACGTCGGTGAACGTCTCGTTTAATTAAAGCCTCGATCAACTGCGGTGCATCGATACGTGCCGTCCCGGTCGCTTGAGCCTAGACCTATTTTTTATGATTGACGCTGTGGCAGCGACATCTGTTGTGCACGAAGAGGCATTTCCGCTCGTAATTACGCCCCGTCCCTCGCCTTAAATGTCGGAATCGCGGTTGGCTTTCAAAACGTCATGCTGGCAAGTCGGACGCATACCTCCGGTTTTTTCTGGAAACGCGAGAGCCGTCAACGAACGCATTTCCACTTGTCCGGAGCTAAGCCACCCGATGCACTGAGGCTATTGCTGAAGATCGCTGTATGGTGTTCAAGTACAGGAGATCGCTATCTGGTGTCAAGTACGCGATGGCAAACTGCTGTTGTTACTTCTCTGGCTGAGCTAGAATTTGGGGCGACTTGCAGGTATGCAAAAGGCAAAGAGACGGGAGAGAGAGAGAGAGAGAGAGAGAGAGAGAGAGAGAGAGAGAGAGAGAGAGAGAGAGAGAGAGAGAGAGAGAGAGAGAGAGAGAGAGAGAGAGAGAGAGAGAGAGAGAGAGAGAGAGAGAGAGAGAGAGAACTTTCACCGGTGTACGGCACCGAAAGTTTTGCACTTCACATTTGTGCCCTTCTCATGGCTTGGTCTGTAAGACGGTTGCTGCAGCCGGTTTTTTTTTGTGTATGTGCAGCCGTTTTTTGTGATGCACAGCGACGTTTTTGGGTACGCACCGAAAATGAAATTTGAAAAGCGGCGGGGAATCCGCGTTCCCAAAACGTGGTGGTTCGTACCGTTCAATAAGATGTTCCGATTGTCCTCTCACTATAGACGGTAGGCCTACCCAGTACGGCATACGGAAAGCAATCGTCGCACCGGAGCAGCATATTCGAACATTTTGACAAGCTGCGCCCATCTTCCGATGAGGAGTGTGAAGAGGTGTCAGTAAAAAGATGAACCTATACGAACCCGGCAGCGCGTATACGCGTGCTGCACACAATGGTATTTGAATGGAGCCGTCGACCTCTACGGTATCCTTCGACGATAAGAGCTATAAGTCCACTCTTCTTACACTTACACTCAAAGAAGTTCCTACTTAGAGAAGAAGTTCACTTACACTCCAACACTCTTAGGCAGAAAGGACTAAAAGTTCGTCCTTTCGGGGACTAACGGCCTCTGCCACAATCATTAATCCCTTTGGGGACTAACTGCGAGGGGACGAACGGTTAGTCCCCCACCCGGATGGCCCGTTCCGATACTCCCCAAGGACGAACTGCGTAGAGTCGCAGAAAAAAGAAAAAACGTTGGCACAAGCAGGGATCGAACCACCGACGCCCGGAAATATACAGAAGGAACCCGACGCGCTATCTGCTGGACCACGCCGCCGGGTGGTAGCTGCGGTTGATAATATTCAAGTGTACAGCGTGTAGTTCTGTGCATAACGCAACAGATCCATTGCAACTGGTGCCCGAATTTCTATCTGTGCAAGCGAACGTGACCGCGTTTTGCGCCTTGCGCTTAGCGCTTTGCTAGGTTTAGGGACTATTGCTCAGTTCGATTCGAAGTAGAGCCTCACAACCATAGTTTTTCTCGTAAATAACAATCAACTCGTCGTCGCCTAGTTGAGATAGGTAGCTGGGCGATCGGACGACTCATTTGTTTCCGCACAAATTAGCGCAAGCTAAGTGCTTTCTTAGTGTTCGATACATATGTTAAGTGCTCTATGTAACGTATGTGAAAGGTGTCGTCTGTGTGAGTGTCAGAATAAGGAAACATGCCATATTTTCCTGCATCGGCGAAAGCGAATTCGGTGTTGCTTAGCCTGAATTCTTCAAATTCGCGTCGCTAGACGATTGCGACTGGGAAATGCAAGCGGGTTTTACAGCAGTTGCAGCATTGTCATAGCTTTGGTGCCCAAGGCAATTATGTACCGAGTGTAAAAGATAACTTCGAGACACTTACCTGTAGCGAGCATTTTTGTTTTGCAGTTGTCATCAGCAACATGCGTTTTTTCTCGTCTGTTAAACATATACATATTCATTACGCTCAGGAATCCACTTTTGCTATTGTCACTAATTTTTGCGTTACTGTTAAGGCGCTTGAAAGCTTTCATTGGCCGTTATTACCTCGCACGAATCGTATGCAACACAGCGTATCAACATAACCTCGCCGAGAAGCGTATGGCAATCGCGCTTCGCCGCTCCTTGCCATTACCCGCCGCTCTACTAACCCTAGGCGATTTTCTTATAACTAACATCAATATTTTCTCCCGTGGCACCATCTAAAGCACCCAGTGACTGCAATGGCTTGTGTTTTGGAAATATAAAACTGTTCGCAGACATATGCGCGAAAGGGCAACGACGACGCCATTAGGGGATTAACGGCGCAGCAAAGAGACTAACTGCATGCGTTTCGTCTTCCCGTTACTCCTTATAGATCGGCGGGGACGAACAGTTAGTCCGCATTTATGCACACGGCACGTACTCTGCCGCAGATACTCCCCTTGAAGATGAACGGTCGCCCGCGAAGACTAACGGCTGTATTGTAGTCCCTATTTTAGTCCCTTTTGCCTAAGAGTGAAGTCCCCGTAGGTAGTCTTTACTAGTGTCACTAGATAACGGACAGAGTACCGCCCTTGCGGCACGCAAGTGAGCAACGGCGGCCATTTTGTTGTTTATCAATGTTGGCAGATTTCCGCTTCTGCTGCCTCACCCCGAACTTGCATGAGGTCATTTGTAAACAACACTGCGGAAGACGCAGCAACACGGCATTTACGGACACACGTCTGCAGCTGAAATGTTGCGACGCGCGTTATGTTTGATTCGCATTCGGAACGACGCTGGTCGCGCGCAGCCGCAGAGCAGGGAGGGCGAGCTGAGACTACCACAGTTGACTGACAGAAAACACATGAACAACAAAATGGCAGCGCCCATGAACCGTCGCAGTGTAAACAAGTGTCACGTAATGTGAACTGTCCAATGATCACGGCGGCGGCACGGAACAACAGAAGAAAAGAGTGCCGATACTCTGTAACCTTATCCAGTGACACTAGTCTCTACCACAGCGCTCCAGAATGGGCAGTTGAAGTGAAGAAGTGTGCAAATTCGGCGAATGACGAAGCCGAACATACGATAGGACTAAAAAAAAAGTGCATGTTTGCCGGGGTAACACGCAAGGCGCGAATGGCGTTTTGCATTGCGCAATGTCCCTGCAGATGCCCTTTTTCGCTCAAATTGAATGCTCGGCCACGTCATTCGGCGAATTAGCCCACTAGGTCACTTCGCTTGGTCGTTTTGGAGCATCGTGGTGAAGACGCCCTACAGCGACATCTTAGAGTGTACCCTCACTGGAAGTGGATTAAAAGATCTGCTATAGCACGAATCTCTGTTCGCTGACGCGTTTTTGGTGGGGGCGATTCAAAAGCAGCGGAAAGGGGTTACCAACTTTGCATGGGAAACTGAGAGCTTTTCACTCTACGTAAGAAGGTCACACTTCATTTGATTGATTTGATTATGAGGTTTAACGCACCCACGCCACGCAGGCGATGGGGCGCGCCGTAGTGGAGGGCTCCGGATTGTGTTTGTACCACCTGGGAATCTATAACGTGCGCCGAAATCTCGAACACGCGGGCATCTTCGCTTTTCGTGTCCATCAGAAAAGAGGCCGCCGCCGCCCGGAATTGAACCTGCCTCCTTGGGCTCAGCAGCACAACGCCTTAGCCACCGAGCAACCGCGGCGGGTAAGAACGTCACAGTTGGCACAGATGCCGCTGGCCACATATCCTAACGATAGCGCGATTTCTTTTGTCCCGTTCAAAAAGCGTTTCAGAACCACTTTAATCATAAATACTCTGCCTATAAAAGTATGGCAGACAGTGAAACTGTCAAACAGTCTTTCGGCGTGGGTAAATAAACGCTGTTCGCAGTAGGTTATTTTTTGGGAAAGTACACGAATTAATCTGAAACCTCGAGATGAACTCAGGCAAAGAATCGCCAAGGAGTGAGGCTCATTTGGTAGCCCGTTCAAGTAAGGAGGGACAGCTTGGCATTCTTGCTGAAATGTAAAGCATATGCATACGTCCACTGCTCACGTAAGTGAAAGGAGGTCGCCGTCTAACGAGAAGTTTGAATTTACACCCGTGAGAGCTCATAGAGGAGGAAGATTGTAGGCTTCAATGTAAGGGATAAAAAGAAGGCATCATTGGTCGCCTTTAGAATAAACAATATTGTGACTGAACCCAAGGAAAAAAAGACGAATTATGAGGGGCGTGTAATTTAATGGACAGGAAATTTGTGAAGGAGAGAAGTGGCTATCGAGGGAGGGTAGCAGAGGCAGACAAAACGCCTGATCAAATAATGGGTTCGACTAACGCAGGAAAAGTGTTTGGAGAAATCATCGGTAAAAACCGTTGCCCTGCAGTCCACCACGTACGAAGACGACTGTAATCAGAATGATAATGATTACGATCATGGCGAGAAAGAATACTACTCCAGATCAGAATATGTGCGTCCGGAACGTCTAACAGCAAAAAAAAAAAAAAAGGAAACGTAATGAACAGTGCCAAAAAAATATCTTGCTATTCCGGCATAGCGAAAGTGGATGACCTGCGAAGCATTGCGTATGCCATGAGAGCATATCAAACGTTGAAGGTCAATTGATCACTCTGTGCTTCGTGGCGGATCTCGCGTGCTATCTAGGAATGCAATTTATTTTTTGCTCAGCGTAATTGAAGGATGGGATGCGCACCTACATCCCAGCTTCGCAATATTGAATGGTTTGATCACTTCCTGCGTCGTCTGGTCTTTGTGCGAAAAAGACACTTTTGTTTCATTAAACTTCGCTTTACAGCCAAAGTACCAGTAATGCAAGGAAAGGTGCCCCTGCGGGTCATTATCGAGGCTGCCCTTGTGTTCCATGAGGCGCACATTCAAACAACGGCCCGTCTGACCCACGTACTGACGGCCGCACCTAAGAGGCACGCTGTACACTGGATCCGTTTTGCACTGCAGAAACGGTGCTTTGTGATTTACCCCGCTGCCTTTGCGCTTGCTTCTTGATGGCACGCCTTGCGCTCGAGCACGTATCAGCTCTTTGTTGCATGAATTAATTTTTTGTGTTTTAGCGACCCGGGTAGTATTATAAGCCCGTTGTTATGACATTGGAGCGATTTGCTGCGTAATGTGAGGTTGTTCAGTGCGGCGCAACTTGCGGCTGTAAAGGCCCTCCTCCACCCGCCCTATCTTCTGCCAACCCTACGCCGCCCTCAAACCCGCCCACATTACCGGACATCGCTCACCTTAAAAGCCACATTCGTGATATCACCCAGTTCCTCTCGGAGCGCATAGCTGCCCTTGAAAGCCACTCTCTTCTCACCGCTTCTCCAGAGGCGAAACACCGCATCCCGCGGAAGCACCAAGCAGCATCAACCAGCTCCACACCAGTGAACGAACCTGACGATGAGCACTTCTCTCCAGAACAGCCACCGCAGTGAGTGCCGCGCTCCCTGGCACCTTTCTCTCTGGCAATAGAACTGCAGATCATATCGCAACAAGTAGCATGTCCTTAATCAATAAGTTCTACCTAACCCTCCCACTCTCATTTCGCTTCAAGAAACGGACACAGAAAACCGCTGCCTGCAAGGATATACCACAATCGTCTCCGGCTCTGCCAGTCGAACGGCCATATTACTGAAATCCCACAAGCTTGCCCAAATTCACACCCTTCCCACTGAGGTCGACTACGTGTTTGTGGAACTGCAACCGGGAACTCGCCATCTTAAACGCACTCTTGTCGTGAACATCTATAGTCCACCCTCTTACCTGCTCCCCCCGTTACTCCCCCTCATTCGTTTCGTGCGGCAACGCACCGAAGGCCATGCGCGGGTAACTGTAAGTGATTTTACACCCCATCATACCACATGGCGCAAGACAGCAAGAAGGGCACGCAGGTTCAAAAAATAACCTTCACCTCTGCATTGCTCCCGGCACATGCACCCGTACTGGCAGCAGCGTAACTTGTGACTCTTCCCCGGACCTGTCTATGGCTTATAATGTTACAGACCCAATCTGGACATGCCTCGCAGACACACTAGGGGGTGATGAGCCTGCAGCTGCCTTACACAAAAGCTGCAAAAACTCACCTGGACACTGCACGGTTAACGGATTGGACACAATTTTGTCACGGAAACCATGTCCAATCTATTCATGACATCAAAGAATGGTCAGCTGCCATCCTGGATACGGCACAGACGTACACAAAAGAAATCATGCTAACTCCTGACACCTACTTTGGGTTGCCCGCCGTGGTCTAATCAAGCGATGGAAAACTCGAAAGACCAATCGGCGGCTCCGCATGCAGATCCCTAACCAAGGAGCCTGCTGATTATGCCCAGCACCTTAGCCCGCTAAATTGGGCTCAATTTTGTACGAAGCTTTAAGGAACGCCAGGGACGAACCTGATATCTCCTGATATCTCTAATGGGTAACAACAAAACCAAAACAGCAGCGGCCGACAAACTGCGCTGGCTCATACAAAACTATCCTGGCACGGAACAAGAACTTCTAGAGGAGATAAAGAAACCATGGGCACGACCAGGCGGGGAATCGTCCCTGCCCCATGCTTCTCACGCAGGCCCCGCAGACGTGGACCTCGATGCGCCCTTCACTCTTTCAGAAATTGATTGATTGATTCTAGGGTTTAACGCGCGGACGCAACGCAGGCGATGAGGCGCGCCGTAGTGGAGGGCTACGGATTAATTTTGACCACGTGGGTATCTTTAACGTGCGCCGAAATCTCGTACACACGGGCGTTTTTGCTTTTAGCCTCCATCAGAAAAGCGGCCGCCGCGGCCGGGAATCGAACCCGCGACCTCATGCTCAGCTGCGGAATGCCAGAAATTGTGGCAGTCGCGCGAAACCTCGCCCGCATTACCACGCCAAGTAAAGACTGCACGCAGAACAAATGCCTGCACTACCTTGATACAACCGCCATTGAAGATTTATTACAGTACATAAATAAACAATGGAATGTAGATTCCGCAACTCTGGAGGCACGCGGGTATAACTCTGATCCCAAAGCGAAAGAAACCATCGACTCCAGGAATCCTTCGCCCCATCTCCCTGACATCATGTGCTGGGAAACTTTATAAACATTTAGTAAATAACCGCTTACTAGCACACATCGAGGATAATGATGTGTTCCCAATGGCCATGTTTGGCTTTCAACCCAATATGTCCACGCAGGATATTTTAATCCAACTTCAGTCGGACATTATTGACCCCCTCATGCCATCCCACAAACGCTGCATACTCACTGTGGACATCAAGGGTGCCTTCGACGACGCGCGACGTTTCAGACTCGGCAATACTTGCACGACTCACATATCTCGGATGTGGAGAGCGCATGTCAGTGCCTTCTTAACGGACCGCACTGCGACAATTGGTCTTGGATATCTTCGATCAACTCACGATTAAAGCGAAAGGTACCACGCGATGCTCGGTCATCTCGCCACTGTTATTCAACATCGCCATGAAGAACCTCTCGCCGAAATTTCAGTCTATTCCGCACATTAAGCACGTATTATACGAGGATGACCTTACCGCCTGTACGCCTACTGGCTCCATTGGAGAGCAGCAAGATGCCTTGCAGCAAGCGGTTACCGTTACCCTTCACTATCTCCAGACACGAGGCCTCCAGTGCGCACCCTTAAAATCAGCTTTGCTGACGCTCCACTCCCTGCCTTCTCACAAATCTCCTCGACATATACCTGAACCTAAGCTGACCATTGCCGGGCAGCCAGTCCAACGTCCTACACCTGCCGGTGTTGGGTCTCACAGTACACAAAAATGGCTCTGGACTGCACACAATTTCCGCTCTACATAAGCTCCTGTCACAACTGATGCACCTTCTGCAACTCATCTGCCACTGCCGTCGAGGCCTTAACAAGGAAGATACCCAAAAAATAGTGCAAGCTTTGCTTATTAGCCGCATCGCCTTCGAAACCCCATACCTTGCTCTCAAAACAACAGAAAAGGCTCCGCTCAACACCATGATTCGCCAAGCGTACAAAATTCCGCTTCGCCTCCCCGCTGCCCCTGCTACCCAAAAACTACCCGCTTTGGGAGTTCACAACACGTGGGAAGACCTGCAAAAAGTCCATCATTCAGCTCAACTACGGTGCTGCGGTGCAGCCCAACCTCCATACTGGTATACACTTATCCTGTCCCGTGCGACTATTTTTTAGAGGGTTCCTCATAATAAAGAAAGTGCTGACAGGGAAGCGATTCACAGATTTTGTGAGGAAAAAATACCGTTGTCGGCTCGTGCTCGAGTGTGTAGTACTGCAAGTTGGGTAAAGCTGGGAATGTAAAATTAATGTTTCCGGTTACTTCTGGGTCCGCACTCTTATGCTTGCGAAAAATACTCTTGAAGGTTTTTATATTTTTCTTCCTTTTGGGCTCAAGTACATAATCCGAAGTATGATAACCGACAACAAGAAGCCAAAAGCCACGTCAGTGCACTAAAGGTCAAGTATAATGTAAAACCCTCAGACTAAATACACTAAGAAGGGAGCAAGCAAGCGAGCCCTAATAAATGCGATGGCTGCTCGAGTGGAACGGCGGAAATGGGGTGAAATGATATACTGAAAAAACTGAGTGTAAGCGTGAAAGAAAACCCACTTCCGAGCTTTATGTTCACAGAGTATCCTCCACTCGAGTCGCTGGAGGGACAGTGTGAATTTTGGTTTCTGGGTCATCCCGCGAATGCATGGAGTTGTCAGGCACTCAATTTATTCTGCCAATGCGTTCACCGATGGGAGCCACGCAGAGCGGAACGTCTCGTGTGGAGTCAATGCAAATGAATGAAACAGATAACGCGTTTCACACGTGGCGTTGTCGTGAGGTGAACAGAACTAAACCTACCGGTCTATGTGCTGGTACCTGGAGATTCGCGCCAAACATCCAATGGAAGAAAGCACCTGTAAAAAAACGGCTGAACGTATAAAAACAGGTCCAATATAGCTCAGATTGGCGAGAGGTAAGCGCATGTACGCAAAGTGAAGTAGTTTGGGCGAAACGAAAATCGGAAAATTGATTGATTGTAGGGTTTAACGCGCCGACGCAACGCAGGCGATGAGGCGCGCCGTAGTGGAGGGCTCCGGATTAATTTTGACCACCTGGGGATCTTTATCGTGCGCCGAAATCTCGTACACACGGGCGTTTTTTTGCTTTTCGCCGCCATCAGAAAAGCGACCGCCGCGGCCGGGAATCGAACCCGCGACCTTGTGCTCAGCAGCGCAACGCCTTAGCCACTGAGCCACCGCGGCGGGTGAAAATCGGAAAAATGGGGCATGGGATTCGAATCAGAGACTTAGCACGCATCTCTAACGCAACCACCGTTCGGTGACTCCAGCTGGCTAGAAGGGAACGCAGTGAATGTTTTGTGGCCGTCGAGTTAGAAACGTGTTTTACATACATGTAACAGGGGCTGCATGAGTAACCCGAGCCCGAGCTTGATAATTTCAGATGCAGCAATTACGGTGGTAGCAATAAACGTTCCTGCTAAATGTGCCCTTTGCTTGGCGATGCGACCGCGTTTATGTGCAGATTTATAGGATCCCAGAGAAAAATGAAAAAGACGCAAAGAGAAAACCATGCTTGCAATAATAAGAGTTCCGGAATGGGACACTAATGCGATTGCCGTCACTACCTCATAAGGAGAGCTTTGGTGTCCTCGTAATTTTTTCCCCTCCATTTCTGATCAACTTCAGGCTCTGACCAAGAATACACAGCGCGGAATACGTGCACCAGCACAGCACCACCTTGCGTGAAGACGACAGACACCGAGGTCCTTCACTGCAGCGCTTGCAATGAGTGCTGAAGCCCGGCATTTTGTGCGAGTCGATGGGGCAGCTGCTTGTATCGCCGGTCCTGTCCTGCCAATATTTATTTCCTCGTTGGCCGGTCGTGCTGCTGATTCCTTCGCGTTGTCTTCAGTCCGCTTGTGTTGAAGTTGCGTGCGCTTAGGATGCAGGAGCAGAGGTACGCGAGCGTTCCGATTAAGGTGACTTCCGTCAGTGAGGGTATTCGTTTGACAACAATTACTTCGCCACTGTGAGGAGGGGCCGCTGCAGCGCATGTTGGGCGATAAGTGAACGCCGTAAGAAAGCCAAACGAGGCCCTGAAGGCATTGCAGTGGCCTGCGTGCGAGGAAGGCCACTGTGTACAAAAGGGTAGGAGAGGGGCCGGATTATCGGTTCCCGTGCTAGGGAAGGCAACCGTGGCGACGGACGCTGAGAGAGTGGGTGTTCTGGAGTAGCGGGTCACTGACTCTACGGCGGAATTACGAAAGTACGAGGAAACAAAACGGAAAGAGCAACTCGGCTGCGCGGATGGCGTCTCGGAGCGTCTTAGGCCATCGTCGTCCCTTGTTGGATACTTTGGCCGCCGCGAGCGTAAAAACGGGAAAGGAGGCGTGTGTGCCGAACGGGAACAAGGGCGCACTTCCGGGCGCCTCCGGAAGTGCAGGACGGCCCCCCAGGAGGGGCGCGGTCGGAAGTGGACACTCGAGGCGGCCATTCCGCCGCATGCGCCGTCACCAACGTGGGGGCTGAGGGCAGTCACTTTCACTGCCGCGCAGCGCCTGCGCAACAAAGGCAGGACATTTTCTGCTCCAACGTCAATGCCTTGGCTATCTAGGCCATCCGACGTTCGAGAATGTCGGCCAATGACAAAATGCTAACGCGAACCATATTCCTTTCCGTTGATGACTCGCGGGTGACGCAGGCATCCAGCAGGCGTCCGAGCGAGGAGGCTGGCAGGCGAAAGGGAAAGTGAGGAACCCAGCCGGGCAAGACCGGCCGGTGTCCTTGGCTCTCCCCTTCGTCTGCAGCGGACTGAGCAGACGTTGGGCGCTCCTTGTGTACTGGGGTCCGAGGCAGCGATCCGATTTGCGAGGCGCGCGCGCACACTGCGCCAGTACGTGTAGCTGTTCTAAATGGTACGCCCGATCGAGCAGACCACAGCAACGGAGACCCCTCTGCTCTTGTCTTCGTTCCGCTAGCGTGCAACAATCCCAACCACGGCCCAAGTCGCTTGGCTTGCGGGGAGAGAACACTGACGCGACGCAGACGTCTGATCATCAGATGTTGGCGGACTCAATCATCAGTCCACTCACTCAAACTCATTTGGGCTCAACCTCACTCGTGAGTTTGAGTTTTAGTGAGCGTGAGACTTGTGTGGCATGATGAATTTAAGCCCGAGTGAGTTTGAGGTCGAGTCAGTTGGAGCCCAACTTAGTTTGAGTATATGTGAGCCCAAGTGATACTGAGTGAGTTTGAGCCCGCGTGATCCTGCGTCATCCCGATTGAGATTGTACCCGCCTGTGCCCGAGTAAATTTGAGTGCGGCTGAGCCCGAATGAGTTTGAGCCCAATTGACGGCGACTATGTTTGAGATGGAGTGAGTCTGCGTCTAAGTGAGACTGCATGAGACCGCTTGAGACAGTGCGACGTAAGTCCGTGTGAGACTGGGAGAGCTGAAGAAGGTCTTGCGTTCGGGCTAGTTGGTATTCCATAACGTTCATCTTAAGCACACAAAAAACACGGACACAGAAGACAAGGACAAGCGCTTGTCCTTGTCTTCTGTGTCCGTATTTTTTTGCGCTTAAGATGAACGTTATGTGAGAGCTGAGCCGGCAGTCGTGTAGGTATGGACCTCAGTGAATTTGCGCTGGCGTGAATGTACGCCAGTGTTGTGCACATAAGACTTTATATTAAAGCCGAAGTAAATCCACCAGTTCTAATTAACTAATCAGATTATTACATAGACCCCAGCTAGCTGCTGATCGTGGTTATCTCACGTGAATGAGGCCACTTTTCGCCCCAAATGATTTAGGCACCCGGAATGTCATTGCCACTGTGAGCGAAGGCTCGCCTTCCTTGACACCATGTGCGAGTGCGGCAGTGTAATGAAATTGGGTAACTCTGCCATGGCTCACTATAGTAGTTATGGAGCTCTTGATTTGTTTTGTGCTAGGGGTATGAGATCTTTTTCAGGCAGTCCATTTTGCGTTTTCAGCGAGATACGATTGTAGTAGGGCTGTAGCCCCAAAGATTAGGCATGTGCGTTTTAAGTCGTTTGTTACCTGCGTTGCTTCACTTATGTAATTTTTGCGCAAGTGTTTGCGTCAGGTACGAAGCACCTACGGTAGTTTCCTGTTAAGTTGCATGTGGCGTTCTGGGGTTGGAATTCGGGTTACGTGCGGGTGTGGTAGCAATCACGATACGCATGATCAGTTGGGGGGAGTTCTGATCTTCAAAAGATTCTTGTAGAATTGTGATGACGATCAGCACTTGCTCTCTACCACGTTCTAGAGGCTGGGCGTGTGACTGATAATCGAGGGGTGAGGCCATAAAAAAGGCTTATCCCATCTTTTTCTCCCAATGGATTTTCTAAGAAGGTGGGAGAGGGCGGTGGGAAAGCACACGGCGGCGCACGCTTTCGGTTGTTCCCCTGCTTCTGTTAATGGCTAATGATACGCTAGGGGTCAAAAAAGAAGATGTGAGCACCGGGAGGAAGAGGAGGCGGCGGCTGTCCCTTCCGCTGTTTCAAATACGGTGTCAACTAACACCTCCGGGCGACGCCCACTTAGACTGAATAATGACGACATCATGAGATAGTCATGGTGAGTAGTGGATAAGGTAGAAATTAAAATTGAGGCCGCTAGGACATGTAGGGTACCAAATTAAAGATCTAGATGAAGGGAATCACGTGGGATAAAATAAAATAAAATAATTCTTTCGGGTATATTCATCACTAGAGGCCGGATTTTTAGGCATTAAAAAGCACGGTTTAGGCGCCAAAAATAGGCAGTCAATACAATATTTTAGGCCTCCAACATCGTTATTATAGGCGCATTAAACTTTGACATAAATGCAAATAATTTCACATGTAGACTTGCGTGACAAAGACGCCAACAGTTGAACATGGCCGTTCGGTTGTCCCACAAAACTGCTGAACTAATGGACATCCATTGGCTTAATTCAACGAGCCCAGTGCTCACATTCATGTTCAACGGCCACTGCCGCTTGCTCGAGTGTCGCATATAGTGAAACAGGCCTAAGAAGAGCACTTGAGAGCTGGGAATACGGAATTGCGAGCCATATTATTGGGGTTAAAACTCAACGTTATGCCACTGGGGTGTGTGGGGTATCAAATTAAAGGTCTCCATGAGGAAAACATCATGGAATAAAGAAAGAAATGCGCCCTACTAATCCTCATTATATAGTCACGGAGAGTCAAAGATCCGGTTAAAATTCAAAGTTATGCCACTAGGGCGTGTGGGGTATCAAATTAGAGGTCTCCACGAGGAAAATCTTGTGGAATGAATAAAGAAATGGGCCCTGGTTATCCTTTTTATATAGTCAAGGCTAGTCAAAGATTCGGTTAAAATTCAAAGTGATGCCCCTAGGTCGTGTGGGATATCAAAATATATATGTCGGTGAAGGAAGGTGGATCGAATACAATCATCGGAAATAATGACTAGTTAAGCAAAAAAACCTTATCTGGTGTCCCATAGATATAACTGTGCTCGTGAATTGTTGGCACGCCATCTTGAAAGCATGGTTGGTTCGACACATAGCAGCCCTCAACGTGAAACAGCTTAGCAACTAATCAAGCAGCTTAGCAACTAAAGTGCTGATGTGTTTTTCAGTTCATAAGGCATCAGCTAAGCATTTGAATGGCTGGATTGTTGATGGACTGCGTTCACATTGGACTCTGTGTGCCCTGTGCAGGCGCAGGTTGTGCCGGTAATGTTGCAGTCTATATTCTAGACTGACCTGCAGCATCCTAATACTTCGCTGCTGCATTCCGTAAAAGTAATCCATATGGCCCCACTTGACCAGATATGCATCAGCTGTGGAATAACAAAATATGCGTGGAAAATAAGAAGGAGCACGTATGTCCCACCCAAACAAGGTTGTGATTGTTCTTCATATTTTTACATCGGTTTTTTAGTCGCCAAGGCGGTATGCTCATGTGTTTACTACAAATGCGAACCTCCCAAGAGTTAAGTCCCGTATTCGGTTTGACATAGCTGTTGAGAAGCGCACACGAATATTATGTACACACCGAAGTGGAGCCTATATAGCAAGCTCGAAAGTCATGCAAGCTGTAGATGTAGCGTTCCGGAATTACCCACGTTTGCATAGCGCAGCTTATATATCAAAGCTAGCACTGCTACGTATGCCAAATATGTATATCGAATTGAAAATTCAGGTTTTAATGGGACGAATTTGCCACTGGCCAATGAGGCACGTCGTAGTGAAAGGACCTGCATAAGTTTTGACTACAAGGGTGCCATTAACCTGCGCTTATATCTGAACGCACGGGCGTTTTCGCTTTTTGCCTCCATCAGAAAAGCACCCATGCACCCCGGTTGTGATCATACCCGCCTCCTTTGGCTCAGCACCACAACGCCTCAACCATTGCGGCATCGCGGGGAACACCAACCGTTCGCTGTGCTAATGGTCGGAGAGTATCTAAAGTAATGTACACCCTATATATCTGCTACACTGACGTATTTTTAGATCCAATGTATGCCATTACGAACTGGTAAAACAAGAGCTTCTACTAATGTGTCTCGGGGTGACGAAAACACTATACTCGGTCACAGAAACATGATGGTCGCTTTTGTAAGCCGTTTCCAAGCCCGCATGTTGCTCTTTCCATGCGCACAACTTTATAGGAGCGGAGGGATTCAGCCGTTTGAAATGCTTCAGGCGAGGCAGGAAGTATTGGTGAGAGTTACTACGTGATGTTAGAATTGTAGCAACCATGTCTTTGCCAACCGAAAGCACCCTTCCCAATCATCATCAGATGAAGCTTTAACATCAGGACGCGAGTACTCGGCGCGCGATACAAGCTACTCGCCAGAGGACACACTCTCCCTGGTCGCAACCTGCGGGCTGACCAAGGTCCGCGAGGCCGTGTGTTGCCGTTGGGTTGCAGATGCAGCAGTTATATATAGGCGGTGCCACACTGCCTAATCGGCCACCTATACGAGGAAATTGAGCAAAAGCACCCGGCTTATTTTTACATTTAAACAAGCCAAAAATTCTGTTGCTGCAGCAGAAGTGGTCTGGAGACATTTCTTTGGCACACAATGTTAGCAAACAGCAGGTGGAACTACATATTGCATGGTTCTGAGCAGCACCTAGAACTCTTCAAGAGACATTAACTTTGCGTTTTTTATGGCACAGCTTGTGAATATTGGATGCACTGAACCATTTAAATATTTTACGTAGTTTTGGCGGAAAGTACCAGCAGAGTGCACATCAACCTTAAGGCTCCAACGTAAAGTCAATGACAGAATCTGCGCCTGCGAGGGAATGCTCTGTATGTAATGCAGGCGCCGTGCATATTACAGATAATTATTTGCTGGCGCGAACAGCATCGGGTGCAGTGCCAAAACACACTAGAACGTGAATGGCTAAACTCTTTGGGGGAAATCGCGGATGAAAGGAACTGAGACAGAATATAAAAACAAAAGAATGGCGCGGAATTCCCAGCTATGAATTTCGTTCAGACAACGGTAATATGTAGGGCAAGTGACCCCGATAACTGATAGACACAAGAAATACCAAAATATACAAGTTATACAAGTGCGGTATTATAAACAGTCGGTGGCCGCGCAAGTTGACCCCTCCCGACATTTAAGAAAGGTTTTCGCTATCTCCATCTTCATTTTGCCCCTGTGGTTGTTCACCAGCCTTGTTTTTGGTGGCTACACCGCTTTTCTCCAGACATTGGGAACCGCAATGTGTCGACGAACCAACGTTCTAATGATGCCTGGTCAAACTTCGCCAGCGCGATTGGCGCTCTGAAGCTCCAGGTGAAGGTTTTTGAATATTGCCGTCCATCAAAGCTGAATTCGGCATTATTTACTGGCATGTGTTTGCATTAGTTGCACCCGTCTCCCTGGATGAAAACTATTAATTTTACCGCCCCCACGAGCTTACTGCACAACTCGGAATTTTTACTTATGAAGTGACGGGACATAATTAGCTTCCAATTCAGTCATTGCCTAGATTAACTTTGCGCCCTCAAAACCTTTCCTTTGACACTACAATTTCTTTTGTGCTCGCATTTTACCATTTGCAGTGAGTTCACTTCGTTTAACAACTCCTAACTAGTACTGATCAGCGGGATGCCTTTTTTATTTGCCCCAGGTGATTTTCCGCATCAAGACCTATGATTTCATACCCCACACATCCCCTCTGTATCGTTGAATTTTAACCTAATTTACGACTCACCATGACTGTCTGATGGGGATAACCAGGATGCATTTTTTATTTGGTCCGCATGATTCCTCTGATCGAGACCTATAATTTCATACCCCATACGCCCCAGTGGCACCAGTGATTTTTACCATCATATATGATTAACCATGACTATGTCATGATAATGACCAGGATTTATTGTGTATTTGTCTAGCGTTATTTCTCTAATCCAAATCTTTTTTGATACCCTACACGCTTAAGCGGCATCGCTATGAATTTCAACCCAGTCTCTGAGTCACCATGACTATCTCATTAGTTCCCTCAACGAGAGCTACAATTTGATGCCCTACATGCCCTATCGGCACACCACTTTAAATTTTAACTTAACCCATGACTCACCATGACTGTGTCACGATTATCATTAGGAAGCAATTTCTTATTTGCGCCACGTGAACTCCTTCATCGAGACCTTCAATGTTATACACCACACACCCTAGCGGCATCATTTGAATTTTAACACAATCTAAGACTCACAATGACTGTGCCATGACAACCAGAAATGAATTTTTAAAGACGATAGTTTTTCTTGGGCTACCTAAATGCAGAAATTTTGGACTGTCCATATGTCTGCTTGTGTGTCTGTGTCTCGATTCAACCACCCTGCCAAAGTGAACTAGAAGCTGCGCAATATAACTACAAACCCACACTCTTATATACCCACAGACAAATCTAAACGTCTAAGTCCGGTGGCAATGTTCACGCTTATCAACATTGTTGAACAAGACATAACGCAAATATAAGCTAGAAAATCAATGCGTAAGCGATATTTGCAGTGTTCCTTCAATAAAATTCATGGATGATTGGTTATTGCTTGGCAAATGAAATACTGCATCAACTTCAGAAAACCGTCGCCTGCTGTTGCCCGCGCTACTATAGCTCCTGGCGAAATTGAAGAAATCAAATGGCAACAGTAACGAAAGGTTGCACTAGATAGGTTCCACGTTCCGCTTGGAACGTTCGTGGAGTAGGGCAACGTGGTTCGTTAAACGTTAGAGTAGGGTGCCTCGATTCAGGCGCGTCTCCGCCGTGCGGCAGCGCTGGCATCGAGGCACCCTACTTGGAGCAGTGGAACGCGGTAAATTTAAATTGACTCACGCAATCCTCCAGTGTGTTATCTTAGGAGGAACGAGACGAGAGAGAAACAGCAGGAGAGGTGTGTGGGAAAGAGAAGGGAGGCCTTTACTTGGCAGAGGCACCAGTATAATTTCGCCTTTCGTCAACATTTGCAAGCAAAGCAGCATATGCGCGGAAATTTTTATTTGTTCCATGTGAATACCCTGACCGAGCCCTTCAATTTGACACCTTACTCACCCTATCATTTTCACTTTTAACCAAATCTGTCTAGCCATGACTGTCATGATGTGGACAATAATTATTCTAAACACGCGCCGCCTGGACTTCATTTTTGAAAAAAAAAAAAAAAAAAAAACAAGATGTCCATACCATATGACTAAAATCATGACATATTGCAAGCGGTTGAACATTTAAACAGCTCTGAAACATGCACGTTGCACTGCGTACGCCATGAGAGATCCAGTCGATGTTTGCGATTTTTGCACGTTGGGCGCGGTTGACCGGCACCACCAGCAACACCTGTTTTAGGTCGGGCCCCTATAATGAAGCAAGCATGCCAACAAAATCAAAGGCGCACCCATGAACGCCTCGAGTTTCACAGAGTCGTGGGAACAGTTTGCTTTGCCACAAGACATTTTTTTGAGAATGCAGAACCAATGGACAACACCTTAACCATAAACATCTTCGATGTAAGTGAAATCAGCGCACGACACCTTTCTGAGTGACCTTTGTTTCTCCCCCGGGTCTCAGCGCACGCTCGAGCTTAAAACCTCTTTATCATGTACAGCAGCCTATATCAAGGGTTTGGTATCCAACACATATGTACATTTGCTTGTACGCGGTGCTAGTCATCATGGGCTAGCAAGTATAGCTCTAATAAATCTGTAGCAGAAAGCATTTACGACCTCACTGGAGTTACAAGGTCACGTCTTTCTTACCAAACGTGAGAATTTTAACAAACGCGTTTGCGACGGTACGTTTCGTGAACCTGCTTGCAATTTCCAAACTCTGAATACATATGAATTCTGAATCTATTTTGAGATCTGAGCCCTAGTGAGTTCTGAGTTCATTTTGAGTTCTGCGCCTGAGGGAGTTTTCAGTCGATTTTGAGTTTTAAGCCCGAGTGAGTTCGGAGGGCGAGTTAGTTCGGAGTCCATTTTGAGTTTTGAGCCTGAGTGAGTTCTTAGTTTTGCGCTCGCTGTGACTTTGACTTTGAAAGCGAAAACGCCTGTTTGTTCGAGATTTCTGCGCACGTTAAAGATCCCCAGGCGGTCAAAATTAATCCAGAACATTCCACTACGGCGCGCCTCATCGCCTCTGTAGCGTCGGCGGGTTAAACCGCACAATCAATCAATCGAGTTTGAGTTCGAATGAGCGTAGATGAGTCGCTGAGCAATGAGTGTAAGTTTGAGTGAGAGGTGATTACAAAAATAAATTTGTGAGTGAGTTTTAGTAAGCCGGTCCAAGTTTGCCGAGGTATGCAACGATGCTGCGTCAGTTGCATTGATGCTTTACTTGCGCTTATTGCTGCTTTCTTTGATTTAGATGGTCTGATCGCATTCATGGTTTGTTTCATTATTTGTCGAAAAATTCGCCTTGATGTGTACTTTCAAACCAACGTATGTGGCTAGGAAAATGATTCGCGCGCCCGGGACCGGTGCCTCCGAGAAGTGGAAGAAACTTTGATATTTTATTTTAGCAAATACAAACGATGTCCAGGGAAGACGAAGATAGTGCATTTGTGTTGAATGTTAAGGGGGCTTATTTCTAAGGGAGGAAGCAGTGCAAAATGTGCCCATTGCAAAAGACGTTGTGCAATTACGGGTGCCTATGGGCGTAAAAACGACCTGGTGTCAACCAGCTCCACTCTATCTACGAAGGGAAAAGAATCTCCGCAGAAAAGACACGTTCTCATTACGAATTCCGAAATTGAAAATCTGGGGGGCGGAGGAGCAGGCGCGAGGAGATATGAAATAACAGAAAGATAGTGTTGTGTACCATACAGTCGAGTGTAACGACGTAAGCATGGTCCACCAGTTAAAAATATCTTCAGCACAAGCTAGTTCCATCAGCGCCATTTTACACGAGAGAGAAAAAATAGCTAGCCCAAATTAAAAAAAAGTTCCAACATTACTTTTCTTCGGATGTAGGTAACGGTGTTCTTTTAAGGGTTTTGCACAAGCGTCCATGCTTTGATATGTTAAGATAGTTCTGGTGAGTTTTCGCTTATGTACGCAGCGGAGCGTCCTTGAAGGTCAAGTCTGAGTTTAGATTTGTCAACAAAGCATTTAAGAGACAGTGGTGTACTCTTTCTTTCTTCTGTGCGGTGCTTCCAACAATATCAAGTTTTCTTATGTTGATTTTTTTCCATTTTACATTTACAGTTTCGCTATTCCGTATTCCTGCAAGTTTATTTAATTAAAATTCCATACAAACCCTATTGCAGGACATTAAGTAAGGGGGTTACAAAAGGCAAGAAGTGTCACGGCACAGTAAACGAATAAAGCAACCAATGACGCGTTGTACGTCAGCACTATAAGAGCAATAAAATAAAATACACACAAAAAAACGTCATTGCAGGCTTCACACTGGAATATTGCAGATAATAAGTATGCAAAAAAATATAACTAGCCAAATACAATTGAGGAATACACAAAAAGAGTACCTAGAATACAGGCACCCAAGATTCGCGTATACAACGCGTTCGAAGCAAATTGTGTTGGTTTCGAAAACACACAAGTTTAGAGGATGATAAAAATGCAGAGCGTTATCTCGGACATACTATGCTAAGGACATTATTCAATACAAAAAAATGCAGGCAGGCAGAGAGTGCGCAGCTGAAGAAAAAGGCACGTGCTTTGGTACGAAACGACGCATGACCTAATAAATCTGAAAAAAAAAGAACACGTAAGAGGTATACAGAACGTGGTTAGAAGGAAGGTGTTGAAAAACTAGGGTTAAAGTCTTATGGCGGAAAGAGAGTGCAGAAGTTGTCGGTATTTGTCGGGAGACCGTTTTACTAACGGATGACGCGAGGACCGAGAAGATGAATTGAAGGCGTCGGTTGATCATATAATGGTGTGGAAGTTCAGTGATTATGCGCCTACGTGTTGTAATGGAAGGAATACCAAGGTGAAGTGGAAGTGGTTTGTCACTTTAGGCGTATTTGTGAAAGAGAAATTGAAGAGCAATGTCACGCCAAGTACTCAGTGGTTGAAAATACAGACAGAGCTTAATTTTCGTTATGCTGTCATGATAATCACAATTTCGTGAACTGAAACGGGCTTCCTTTGATTGAATTACTTCAAGCATGCAATTAAGGGGGCAAGATAAATGCGGCGAATTCAATTTGTGGGCGAACGAAGGCCTGATAAGCTAGTTGACGAACGGCAGTCGGACAGTTGTGCAAATTATGGCGTAAGTATTGCATTGATTTTGAAGCTCTTGCACGAAACCCTTCTGTCTGTATTTTTCATGCACTGAGGCTGGTAACGTTTTATAAATATGGCATCTTTTTCTGAGATATAATCTGTGTGCGCATTTTGAAAAATTGTTTAAGTACTTTCCGAGATGTGAAACAAGACTTGCATAATGCATAGCGAGCGGCGGTGATCCTTAATTCCATTCGGTGTACAAGATGCCTAAGGAATACCCACTGCTTACGACGTGGGCACAAATAATGAACTAGCGCGTTGGAACGATGGCCTGGCCTATTTTGTTGCAGCAATGACGTACTCTCAAGAGCGATGATTTTGTTATAGACCAACAACCTTTTTGATTTTTAGCTTGTATAATAGAGTTGTTCTTTCAGACTGCCTTTTCGAGGTTTAGTGCCATACACCATTTTAACCATAGGCTAATTCATCGACTTTCCGTGGGACGTATTCCCGCGCACAACGACCGTGGCTATAAGCCGCGCTCATCAACCGTGCTATAAAGCGTCCGCGGAAAGACGTCATCCCCGCCAATCGGAAACTGCGACGGCTGCAGCCAGAAGCGAGCGCCCACTTCAACCTGGAATCGGGTGCAAAAACTGGAGTGTGGGAGGAGGAAGCTTTCTCCGACAATGATACTATGCCAGAGAGGAAAGAAAGAATATGTGACTTCAGCGACCGCATTAAAGCTTGTTTCCCCCTCACATGGTGCTCGGCGCCTGTCGCCAGCCGTGTCGGAAACTGACGCCATGACACTAAAACTCCTCTCCGAGTATAGCTGATGTCAGCGCAAACATTGCGTCGCTCATCTGCAAAATGTGCTTGCACCGGACTCAAAAAACCATTGACCCGCCTCGGTTATGAACCCAAACGGAATAAAATACGCCACTATATGAAATGACACACACTAACTGCTATCTAATTAGATGAATTTGCAAATTACTTTTCGAATCTCCCGCGGCCCGCTCACCGCCGTAAGCTCTGTCTGCCAAACGATGGATGGCACCACGTGTCCAAACACCGGCCCCTCAACGACACTCACAGAATATACCGTTCTGAACACTGAAACTGTGGCAGTCGTGCTCGAACGCAGAAGCCCCCCGCAGCCGCACGCTCTCGCGGACATCTCTTAAAGGAGTACTGACAGGAAATTTCAAAGCTGAGGTAACCATGTAAAAAGCTTCCTTTGTATATTAGGATATCTCCCAGGAAGGTTCAACCGTAAGGGTTTGGTATGACATACTTTAAATCAATTTTAATCTTTACACGCACCGAAGAGCTCAGAACAGAAACCCGTTCGACATGTGTGACGGCGCGTGCGACCACGGCTGGTCTGGACGCGCGCGTGCGCGCGTCAAGACCAGCCGTGGTGCGACGAAAGCGGGGGTATCACGAGCGCCCTCCTATCATGGCAGCCGCCTCGGTGTTTCTTTGGTCAAAACAGAAACCGACACGAAAAAACGAGACTGTAATAGATATTTGCGCGGCGATCTACCCTATATTGTGCTATTCCATGATCACTTAGCTGGTAGGCACGCATAGCAGCGAAAAGAACGAAACAAAAATTTCTTGTTGGGACTTGTTTTGAGCCACGCAAGCGTAGATGTTTGTCTTTTCCTCCCCACATATCAATCCCGTTTAGGTCACTTTTAATTATTTCATTTTCATCCTGGGAAGGAATATTTCCATACGCAGTCGTCTGCGAAAAGCCTCAAGCAGGACGTAATGCTATCAGTGGTGTCATTTAATTGAAAAAAAGACCTAGGGGCAGACCTTTGTGGAACGTATGAAGTTGCGACTAAGGTATAAGAGGCTGCACCGTTTATAACTAAATATTGTTGCCTACCAGTAATATACGCTGACAGCCATGACGGAGTCTTGGGGTTACTACCATAGAATGACAGTTCCCTTAATAACAGCAGGTGATGAACTATATTAAATGCTTTCCTAAAACCCGCCGCGGTGGCTCAGTGGCTAAGGCGTTGCGCTGCTGAGCACGAGGTCGCGGGTTCGATTCCCGGCCGCGGCGGCCGCTTTTCTGATGGAGGCGAAAAGCAAAAACGCCCGTGTGTACGAGATTTCGGCGCACGTTAAAGATCCCCAGGTGGTCAAAATTAATCCGGAGCCCTCCACTACGGCGCGCCTCATCGCCTGTGTTGCGTCGGCGCGTTAAACCCTACAATCAATCAAATGCTTTCCTAAAAGCGAAGAATCCAAAGTTCAGAGACGCGCAGGCGAAGATGTATAAACAGTGCAGGAAGGCGGGTTAAAATAATAAGGAGGTACCGCATTCGCGCTTGGGAACACTGAAATTCCGAATCTTTATCCGCGAAATAACGCTCCCCCCCCCCCCCCTCCCCTCGCCATTTGTCATTCAAATGACGCGCACGGCGAGAATAGAAGCTTCGTTAGGTCTCGGCATTCGGTAACAGGCTCCTAATGTTCCTTTCACGCCTTTAATTTTTTTCCCAGCTTGGGGAAGAACGGATGGGTTTATGGCACGCGGTGCTGTCAACTCTGGCTAGATTGTGGCACGACAAATGGACGCTTACCACGCGACTGATGGCGAGCCTTCGCCAGGAAGACGCTCAATTCTTTTCACGTCTGCTGCTCCTGCTGCCAGGTCGTCTTCAAAAGCTTTGCAAAAAAAAGGGGGGGGGGGGGGGGCGCGGGGTGGAAACCGTAGAAGGCGAGAATTACGATGCAACTGGACAAGAATACCCGGCGTTGTGCGCATTTTCATAACATATTTTAACGACTAGAAACGGCTTATAGGAGCTGAGCTTGAAGGGAAGTTTCGAACACATTGGCAGTGCGCTGTCGCACTCTTTTTACTCTAAGCAGATGAAGAAAGGTGTCGTGTATTGGGTAAAATCACGGGAGGATTAAAGAAAGCACACAAGCCTTAATTTATCGAACAAGTGGTAAACTATAGCCGCTCTCGTTTCTACCGAAATATCATTACAGACAAGGAACAGAAAACCCAGAAACGGTGAAGAATTCTGAATTCCGTTAATATCCAATCAATCGCAATATTTGTGTTGACTTCTTAACCTTCGCCTCACCCCTCTCCCGCACCCACTCTTCAGTACACCCTCCCGTTACGCCATCCCTCTACTTCCCCAGTCCTCCCGCGAACTTCCACCAAGGGTTCACACCGCCAACAAGAACGCCGCCGCGGATTTTGAAGAATTCATTCTGGCGCTGAGCGCAGGAAAAAAAAAAAGAAGAAGTCGCAGTTTTTTTACCTACGTATAACGTGTAGTGTTAACCAAGTGTACCTACAAAAGTATACGCATGAAATCAATCCCCGTTCGATCATGTTTTCTGTATTACCCAGTGGACTGAAACAAACGTGAGAATGACACGACGTAAAGATGCCTCTCAGGGGTAGTTGTGTCACTTGAGTAATTGAGGCATGGCGGCATAATAGTAGGGAACTTGCGAAAAAAAATATCCCTGGCCAAAACGATGGAAGAAGAATCTTTGTCGATAGAAAGAATTGCGCGCATCGTCAGTGTTCAGCTTTTACTTGCAAAAAAAAGTGGAGCACTCATTACGCCAGCAAGATGACGGAAATGTCAAAAGATGATCGCAGTTTGGCTAATTTTCAAGGTTTTTTTCGTTTCGTCTTGCACCTGTATCTCCGGCTGCCGGCTCGTTTAATTAGAGCTGGCACAGTATCTCCCCCAGACGTCCGCAATTATTCAGCACAGGGGGAGTCATGTTTCAAAGACAGTTTTCCGAAATTTCCTAAGGTTCCAAGGGCCGCTGGGTCCATTCAGCCAGGAATGTCTGAACTTCAGCAAACATATTCAATTGTATACCAGCCATGAGGCAATTCGTATAAATCGCGTACCAGGATACTTCAACCAAAGCGATCTTCAAATGTCACAAAGGTGAGGTAGTTAACAGGAAGGCAGTTACGTTAGTTAGAGGTAGTTTTACTGCGGACAGGACTTCAAACTGTGTACAAGACGGCAACTGAGCTTTCCGTCGTGGCTGATTTTTGCTCGCCGCAAGTGCTGGCTCTGATGGGCTGCTAGAAACAGTGTATTCATTCAAGTGCTGTGGTGGTGGCCGTTTTTCTCCCGTAGGGTATAAAAAAAAACTAGATCATGAGATATCGGCGCATGTCGAAGAACCTTTGGTGATGTAAATAAATTTTGGGCCTTCCAGAACTTTGCAACGTACACCCTTTAAGTATTCCGGCGGGTCTGCTCCACTGCAGCGCTTCTGAATAACCGATCGCTGCCCGAAAAAAACTGCGTGGGCACGCGACGTCCTGGAATAACGTACTCTGCGCAGTGGCGGCATGCAATGAAGTAATGATGTTTTGCGATGCGTCAGGACGCAGATGAAATAAATACTGCTTGCATGAACTCTTTCTTTGTCGCAGTAGTTGGTGCACTGTGGCAAAGCAGGCGCGTTTCGAAGAACAACCGATGTGCAGTTTCGGTTCGTAACACTCCTGCTCACCCTTTTGTTCTCTGTGTTTTCTTTCAGCGGAAGAAAAGGAGTATCGATCTAGAATGTGCTGGCCCACTCCCCAATGCCACTTACGAAGGCACGTGCGCCATTATCCCGCGAATACTGCTGTTCTCAGCAAGTTCACACCATGTCATCACGCATTGAATGAGCGTCTTTGTCACCTGTGGTGCACTATAATAAAGCTTCTGCAGGTATTCTTCGCTCCGATGCACGCGAAAGCCCAATCACTGCATCCAAGGGCCTTATTTGGCAAATGATGAGGACCGCCATATGCTGCGTCTACAAAAACGTGATGCCATGCATTGCTATGCATTGTAGCGTGTCACGCAGGACACATTTTTCCAGTCAACTTGTATGCTGGTCCTCGTCCTTGCTCAACCTTTCAAATGGTAAAAAAAGATCAAAGCCCCTTTCGTAAGAGAAGGATGGTTAAAGCGCGAAGCTTTCTCCCGTGCAACGCGAGACAAAGTCAGAGTCCGAAACCCGAACGTGTTAGACCATGTGGGCATGGCGCAATCGGATAGGCGTCGGCTTCCTAAGGCGAGCGACCCAGGTTCGAGTCCGACCACGGGAAGCGTGCCTTTGTGAAAACCCATCGCCATCACGAGCCCTCCACTTGTGTAAAATGGGCTTTCGTGCAGTGCGTCTCCGCGTACGCTCGCCATCAGTGAAGCCAAAAAAATCCCCTTTTTAATAAAAGGACAGCGATGTGCTTTGAGCTGAAGCCGGCCAACGGGTGTGACGCCGACCAAGAAAATCACGGTGCTGGCGACAGCTTTCTCAGAGCTTCCAGGCAGGAAGTGTTTTATCCAGCTCACTGCAGGGATTGATCGATTATGGTGTTTAACGCGCCGACGCAACGCAGGCGATGAGGCGCGCCGTATTGGAGGGCTCCGGATTAATTTTGACCACCTGGGGATCTTTAACGTGTGCCGAAATCTCGTACACACGGGCGTTTTTGCTAAACATTGTACCAAAGAAGTACGATGGATAATGCAAAATTACACTCCGGAGTCAGCACACGACGACAAATTTAATGCTGGGTCGTCTTGTCCCGAGGTGAGCGCTTGCAAAGATTCATCTGTTACATTTATCCTCCACGAGAAGCGCGAAGATGGGCTTATAGAGTAATCCGCGTCCGCGACCAAACTCTTCGAAACATCGTCGTATGACACAGGGAGACTGCAGAATCTATCATAAACCGAAATCAGATACCCTTATCAGATACGACACTCTTCCAACGAGCCCGTGTGTACGAGATTTCGGCGCACGTTAAGGATCTCCAGGTGGTCAAAATTAATCCGGAGCCCTCCACTACGGCGTGCCTCATCGTCTCCGTTTCGTCGGCGCGTTAAACCCTGCAATCAATCAATCAACTCTTTCAACGATACCTCGTATTCCTTGTGAACTGCCTACCCTGTATTCTTCAAAAAATGCGTCCGCCGAGTGATCAGCCGTTCGTTGAAGGCGAAAAACAAACGAAAAGTGAACACCCAGCTTGTGTGTGTGATTACTAAAACGTTCATTCGTTGATTTCGCCCCGCATTTGTAAATAACGATGGTTGAGTGTCCTCCTCCTCACCCCCCCCCCCCCCCCGTCTAGCGAAATATCAGTGCATTTCGCGTCTAGTTAGTCTGGTGAATACTACCTTGCTCAAACAAACGTCTTTAGCATTTGAGAAGCTGCTCTCGGTTTTTTTTTTCATTCCCGTACGACTATTCTATTTATTCCTGACTTGCAGACCATTCATTTTCCCGTGGTTTCATTAATACCTTGGTTCTTACTATAAGGCATGAGTGGGCACATATCTGACAATGCACAGCCTTTCAGTGTACTTAACATATTCGCGTGGCTTATATTCCCATAAAAGGCACAAGTTTTTGTCAGCTATTGGGTTATCACATCCCCGAAACATATTTTTCTACAACGAACATATTCAAAGCAAAGCCGCATTTGTTGTCTGCGCTGCAAACCGAACCAACCTCTTACAGTGCCAATGTCAGGTCTAAACGAGGTGACAATAAATAGAATTCACTTGTGCTGACGTGTTCGAAGGTGACAGCGGTGATATGCTGCTGCCGTCGCCGACGACCGCAAGAGCGGCCAAGAAGCGCGCAGAACCGCCTCCCCGGGTAGCTCTTGTTGGCGTTCGAGCGCTCTACCAAGACGCAGCTGTTTTTTTAAGCGCCCTAAACGTGCAGTTAGCTTACAGACGTAACCATAACAAGTTGTTTAGTGCGCGGAAAGGCAAAGAGAAGCGAAAGAGAACCAAAACACTGCATGACCACCTATCGGCCACGCAGCGCTAATCCCACAAACGCCGCGGAGAAGCGGCGGCAGGCGGCGCAGCGATCGCGAATCTCGAGGCGTATACCAGCCATGAGGCAGTTCGTATAAATCGCGTACCAAGATACTTCGACAAACCGATCTTCAAATGAGACGAAGGTGAGGTAGTTAAGAGGAAGGTAGTTACGTTCGTTAGAGGTAGTTTTACTGCGGACAGGACTTCAAACTGTATACAAGACGGCAACTGCGCTTTCTGTCGGGGCTGATTTTTGCTCGGCGCAAGGGCTGGCTCTGATGGGCTGCTAGAAACAGTGTATTCATTCAAGTGCTGTGGTGGTGGCCGTTTTTCTCCCGTAGGAGGAAAAAAAAACCTGATCATGAGATATCGGCGCATGTCGAAGAACCTTTGGTGATGTAAATAAATTTTGGGCCTTCCAGAATTAGCACCGTACACCCTTTAAGTATTCCGGCGGGTCTGCTTCACTGCAGCGCATCTGAATGACCGATCACTGCCGGAAAAAAACTGCGTGGGCACGCGACGTCCTGGAATAACGTGCTCTGCGCAGTGGCCGTATGCAATGAAGAAATGATGTTTTGCGATGCGTCAGGACGCAGATGAAATAAATACTGCTTGCATGAAATCTTTCTTTGTCGCAGTAGGTGGTGCACTGTGGCCACGGAGCAAGATTTTATTCTTGCTCCGTGACTGTGGCAAAGCAGGCGCGTTTTGAAGAACAACGAAGAACAACCGATGTGCAGTTTCGGTTCGTAACACTCCCGCTCACCCTTTTGTTCTCTGTTTTTTATTTCAGCGGAAGAAAAGGAGTATCGATCTAGAATGTGCTGGCCCACTCCCCAATGCCACTTACGAAGGCACGTGCACCATTATCCCGCGAATACTGCTGTTCTCAGCAAGTTCACACCATGTCATCACGCATTGAATGAGCGTCTTTGTCACCTGTGGTGCACTATAATAAAGCTTCTGCAGGTATTCTTCGCTCCGATGCACGCGAAAGCCCAATCACTGCATCCAAGGGCCTTATTTGGCAAATGATGAGGACCGCCATATGCTGCGTCTACAAAAACGTGATGCCATGCATTGCTATGCATTGTAGCGTGTCACGCAGGACACATTTTTCCAGTCAACTTGTATGCTGGTCCTCGTCCTTGCTCAACCTTTCAAATGGCAAAAAAAGATCAAAGCCCCTTTCGTAAGAGAACGATGGTTAAAACGCGAAGCTTTCTCCCGTGCAACGCGAGACAAAGTCAGAGTCCGAAACCCGAACGTGTTAGACCGTGTGGGCATGGCGCAATCGGATAGGCGTCGGCTTCGTAAGGCGAGGGACCCAGGTTTGAGTCCGACCACGGGAAGCGTGCCTTTGTGAAAACCCATCGCCATCACGAGCCCTCCACTTGTGTAAAATGGGCTTTCGTGCAGTGCGTCTCCGCGTACGCTCGCCATCAGTGAAGCCAAAAAAATCCCCTTTTTAATAAAAGGACAATACTGTGCTTTCAGTTGAAGCCGGCCAACGGGTGTGACGCCGACCAAGAAAATCACGGTGCTGGCGACAGCTTTCTCAGAGCTTCCAGGCAGGAAGTGTTTTATCCAGCTCACTGCAGGGATTGATTGATTATGGTGTTTAACGCGCCGACGCAACGCAGGCGATGAGACGCGCCGTATTGGAGGGCTCCGAATTAATTTTGACCACATGGGGATCTTTAACGTGTGCCGAAATCTCGTATACACGGGCGTTTTTGCTTTTCGCCTCCATCAGAAAAGCGGCCGCCACTGCCGGGAATCGAACCCGCGTCCTTGCGCTCAGCAGCACAACGCCGTAGCCACTGAGCCACCGCGGGGGGTTCGCTGCAGGGAACCGTGGTTCGACCCGGTTCCAGCTGGACGGACGTCATCAGGCACTTCTGTCTGGATAGCCATTTCTTTCGATTATATATATAAAAAAATATGGCTGAATATTTCTACAAATTTATGTTACCGACTTTGTATTCAAGATTAAAGCGTGGCCTATGCTCATAACACGGTCATATTGTATTCGTGAGTTTCCAAATACGTTGAAGCGAACCGATAATCGCGGAAGAGAGCTCTCCAACACACATGTGAGTGCATTTATCGATTTGTAAGCGCCACGACAGGCCGCCCAGACACAAAGAAGTGGACGCCCTGTAGCCGCTCACAGAGCACGCGTGCCTTGTGCACACCCTGTCAGAGGGCTTCACGGGCAGCTATCCACGCATGTAGGCTCAGCCACAGCACTCCTCAACGACGAATCACTGCGATTAATGACCAACATCTAGGTCCCCGACAAACGACACTGTTATAGAATGGAATCTGCGCAGGGGCATGGCGCAATGCAAAGTGTCACGCTTTACCCCCGAGACCCGGCATCGTGGGACACGGCAATCCACCCTCACATACGCGTTTGGTTATCCGAAAACGTTGTGGTCAGGCCCGACCTACTGGGAATTTTCCTAGAGTACTGTTGTCGTATAAAAATGTCCGGAATAAAGTGGCCGTCAATTAACAGTATAAACACTTCATTGAAACGCATAAAAAGTACGAGGATGGAATAAGTGTTAGGTGGATAAGGTGGATTTTAGGGCTTGGTGGTTTACGATCCACCAATTTCAGTTGGGGTTGTTTCGGCGCTTGCCCGTCAACCCCGCTGTCATTTCCGAAGATGCGCGGCAAAGCCACCCAGCAGTGACGGATACACTGTGGCACAAAGATGAGGACGGACCTCCCAGGAAGATTAGGGTGAGCTCACGACTCCTGTGCGAAGCGAGTCACAAGTACCGGGGATAAGAGAATGCAACAAAAGATAGCCACTGCCTCTCTAGTTATAATATAAAGACTTCTGCATAAATTCGGTTGTTAACCTTCACAGCGTCGCAAAACATGCACGTTGCATAGTGTTCCGACACAAGGCGAGACATAGTTCCTTCACGTGTACCCGAACTTGGGTTGGGGTCCAGGAGGTTTGACGAACGTTTCGAGCGCTGTCAATGGGAAAACATTAGTTCGATTGTTCGGCCTAAAGCCGGCGTCGTAGCCAAGAGATGGCCCGCAAAATGGCCCACGGGGCATAAATTGTATGTATGTATAAATCACTACTCAGCAAGGGGCATCCAGTGGCCCAAGAGAGTAAGGGGTTGTTTTGGAGGGGTGCAGGGCTGCTCGGGGCCCTATACTCTTCTGGCTACGTCCGATCTTCACGAGAACGCCTACAAGGAGAGCTACGTCTTCTTGGCGCGCTGAGAAGTAGTCGGTGTCGTCCACTCCTCTTAGGATGGCACTAGTCTGGCGTGCGCGTCTGCCTGATGTTGGCGGATGCACACACGTACACTTCCACAGCTCAAAAAAGAAAAAAACAGGTTAACAAATGCTTGGGCACTAAGTAAATATAAATGAAGCCATTCCAAACTACTAAAGAAGCTGGCATGGTTCATGCACATTAGTATTCTGCAGTGCAAAGGAAAGGTTGCATTTTTGAGGGAAAACTTGAGCACATTAATAGCGATGGTACTGGCGTTCCCCGAATTAGGAATAGACGTTGAATTGTTTTCTTACTATAGAAAAAACAACGCGTTAAAATGGTCACAAAACGAGGTAAGATAAATGCAAAAAAAAAAAAGAGAAAGAAACATCGGATGGAGCAGTTCTGAGCCCGAGAAAAAAATAAACAGGAATTGTACTGTACCAACAGGCACTGCCCTAGACGTACAAACGAGGGAAAATTGAATTGAACTGGATAAAGTTCCTTAAAAAAGGGTGACATATGTCATAATCCCGGAAAATGAAAGTGCGATAAGAGGGTGTCTTTATGCCGAAAAAAAAGTTGCAAAAAAAAAGATGACGCCGGCAATGAAAGGATCGTTCGGCAATTGGACAAAATGCTTCCAGATTGAGTATACATCCTAAACGATGGTTAGGTCACCTCGCAAATTTTTTCATTGGTCATATTGGAAAGCCTCCGATGGCACAGGGACGCGTCATAATGCGGAGCACATTTTCAAACTCTCCCCGAATATCAGTGCCGGTGGAACCCGCCGGAAATCGAATATGATGCGATTGTTGGACGGTCGACATTGTCACTTCGATCCTCGGTCTTCATTCTATTTAGTCTACTCCCCAGGCGTAGCCTTGAGAATTTACGGCGGTAACGTCTGCATAGCTTGAGCGGGAACCGGCTAGTGTCCCCACGATTAAGCTGCCGTTCGTTGCGCGCTGCCATGTGCCACGCCACAGTGCACCGGCGGTTTCGACAGGCCTGCCCACAAAGCCTCGTTGCCTACTTCTCAGCGTACGGTATTGCGTTCGACAGGCTGATCTCCACGTTTGCCGGGTCGCACCAGCGAGCCCTTTAGATTTGCAAGGTGATCTGGAATGCACGGGAGACTCGAAGCTATCTATCCCGGAACCGAGCATGCGACGAGAGAAAATATCCGAGATTGGATTCATCGCCTCGAGCCCCGCCACAGCTTCTTGTTGTTAGTTGCAATTTTAAGCCCCTTTCCGGTTGTAGTACACCACAAAACCACCAAGAGGAGTCGACGCTGCCGTAACCTTGAGATTCTCCAAGTTCAGTGCATGGGAGTGATATTTTCGCAAGGGCTGTCCATTGCACAGTTTTTACGCTATGTAAAGGGCGTAAAAACACCAGAAAATCTCCTGGCGAAAAACCAAACATGCATATGTCATTGCGATTAAATTTGAATTGAATTTAGCGCAAAGCAGTTGTTATGAAAACTGCGTTGTAGGCAAAGATTTGGCTGAGATCTTGTTACGTATCACATAGGTGCTGGCACAGAAGAACTTCTGGGTAATCCCATGAAATTAGTCTGTGCCATACTTTAGAGTCTCCTATGACTAATGTACTTCAAAGCGCGCCATGAAAAAAAGCTATTCAAGCTTAGGTCCTGATAACGATGGTTGTTTCCGGGTGTTTATACCTTCCCGTAAGGGAAGCAATAGCGCGGCGCCAAGCCGACTCGCTGTAAATTACCAGCTCCCACACGTACCGTTAGATTCAGGCAGAGGCGCGCGGTTCTCAATGAACAAGACCAAGACAGAATTAAAGCAATTTTTGTTTTTGTTTCAGCGCTCCTTTGTCGACGTAAAGAGGCGCAACGAAATGGTTATCTTTCATGCCTGAGGCATTTGGAATCACGCGCACTGTTTAGGGCTAGCGGTATCAGTCTAGCCAAGGGCAGGCGATGAAACTCCCATGGTGACCAGGGTTGTTCCGGGGAATTTTTTTTAACAATTGAATATAACACGTTTTTTCTTTGAACTAAAGAAGCTGTTAATATGTTTCAATGAATGAACGCAAATAACTGCGAAGAATGTCACTAATTTATGCACAGCGTCAAATACTCCCAGGATTACGCTCCAGTACGACACTGCTGTAAGTATCGTCGGAAAAGGCTTCGTAGGCTTCTAAGCATTGATGCTGTCCTCTTTTCAAACGCGTTCGCATTTCTTAGAAAATTGGCAGAAAAATCTTCATTAAATCACGCGAGAAATGATTATCCACAGGCATAAGTATGGTATTCGCCAATTTCTTCGTGCTTTCCCAGCTAGATGGCTTTCCTCTGCATGTTTTCCCTCAACCATGCAAGCATGCTTCCTGAAACAAATGGTTTGAGTGTAATGTGGTAAGTTTTTTTAAATGTCTAAAGCATTCAGCGTCTACCTCTAGCGGGATTTGTTAGACGTATCAGGTTTACAAGACGAGCCAAGATGAGAAGACGAGTCTCCTGGAACTGGGCTGCACGCTAGCTATTATGCAGGGCTACAGGATTGATGAAATAACTACGCCACGTACTAGGTCAATGGCACCGAGGCGCTGTAAGCCCTAACAACTTTTTGGGAGACTCAGAGCTCTTCCTACCAATAACTAATAAAGACGCTCCCGACTTCTCTCAAACCATCTAAAGCATACTTATTTACGGCTGCCATACCCTATCCTGCCCGCCCTTGCCTTCAGACTCATTGGACTTCGTCCATGTATGTCACAATTTACACGTAAATGTTCAAGTTAAAACAGATAATGAGTATTTACGCTGTCGTGCTGCTGTGGAGGCGAAAGGCAGGCCGATTGTCACTTTCTAAATCCGCCGATCGTTGGTGCCTTCCACGCATACTCCCCTTCCCGTTTGTTATACTTTCTCCTCGGAGGAAATGTCCCCATTCGCACTGCAACCACGAGTGTGATGAATTACGCGGGCGTTTAGAAAATGGCCACGGTAATGCGCAAAAGACCTCACATCAACGATGCAAGACGCTGAGTGCTCGAGTTAAGCGAGTGCCGAAACGCTCGGCACGCGCTTTTCTCTTGAACACCAGCGTCAGCAGCAAGGGCAGGTGCAATGGGTCGAGAAGTGGGTGAGCTTCGCTCCCAGCAGCCCATGCCTACCCCCCCCCCCTTCCCCCCGAAGGGCGTGCCTAGAGAAAATCCAGCGTACGAGTGCGGCGCACTCACATTGGAAGGCCCATCTCTTCAGCTGGCGGATGCCGAAGACCACCTTCAGCAGGGCGTCGCGGCAGTCCGGGGAGACGTCGAGCTCGGAGCTACGGCGGATCACCGTGGGCAGCACCTTCCGGATAACGCTATCCACCAGGTCCTGCAGGTTGAGTTCGAACTTGGACCACTGCTCCAGTATCCGCTCGTTCCGCGACTTGTTCGGTGGCGCTGTCACGCTGTCTTCCACGTCTGGCGTGGCCGTGGCGGTGTTCTGGAGCACGCCGAGGACGTCGCCGATGGAAGGGTCCGCGGAGGCCACGTCGCTCATGAGTGCCACGCCGGCCATCAAGAGGAGACACACGAGCGGCAGCATCGACGATGGCACCGGGAAGAGGCGGAGGACGTGCCCGGACGCCCGGGTGCCGGCTGGCGGGCGGCAGCCGTGTCGGCGCTCAGCTGTGGCGTTGGTGCGCATCGTACGGCTCGTGTCCTTCTTCTGGTCTGGCCGCCGCGCGGTAGACCTGTTTTTAAAGAGTGCTGCGGCGCCACCGCTCTCGGGGAGGGAGAGCGCGTGCTCGCGCGCGCGGATCGTGCTCCGGATTGAGCGGGCGCCATTGCGGCCGAGGTTGGAGCGACTGCGGCAGCTCTGTGCTGCTTGTTTTCCCGCGCTGCACAAGTGCGTGGCGAGAAAGCGCTTCATTTGGGACCCGCTACGTCAGGGGTCGGCAACATGCGGCCCGCGGGGAAGTACGTTTGCGGCCCTCGCCACAACTTCAGAACCCGCCTCCCCTTGTCACTACCTATCTGAAGGTTGACATGGCAATTTCAACCTCAAATGGGGTTAGCCCGAAATAAAGCAAGACCGCCTCTAGTTGCCCCCATATTCACAGTTGGCTTGAGAACGTCTTCACTTCATTTCTTTGCACCGGTCCAAAAAGGAAACCCTCCTGCCCCTCTTCCCCCTCGCCCTGATTTGTCGTCGGGCCCTTTACCTGTTGGCTTCATGCTGCTCGGTCCTCCACCTGGAAAGCTTGCCGACCCCTGCTTCACGTGAAATATTTTATTCATTTATTTTGAGTGCTCACCAACAGCGGGGCATTCTCGGGTGATGCACAGTGTACATGGGGAATATCAAGCATACAAACAGACAGCATACAAGAAAGGGTAATAAATAATAAATGAGTAAAAATAAATGTGTAGGTATACTCAAAAGCGGAGTCTGAACAAAGAAGAAAAAAATGGTTTTCTGATTATAAAGCGCTCGGAAGTCGTGTGTAGAGTATGCATGAGTTAATACCGGCGAGCATAAGGAAGGCGTAAGACACACAACAAAGGGAAAAGTGCAGGTGTGACTACTCAATCGGCGTAACTAAAATATTATATTTTTCGAAGATCGTTTCGAGAAAACAGCGTCATTACAAAAAATGTCAATAGAATGTAAAGATGGGCTCCTAAACGCACGTTGGCATCGGCTAGCTGGTGCCAGGCTCAGTGACTTTTTACATGAAAGCAGCCGCGCGGGCGCAGTGGTCTTCTTTACACTCGCAGGAGACCCGATCTCACAAGACTAGGCAATGAAATTTTGCATGGATACAGTTGAAAAGAAAAACAAGTCCGCCTGGACTGCTTGGTAAATAATTGATTGATTGATTGATTGATTGATTGATTGATTGATTCGATCGATCGATCGATGATTGATTGATTGATTGATTGATTGATTGATTGATTGATTGATTGATTGATTGATTGATTGATTGATTGATTGATTGATTGATTGATTGTAGGGTTCAATGCGCCGACGCAACGCAGGCGATGAGGCGCGCCGTAGTCAAGAGCTCCGGATTAATTTTGACCACCTGGGGATCTTTAGCGTGCGCCGAAATCTCAACCACACTGGCGTTTTTGCTTTTCGCCTCCATCAGAAAAGCGGCTGCCACGGCCGGGAATCGAAACCGTGTCCTCGTGTGATCAGCAGCAAAACGCCTTAGCCACTGAGCCACCGCGGCGGCTCTGCTTTGTAAATAGCTCATCCATATCCAGAAGCTCAAGAAGATCGCCGTGGCCATGTTGTCTCGGGGTTGAGTAACGACGAAATACGATTCGTGTGAACCGCTACTGATTCGTTTCCAGTCGGAGGAACGATGAAGGGCTTAAACAATTCTCAATTGCACTGACAAAGTAGAGGTTAGGTAAAATTAGGGTGCGGTAAAGCGTGGCGAAGTGTGATCACTCAGTCTATTCACTGGTCACCAGGGAAGTCACACCAAGCGTACGGAGACAGGAGTTGGTCAGGCAGTGCATACGCGAGTTGAAAAGTAGTTTTCTATCCAGCATTATACCCGAATCACGGATTACAGTAGCGCGGTTTACGGGTTCACCGTGCAGAAAGTATGTAAAAGATGAGCGGGGGAGTCTTGAGAAGATATAATTTAACTAGGAACCGTAATTTTATGCCAAATGCCGATTTTTTGTCTGCTGTAAGGATCACGCCTGTTTGACATACAAGTGCAAACTAAGGTAATGGGAGCGTTTTAAACCATCTTTGATAGTGCTTATAATTGCCCATTTTGAGGTTAATGCTTATATGTGCTCTTTAAAGAATGAAATGTATTTTTTGTGTTCTTCTAGACCGCCTTGAGCACAGTAGCGCAAACAAAATTTACGATCATACTCCACTCTTCCCAAGCTATGCCGGGAACCACTGCAGGCAGAAAAAGTTGCAACTCGGTTAATCGTACATACAGATTTAAGTGGACACGAGAACATTGACCGGGCATCTAGTTAATCGTGTCGTAGTTGGAAGGCTGGAAGCTGAACAGAAAAGTATGACCGCGTGTCTGCCCACTTCCCTGCAAATGTGGACGAAAAACGATCTGCCGCCGCTGCCAGGTACATGCCCTCGTCCTCTCCTTCGCCCACCTCTCACGATCTTCCCTGCCGTCTCGTTGCTCCCACGGTAAACACGGTGGAGGGTTGCTCAAGTCAATTATTTCTTCCCGCGTTCCACTGCTCATGCGCTATCTAGCGGAACGTTTCGTTACTGTTGGACTTTTCGGAAACACGTCACGAGGTCTTGGATCGTGCGCGAGCGCTTTTTGTATTTTTGTGTCAATTCAACGTTTACAACGCGTATTTCTTTGTTGGCCATTGCAATAATCAAACAGCCATGCATTTTTTATTAACAGGATACTGCAAGCACCCCTTATGTAATCATGTTTTGACTCAAATATGCTTGTTATTTTCATTTTGTTTACAATGTTAAAGGGACACTGAAGTGAATTTGTCAAGCTCCCGTTTTTGCTTGCACTGCGTAGACTGGCTCAAATTAGCACACTTTTCATCGTTTATCCGGTTGACAAATCGGTAATTATTTTACAAAGCGCGAAAGAAGAAAAACTACCATGCGCGGTTTGCGGCGGCCGCACCAACTAAGCTGTGACGTTGGGAGGAGGGGGCACCGTGATTGGACGATGCCCAAGGTTAGCAATCAAAGTTTCGGTTTCGGTTTCGGTTCTGTAAAACAACATGTTTGACATCCGATGGCGTCGTTGGATGGGCATTCTCAATATCCCAGTAATCGTAGTACCGCGCTTCTGCCATGTTGTCGGCTGTAAAATGCATAAGCTAAGCCTCCCAGGACGGCTTGGAATCGTAGCATTCACTAGCCGAGGCCTACGCAGTGCATGAACGCCCTCCGCGTCCCCGCAGACGCACAAATGCATGCGCTTTTCCCCCATATTTGGAGCTTGCCTCACTCATGCCTCTATCGTAAAAAGCGTGTTCGCACCAGGCCAAGGGTCTGTTGATTCTGGCCTGTGCCCACTGCCCGCAAGCAGTCGGTGCTTATGGCAACAGCACGCCAACGAGAACTCGCTAGCGCGCCAGTGCCAGGCTGCGCGAGTTCTGCGGACTAGTTCGTGGAGCAGTGAACGTTGCGGCCCAAAAAAAGGTGAACTCAGTATAGAAAACATCGGCGAAAAACGAAAAAGTTACCTTATAAAAAAAATAAAATAAAAAAAGCTTGTACCCGCGGGGTTTCGAACCTGTGACGGGCAAAACACTTGCGATGATATACCTAGCGCTCCAGACCACACGGCCACGGGTGAGAGCACTGCCGACAATGGAAATATAAGGTATATAATGTATAACCAGTTTACACTTTTATTTAGTTTTAGTATTTCAAGCAGCTTAGGTGACTATTTGTTGTATCGCGCTCGTGCAGTAAGCGTCCCCCGAGTTTCCACAATAGCTCACGTCTAGCAATTGCATTTCTTAGACGGAAAAGCGTTCGCAGATGCGTAGTCGTGCTGCTGACCGCTGTGCTTGTTCGCCCAGCGCAAAAAAGTGCTTCCCGCACCCTAGTTTACGCTGTACGGTAAAAATTTCAGTTGATTTTATTTCCTTAGTACCTATATTGACTTCGCTGACTCTTCTACCCCTTCAAGAGGCCTTATATTTTCCTACTGGCGTACCAGTCAGCGAAGCGTCACATGTGCGCTTGTGCAGCGCTTGTGTGAAGTGACCTTGACTTGGAGCTAGATACAGAGTACAAACTAACGAAGTAAAGAAAGGCACATTCTTCCATTCACAAACGTGTTGTGGCTTAGTTTCAACTGATCGAGCGAATTGCCATGACCCGTCGGCGGCCGGCGGACTAAACGTTGGGCCGACTGACTCGGTCGCGGAAGGTCGGCGAGCCGTGCAGTAGCGCAGCCAATTGCCAGCTCCTCTCCTGCTGACGTCACACGAAAACGCCAAAGAAAATGGGCGAGAGTGCAGAGAGGACGACAGCATTTTCGAATTGATTTTTCTACTAAATAAATTCGCGTAAACGCGCTCAGAGTGGTCGAAACAGGGCCTAGGGACTCCGGACTACAATTTGCGCTCGTAATCCCGCATTGTTTACAAATCACTTCAGTGTCCCTTTAAGTATGAAGCCTTTTCCCAGATTTAGTGGTTTGGAAAAGCTTTTTTTTTGTATAAACTTCCCCTTTCAAAATTGTTTTATTTTTTGGCTGGGTGGCTGAATCGAGGAACAGACAGACAGGTAAATAGACAGGCGATAGCTTTGCCGTTTAAGCAGCCGAGGAAAAATTATCGTCTTTAAAAAAATCTCCAGATATTAAGCGAATTGTCTACTAATGCGTTGCATTCTTATGCCGCTTGTCTGGATTTGGACCTCTTTTCAGCCAGATTTGGCTATGTGTAGTTGAAGAAGTTGAGTTATTTTATTGTTTCACAGATAAGCGTTGTACCGCTACCCCCCCCCCCCCCCCAAAAAAAAAAAAGTTCTTTCGCTGCCATTGGTGTCAACAGAAAACTCCCGCGAATAAATAAAAGAAATTACTGGCACCGCCAGTAATCTAACCCGGAACAAATAGAGAAACGAAGCGAGAGCGCCTTGTCTTTATGATTGAGCTACGAGCCGACGCGGAGACGGGGGAGACAGGCGGTGCGTTCACCGAGCACATCTGGGGGTTTACCTCCAGCATTTTCGCGGAAAGCCATATGTTAGCATCATACAACGTCTCGCGCTGCTGTGCGCTCCGCCCACGGCATGTGCAGCGGCCGTGTGCGCGCTTTGCGCATAAGCTAGCAGTTACTAAAACTAAGAGGCTCACATCAACGCACAGCACCTCACATTTCCATCGTCTCTGCCGCCGATCTCGTCGCCTCCGTCGGCGGCGGCAGAGACGGAGAAGATGTGAGATCGTCTAACACCATGTTTGAGCGTCCTTTTTTTTTATAAAAAAGTTTCCACTCTTGTGATTCACTAATACAACTCAACCAGCCAGCATTCATGGATGGTGCATTGATTTAACCTTAGCAAAGAATATCTCTTTGAAGGAAGAAAGGTTGTGTTTCAGTATATTTCACTTGTCTCTGGTTTCACTCCTTGTAGAGCGACATGTGTGAATTCATGTTACGTCGCATGGGTAATCGTTGTGGGTGTCGTTTACAACTTCGCTTTTCAACCACCTTCACCGTGTGGATTGGAGCTCATTTCTTAAAGTTTTTTTGTTTCTGTCCGCCAATGATACAAATTTACATTTTTATAGCGGTTAAGTGACAATGCTTTGCCAATTATGTATTTTTTTGCATATGCAGGGCGTACTGCCGCGTTGTTTCGTTTTTGTTATTTTTATTTGCATTTGTTCATTGTTCCCCGCGCATATAAAGGTTTAGCCTTCGGTTTTTGGAGTTCATGTTAAAGATACATTTTTTTCGGAAATTATTTTCGGAAACAGTTTAGTTTTTTTTTCGAATTTCAAAAAATTCTGTTCGACGATCTCCATTACGGTATTATAACAATTAAGTGCGTTACTTAGGCCAGTTGTAAATGTTCGTGGAAATGCAGGGCGCTACATGGTTTGCTCATTTTCGCAATTTTTTTATTCGTATTTCGAACGTTCTTTTGTGGCATTTTTTATTTCTTTTTTGGTTTTTGGAGAATGGGTACAAGATACATATGTTTGTTGTCGTCATATTTATTTTGCGATGATGATAAATTCTTTTATTGCGACTGGGAGGACCGAAGGTCGCTGGGAGGGAGTGAGGCACACGCCCACTAAATCACTCTCGCCAGGCCACCGGCAACGCCGAACTGGGCTAAGGTCACCAGGGGGGGCTGGTTTCTCATTGCTTTTATAGCTTAGTGCCCAATCGCTGTGTCCAGTCTAAGAAATAAAACAAAACAAAAAACCCAAATACAAAAAGTGCTTTTCGTGCTCTCGAACATTCGTCAACGTTTTGGTACGTTTTTGGAAAAAAGTGGGAAATGATGATGATGATTGATGTTTAATGGCACAAGGTCAACTAAGGCAAAGTGCGCCAAATGAAGGTTACATAATGACAGGGGTGTAAACGTGAATACTAAAATTTGTCAGTAGAAATAAATGTGAAATGAAACAAAAGGCAATGAAATGATTGGTGTACAGGGCCACTTATGCGTGATCAGAAATGAGGTGTAAAAATTTGGTGTCTAAAAAACTCAAAAAACGTTTATTAATTTATTTATTTATTTATTTATTTATTTATTTATTTATTTATTTATTTAAAATTCCTTACAGGCCCCTTTACAGGACATTGAGTAAGGGGGGTAAATGGCGAAGTGTTACAGATCATACAAAATTAATGCACGCGTTACAAAGCATAGCAGCCCAACGAATTGCGATGAGGTTTGCAATATAAGTTTAAGTTAGCAGCCGATAACAAGAAAAAAGAAAAGGCGATTGCATAGTGCACACACGACAAAGTGAACCGAATACAATCAGGGTAGTATATGAAGGCGACATCAACCAAAGATAGCCGACTTTACCCACCCGATACGCACCAATCAGTTGCCATAATTTGCAGAACTCACAAAAGAAAAAGCACCAGAAAAAAGGCAGAACCAACGCCCATACGCAGAAAACATTTTCAGTATACAACATTCATAATCGGGCACAAAATGCGATACTGAAAAAAAAAGAAAAAAAGAAAGCACGTGCTGTGCAACAGAGACGACTGGTTCTGTGGTTTTCAAGTACATTTTTAGAGGTACACAGGAGAGATACAGGACATGGCAGAATAAAAAAAATGTGCGAAACAGTGGTAAGACTGCAATAGGGTACGCATTTGGGCTGGTTGGTTCATGATTACGAGTGAAAAAACAGCGCTAAAAGACAGGACAAGAAAGGACACAGGACCACGGCGCTGTGGACCACAGCGCCGTGGTCCTGTGTCCTTTCTTGTCCTGTCTTTTAGCGCTGTTTTTTCACTCGTATTCAGTGGTAAGACCTTATTGCGAAAAGAGAGTAAGCAGCAACTGACGGAAAGAATTATTGTCTGATACTGATGCGATGTTATCTGGAAGACCATTCCACAAACGAATGGCGCGAGGAAGAGCAGATGAGTTGAACGCATCAGTTGCCCCGTGAAATCGCTTGAAACTGAAGTGATTATGCAACCTACGTGAAGTAATGGAAGGAGCATCACAGTGAAGTGAGAAGGGTCTGTTGGTGTACACGTATTTGTGAAAGAGGCAAAGAAGGGAAATGTCGCGACGAATGCTCAGGGGTTGAAGGGAAAGGTTGTGTTTAATTTGCGTTATGCTGCTGTGATAGTCATGGTTGCGTGAAATAACCGGTCGGCCTATTCTGAATAGCTTCAAGAATATTAATTAAGTACTTGTGATAAGGGGACCAGATAGGAGCGGAATTCAACCAGTGGGCGGACAAACGTTTGATAGGCTAGTTGAAGAACGTGAGCGGGACAGCTATGTAAATTACGGCGTAGATATCCTAAAGACTTGGAAGCTTTCGCGCTAATGCTGGTGATGTGGTGAGACCAGGAGAGATTGGGTGTGAAATAGACTCCAAGGTACTTATAGGAAGATGCCTGTGACAGTGAGGAATTCTTCATAGTGTAGCGGAAGGTGTAAACGTTTCGCTTGCGCGTAAAGGAGATTATTTTACATTTGTCCGTGTTCAGGGCATTAGCGATTTGTTACACCAGTCATTAATGCGGTGAAGGTCGCCTTGCAGAGTTAAGTGGTCGTCGGGGGATGATATAGGACGATATATTATGCAATCATCTGCGAAAATTCGCATGCAGGATGATATGTTTTTTGGCAGATCATTTATATAGATTAAGAACAATAGGGGGCCGAGGACGCACCCTTGTGGTACGCCAGAGGTTACGTGGGAAAGAGGGGAAGGGTAATTGTTAATTACAGTAAACTGCTGACGAAGTGAAAGAAAGTTACGAAGCCAAGATAGGGTTAGAGAGTTTAATCGGAGGGCAGATAATTTAGAAATCAGACGGCAATGGGCTACACGATCGAAAGCTTTGGAAAAAGCGAGAAAAATGCAGTCAGTACGAAGCTTACTCTTCATTTTGGAATACAGCTCAGTGGTTAGTTCTAGCAGCGCGTGTTTCGCAAGAGAACCCTTTCCTGAATCCGTGTTGTTTGTGAAAAGAAATTATTTGATTCTATGTGTCGGAAAACATGTGAAGCGATTATGTGTTCTAGAAGTTTGCAGCAGATACATGTAAGAGAAATTGGACGGTAACTTTCGGGTGAATGCCATCATAAAGATAGTCCTTTTCCAGTGTCAAGCTCACGGGATGGGGCATAAGAAGACAATTTTAGAAGCAATAAGTCATGATTAGCAGTGTCAAAAGTTTTGCTATATTCGAAATAAACTGTGCCAGTTTGTATGGTGTGAGAGCACAGAAGGGACGATGTTGTATGAAAAACAGAACAGTTATCGATTGATTGATTGATTGATTGATTGCACGATTTAACGCGCCGACGCAACGCAGGTGATGAGGCGCGCCGTGGTGGAGGTCTCTGCATTAATTTTAACCGCCTGGGGATCTTTGACGTGCGCCGGAATCTCGTACAAACGGGCGTTTTTGCTTTTTGCCTCCACCAGAAAAGCGGCCGCCATGGCCGGGAATCGAACCCGCGTCCTCGTGCTCAGCAGCTCAACGCCTTAGCAACAGAGCCACCGCGGCGGGTCAGTTATCACTTTAATGACCTCCCAGGCAAAAAGCCATGTTCAGTCGGGTTGAGCGAACTAATGAACCGAGCATTGGCAATAAATATCGATTTAGTGACTTTCTCGCGGACTTCGGAAAATGAAGACAAAAGGGCAATTGGTGTGAAGTTTTCGGGCGTTGTGGTCCTGCAATTCTGATGCAGTGGATACATAGCGCCTAACTTCAAGTCTGTGAAAAAGGTTGCTCATCAAGTGATAGACGTACGGTATGGCAAATCAGTGCCGTAAAAGCACCGGAACAACTTCTCTTTATGGAGCGAGGGATGCTGTCGCATCCAGCAGATTTTTTACGGAAGAAGTTCGCCAATAACGGACACGGCCTCACCGCAGCAAAGTTATGGATTCGCCAGTATTGACCCGTGAAATTAGAAACCCAGTTCACAGCGCTTGCGCAAGACTTGGCGTATTCGAAATTTAAATGAAGCAACAAAAGTTTAACTACGCACTCTGGGTCGGAGACAAACCTATCTCGGTCCTTAAGGGTCATTTGCTCGCGTTCGCGGCGTGTACTATACTTAACATAGCACCATAACTCATAAGGAGAGGACGTAATAAATGATAGAGGGTAGCGTGTAACGATCTTTTAGATGCGACGCTGAGAGGAGCATCTCTTGCGGGTGGCCCTGTCCTGCGTCCGTCGTCGTTGTCCGCGTCCGCACAGGTGCGTCTCTCCTCCGCTCACCCCCTCTCCTCTCTCCGATAGCGAACACTCTCGCCCAACACCTGCGGGCGCGTGGCGCAGCGCACTCTCACTCCGCCGGTGGGCGGCGCTGCGCGCTGTGCGTATGTGCAGCGCCCTCTCTCTCCGCGGTCTCCTCTCCTTCGGGCGCGCTTCGCATATAAGCGGAGTGCCGGCCGGTCTCTCAGTCGACGGTCGTCCGCGCTATGCTTGCTCTCTCTCTCTCTCTCTCTCTCTCTCTCTCTCTCTCTCTCTCTCTCTCTCTCTCTCTCTCTCTCTCTCGCATTACCCGACAATTGCTCACGCAATTCGAGTAATCGACCCAACGGAAACGCACAATGGAACCCCCTTCAGCGTTGCATCATACCAGGGTTCCCGCGAGGGGAGGTGGGCGTAATTTTTTGTCTTGGCCAAGAAGTTTTTTTCTTAAGGTCCCACATTCTTTGAAGCTTGCAACGGACGACGGATCTCTGCGAGACTTGGACCAACAATTAGAATGAAGCCTTCCACGAAGCACTCCATGAAGCTCGTCACTGACCTATAATAAAATTATAGCAGTGCGACTTTGCTGGTAAGAGATAGGTTGGTGTATTGTGTTTTGTACGATTTTGTTTCCCTTTGGGTGGCTGTGCCAACGCAGGACCCGTTGTACACAGCGTCCCAATCCATGTCGGGGACCTGCGGAATTTATATGATAATAACCATCATTGTAATCCCCACCACCAACATCATCGTCGTTGTTGTTGATAAACATTATTGACATGAAAGATCCTCAAAAGTCCGGGGTTCTGGAAGAAAAAAATAGCTATAGAAACTGGAGGACCTGGCCAAAGTGCCAGGTCCTCTCGCAACTAGGACGCTCCGTCCGTTCTTCCCGGCGGCGCAAGCTAGCCTTGGGGAGAAGACGGAGGAGGTAAAGAGATTAAAATGAGTTGAAAGTTATGGTTGCAAACCAGAACATTCCCAAAGAACTTGTGGTGTGTTGGGAAAGCCAGAACACTTACAGCACCATGCAGGGATGGAATGGCCTTGTAATCGATGTAGTGTGTGTGGGGTTGGAACGCTGTTCGTTTGCGTTTGCCGGATAAGACCAGAATCTGTCCGGCGTAACAGGTGAGAAGAAGGAAGAGTCTGCTTAACTTTAACGGTTGCACAGTCTGGCGTCGAAGTAGACGGGCTTGTCGCGCCTACCTGGGTGGGTTAAAGGGATTGGCCAGGGCGTCTCCGAGTCTTCCGGTTGAAACGGAGCACGGGAGAGCTGATGCGGCGGCTGGTTGCCTTGGACTCCTGCGTTCCCAGTTGGCCAGTCCAGCACATAGGTAGTACCAGTGTGTCTGGCCAGATGAGTGTAGAGTCTACGCATATACTAATAGGAAGCAACTGCTGCTGACACAAGAGGAGAACATCCTGACTGTTACTGAGGATCACGTGGTTACCAGGAGTGGCTAAGAGGATTACGTCGGTGATTGCCTGGGGCTCGAGAGACAGGGCGGAAGGAACGCCAGAGTATCTTTTCTACAAGGGCGGGTGGGCAGGAGCAGCAACTGCTGTGTCCCTGCATGCGTCTTTGGAGGAGAAGGAGGAATCTGTGTACGTCATAGTGCTAGATCGCCATAGCGGTTGCGAAGAGTGCATACTCGAGCTCGACGACGTCCTGGATGTGATGTTCCAAATACGTTGATTGGAATGGTAGGAGCTGTTATGCGAGGCAGGGGATACCAAGGGGGGTATGTCACTGTAATGCCGGGTAAGGAAGATACATCGTAAATAGGAGGGGACGGCCATGACAAGTGAGCTGAAGCCGAGTGTGTTGTGCGGCCAAAAGAAGATCACTTGATCTGTCAGTGGCACGAACGGCTGCGCCCCCTCCAACTTAGCAAGGGGGTGTATCAAAGGGCCCCTTGAGCCAGACGGGGGACAGGCCAGAGGCGCTGCTGGGATCGCTGCGATGACGTTCATTTTACATATGGTAGGGCGTAAAGAATGCGACTATATGTTAGAGACCTCAGAAGTCGTGTAATATCGTGTTCTCGTAGCCTGGGCGACGTAGAGTGAGCCGGTCGATTATATGAGTGCGTTGGGTAATTTGAGCCTTACATCGATGGAGCCACTGTGAGGCCTTCCCATCATTCTGCAGGTCGAAGTGAGAACGCACAGCCAGGCCTTACGTGGGAGAGGTGTTTATCGCGTCGTCACCATAGTTGTCATCGTAACAATATGACGACATTATTCAGCAGGTGCTTTATCATCATTGCCACTCCCATCACCGTATTCATCACCATAACAATAAAAAGAACCATAATATTATAATTATATTATTAAGTTATTCAATCATATTCCCTAATATCTCCATTGCCAGATGCAGATATCTCCCATTGGCTTCCAGCGGCTGTTTCCCTGCGTCGTTTTATATATTTGTGTATTAAATTTTCTCTGTGCTTGGCGGTCTAACGTTCCTTTTTAATTTTTGCATTTATCTTTAGGCCAAAGGCTTAGTTTTTCTCACGAGCGCAATTCCTAGACTATTGTTTCCCGGTCTTCGCCAGACCCACGGTACTAATAATCATGCTCTTGAATCGCGCTTTATTAGCCCTCAATAGACTAGGGAACAACACGCAAAGACTGAACAATGCGGGAACTGCTGAGCATCGTTCCGTATTTGTGTGTTGTTTCATTGTTTTGTTATATGCTAGTACAGCTGGATTCAAGAAATTGCATAATTAATTAGCTTCCGTTTTAGCCTTGCTAGTCATCCTCTTCGTAAATCTCGTATTGCTAGCGCCGTTCTAAAGGCATCTCTCGGCATGATTGCCCCGGGGTCTCCTACCACCTGACGCGATACCGCCTGACGCGAAGCGACGTGGTGCCCTCGCCGCTCGCATGGCCCAAAATTGCACTTCCTACCAACAATAACGATACACAAGCGACCGACGCGAGAGCCACTGGCGTTCAACAAGAGCGGACATGTCCGTTCTTTTCAGAACACATTTGTCAGCAATAGGTTTAATCGCCCCTTACACATCAACCGCCATCAATGGAATGCTAATCTCGTTTTCACAAGTAAGCGTCCACGAAAAAAGTATTGTCTCTCAACTTTGACGTTTAAAACCTTACTAATTACGAATAAACATTTGTCGGAAACAACGAAAAACAAACTGGCGATCTTGCACTTAGTAGCGCATGAGTTGAAGCATAACGAAGCTTGAGCAGTGGAGGAGACATTACCATGCATTTTACCAACTTTGAAATTGCTTATTTACATGTTACGTCGTCGCTTTGCACTGTGATAGTAGTGTTCATCGTTATATGCAACGATATCGTGGTGTTCCTCACGACAAACATTACATGCGCGGTAGGTCTTGACGACAGCTGGGGCAGAGCGGCGGCGCGTACGTGCACGACGCATGCGCGGCGTTCCTGGAGTCGCGTCGATGTTCCGTGGAACAGGTGTTGTGCCAGCTGTGGCGTTGTTGGTTACTAAACAACCCGAAGCACTCCTCTAGGTTTCCGCCAGTTTTTTTGATAAAGCCACTGCGCGTGCCGGAAAGCTCGGCTGTCACGCCCGCACGAGCCCTCGGAATTTTATTGGTATATTTAACGCGTTACGCGCCAGACATTACGGCCAGCTACAACAGATCCACTTTTAAAACATCTTTCAAGGAGCCATGAAGACAAAATACAAGTTGGGTTTATTAGAAAGACTGGTTAGTCTCGATAACAATGATACCAATATCATCTCAATCTTCGCACATATAACGGATATATTAAAGAAAACGTGTGAACCAGTCGCGACCCCCTAGCCAATTTCCCGCAACTTTTCTATGACGTCACGGAACCTTGTTTGGGCGATTGGCGGCCGCCTAACTGACCTGTCGCGACGACACATGACTGGATGTCTGTAATGGGTCCTCTAGTTCCATTTGACCGCATCACTTGAATGCTAACGTGCAGTTAACGCACTGAAAATTATGTCTTATTGTTGGCCCGTGTGACATCATTCTTGCTCATAACACGTCACTGTGGCGCAAAATTTGAAAGTTTTTAAATACTCTGCTTTTTTTCGTTAAAAAAAACATTTTTTGTGGCTGTAATGGAGCTGAGTGATATACTGAATCCTAGCTCTTTCAAATTAGACGAAGTTGTATTTTCTCTTCATGGCTCCTTTCAGCCTTTGTACGAAATAATCTAGAGCTTTGCACCCGCGATCAAGGGACAATTTTCATATCTTGAAACACATTGTGTTGCGCATAAAAACATAATGTTGTGCGCTTACCCAGCTGTGTTTGCTTTAACGTGAAGAACATTTTGCTTTTCAATAGGCGAACGGGTCGAACTGGCCAAAATTTGTAACCAAAGAATTGAGAGTTTTCTTTAAGGCTTGGGGCAAGTCTGTGCAGCACGTAGCCCGCAACCAGAGAGAAGGCTACACTAAGAAAAACAGCACAAACGACAGGACGAAGAAAGGGATGACAAAACCACAGGCGCTGTTACAATGTGCCAACTGGCCCGTCAGCAAACCCTTCTGCAGAGAGAAGACGCGCCGCCCTGAACGAGCGTGCGTGCCTGACGATGCTGCGCTCGACTGGCTAGCCTGGCCGTCATTGTATACTACACCTGAAAAACATAAAGTCCTGTTGAAAATTTTTACTAGTCTTTCGTTGGCTAAACGGCTCACGAAAACAAACCTACTCCTTCTATCGCGTCCGAAGCGCTGTGCGGTTGCCAGAGGACGTAGATAATCCTTTCGTTCGTTTTTACATAATACTATAGCATTATGTTGTGTCTTCCTATAGTTAGAATTGCTGTCTGCAAAAAAGCATAAAAATTGGTCTTTGCTTCTTGGTTTCACGCTATTTTTAAAATAACGAGAAGCGGCGAATAATTTGTCGCCGTAGATGCGCAGACCAACGCATAAGCAAAACCTGTGTTCGGTCTCAGTCATCTTTTGTCGTGCGGTTGCCAAGTGAGTGGCAACGAGAATTACTGCGCCTGCTGTTTCGATGATATATAACGTAATATTCGAAGTTTCGCGCTTTTCGGGTGGGGTATAGCAAGGTGGCAAGTTTTGACTCGGACAACTGAGCAGGACGCCTTAGTTAGTGCTACTGAAGGTGAACAAATATTTAGACGCTTTTGTAATGTTGCAGAGCTGGACCCTTCAGGATCTTTGGAGCCTGGATCCTACTAGGCTGTTTTGTTTCGACGTAATTTATATAGCCCCCCCCCCCCCCACTTAATTTTTACATGAAACAGGTCTTGCGATTTTTATTTAATAGAGGCAAGTAGAAGTGTTTGCATGACATGAATGTGCTTGCTGCGATGTCTTTCCAGTTGACTATTCCTGAAAAGGTCGCAGCCAGCGTGCGCTGTTTCGCTTCTGTGCAGAATGGGCCAAAGTCTGGGTGCGTCGATACTCGCAGATTGACTCCTTGATGGCAAGCACTGTTCGAAAAAAAAAACCGACAGGGACATTAAGGGCAGAAAGGCATTACAAGCTTCCAAGGTAGATACTGCACAGAGCGGATATGCATTCATTCTTGCGTACCGTCGTTTTCACCATGCCGTGCAAGAGCTTTAGCAACAGAGAATCTGGTTGTTACGGATCAACAATAATAAACATGAAAGCTGGGCTAGTTCGTTTTCTGGCATTTTCCACTCAGCATTACGTGGACGGGACAAGATGAACAAAGACAAGTGAGCACTGTTTGTCGTCGTTTATTAATCTTTCCTGTCCTGTTCAGGTCAAGCTTTTTAGTCCCAAATGGTACTGATCTGCTGCGTTCTGCTGAATGATAAGAAATACCATTGTTCGGGATGACTTGAACAGGTCATGATTTTGTTTCATCACAGGAATACTGAAGCTTTGGCAATGACCTTGCCGGAAAATAGCTGGGTTTAAGAAAACACTTCTGACGGTAACCATGTCTGTAATCACAGAATTCTGCTTCGCCGCATACGAACCATTACCAGTTCGTGATCAGTTTTAGAGGAAGCCATAGAATACGGCTTCTCCTAATTGAAAAAGTGGCATTGCTGACATTTGACATTAGGTGCTTCAGGGGAGAACATAAAAGAGCAAATCTCGCCAACCGAGCGAGAGGAACCAGATAATATGGGAGAGTAGGGCCTAATTTAGACTAACTTTTAGATGGCCAATTTGTACTGTCTGCAACAATGACTTGTCCTTCGTAGAAACACAGAAAAAAATCGTAGGCTGCTTGACTGTCTTCCAACTACGGGAAGTCGCAAGAAAGTCGGTGGGTCGGAATGTTGGCAAATTGTCCAGAACTGTCAGGGTTGTACGGCGCCACTGTTTTTATGTTCTAAAATGAATCAAAATGTTTTGTATAAGTGATATTCTTATCTTTAATAACAACGGAATTCTTATTTGGGGTGCTACCAGAAATTACACCTTGCACCCTTTCACGGTTTTGTCGAAACGAGTGACCCATTTACGTAGTAAACATCCTTATCTTTCACACAGCATATATGCTTGTTGAAAATGTCTCGTAATTGTTCCAATTGATGTCCTGCGTAAACATCAGCTATATGATTGTTATAAATAACGACGATAGATTAACACGTCTTGCCGAAATAAAAGTAAACCTTGGAATACATTAGACTCGTAAACGTAATACATCGTAAATAAATGTCGCATGAACTAGGAACACAGATGTTCTAGTACTTAATACCAACATTTATAAATAGTTGTTTGATAAAATGACAAGGCGCCACTTCAACGTTTTCGTTCATACCGTTGCGTGGCATGATATGTAAGCCTGTAAGCCGAATCCACCATAGTGAAATTTGTTTTCAGGTTGTACCCCACCTTTCTGATTACTCCGAATTGAAAAGTCAATTAACAACTGAATTACACTTGTTACAAAATTCTTTTTATCAGGGTTGCCTTGCTGTTTGGTATACAAGTTCTCAGGTCTGTTCAAGCAGTTTCAAGAGCTTTTTTTTTGCAGGTCTATCCTGGAATTTGCATTTCAAATAGGTTCAATTCAACTAAGTCTAAAGGAGAATACATCTCTGATTATAGGGCGTCGGCCAGTACCCAACTGCAGGTATGCGTTGCTATAGTGGGTATGTATAACATTTGTGTGTGTACGTGCGTACACGTGAATGCTACGTGCGTACACGTGAATGCTACGTGCGTACGCTGAATGCTACGCACACAGGAATAAGTGTACGTGTACAAACTTCTTGTGATTCACCCTGTTAGTGGTTGCCTCCCTAGTGACCTATTGAGTCATTCATTGATTGCTTCCAAGGTGCATGGCCCAGCATACGTTCCTCTATATGAGGAGTTGTGCAATGCAGCCACGTGGGTATGTGCTACTGAGTAGGTATGCATGTCGTTTCTAGAACAGTTGCAACTTCTGGGTATGAACTGAAGCTAAGGTTTTACGTTTCGCTAGAAGGTCTTGCGACTTGAAACGTTATCTGCAGTTTGACGTAGAAAGAATGCTGTAAGTAGTGTTCCCAAGAGCTTCCGGTTAACTACGTTAGGCGTCAAATCGGAACGTTAGGCCTAACGTTAGGGCCAAGGTTAGACACAAAGTTGGGCCGTCGCATACCTGCATCATTTACTTCCTCTGCACGCATCAACTTTTGCGCGAGCGGTTTGTTAACTGGAAAACATGGGAAGCCCCAAAATGAGGCTCAAAAAATGAGGCTTCATCCCATTCATGCGAATAAGCCAACGCAGGTTAATAAAGCTTTCGCGCTAAACCTTAGAAACACAGCAAAACGGTTTCATTTACCGGCCCTAGATTTTTTTCTGTGAACTCTGCATAGTGTGGTTGTTAGCGGAAGTCAAATGTTACAGGTGTTCGAAAAGCACGTTTTCGATTTCAATCACAATGTTCAGCGGCAGGATCATATTTCAGAACACTTTGATCAAGGGAGCTCCTGAGACCTTGCCGCACACGGTGTGCATAGATTGGATTTCAAGAAAGAGTGGTTGTAATGTTTAACATTTAGCACTTAGTTTTTTTGCGCCTCTCAGAGGTGGGAAAGAGCAACCAGGAAAGGGTCAGACGTTGTCTAATTTACTTGAAGGAGAACAACGCCGAGAGCAAATTCCAACAGGGAACTGACAAAAGAAGGAGGTGGCGTTCTTGACCTTTGAAGATAATTTTTTAAGTGGAGATCGTCTGCGCGACGAAAGCACCTCAGTCGTGCTTCTGCGCCATTGAACTGGTCGTTAAAGAAGGTTCTCTCAGATGTTTTCTCGGTACGATAGCACTTTCAAATCTAACTTCGCAGACTGCATCGGCAGATTACAGAAAAGTGTGGCTACAAGCTATTCCAAGCGAGGATTTTTTTTGTGGCTGCCACAAAATAATTGTGAGCCATATCTGGTGAAGTGACGTGGAGTGCACATTGTTGACTTGGATACATCAAGGCATTTCTGGAGAGGCTAAGTATTACTTCGCTTTTTAATGCGTAGCATTCGTTGCCGGGTACCCTCATAGCCAGGACCGTTTAACGCCCTTCATTTCGATCAAAATTGAGATATCGAGCAAGTTTCATGTGTAGCCGTTATAACAGCGCAAATTACAATAACTTGTCCAATGAAATTTCGAAAAAATAAAAATATCAAAAATACCAGAAAATTATGGCCAATGGCGAACCGTACAACGCCCTGTATTTCCACAATAACGCAGATTTCGCGGAAGCTTCAACTGTGAGCGTTATATAACGTAAATGGAAATATTTGCTGAACGAAATTTTCAAACACTAAAACAAGAAAAATACAAAAAAAATTGCAAAAAATGGCGAACCACGTAAGGCCCTGCATTTCCACAATAAAATAGATTTCGCGGATGTTCCACTTGTAATTGTTATAGTGGCCTAAATGGAGTTAATTGGTCGAACAGAATTTTGAAGGACTGAAAACTGGGATAAAAAAAATATGCAAACAATGGCGAACTATGTAACGCCCTTAATTAAAAAAATCCGATTTGCCGCAAGTAACACCTGCAATAGCGCAAATGGAGATAATTGGTCGGTCAGGATTTACAAAAACCAAAACTATTTGCTGTAAAGGACTCACACTGAAGACAGGTGGCATAAAAATGCTAGACATTAGAGGAAAATTCTCTGAATTTCTGCGGATTTTTTTACCATCTGCGCACTAAACAATTGCAGTTTGATTATCCTTTGCTGGGCAATTTTTTATATCAAAATTGAATATTTCCCGTATAATTCAGGTTCCTGATTTTTACAATACAGATGACCGGGATTATACTGGCGCTTCACTATAAAGGGTTTTAAAATGCTCTCTTTTAAGCTGCTGAAAGCAAACTTAAGTGAAGCGCTTAATGCACACCGTGCTGCTTTTACTGAGATACAAGTTACGGTGGTTTTTTTATTATAGCGATTTTTACCGCTGCGCGCCGTGATCGCGTTTTATAGAAGATACATTTTTTTGTAAGCAAGTACTTACAGATGAACCTTGCGGTTTATCAAAACAGTGCATCAAGCAATCGGCTCTGCCCCCAGCTCAGCAATCCATTCACTTGTAATGTGGTAATTAATATCATCGAATGATGAAATACTGATTCATTGATCAAACGGTTGAATGGTTGAATAAATCAAAAGTGATTGGGGATCGATTGGCAAACGTAAGGTTTCTGCATGGGACATAGATCTAGGTACCTACCCTCGCTACCATAAGTACATCGTTGAGGAACGGTAGCTTCTTGCAAGAGATTTCAATGGGCGCTCCAGAATAGGACTATTTAAAATAAACAAATTGTTTTTCTCTCTCCGTTTTCAATGCACCGAGAACATTCGGAAAGAGAAAATAAAAGGAAGACAGAGTTGCCGGACCATTATTTAGAGGTCGCCTTCAGCCGAGTGTTTTCTGCAGCGTTGCCCCGAGGTGCTCTACGAGGCCCCGTATTGGGGCGTCGAGTGGGAGCAGCAGGCCGCCCAGCGTTGCGCCTAGACCACCGAGGTTGTCGGCCAGGAACCGCCCCACCAGGTACAGCGTATACGTCAGGAAACACTGCGTGCCAGCGCAAGAAGAGAACATGAGCGAGGTACGAGCTAAGAGCGGGTTGAACTCTCAGGCCATTCCGTACTGAGAGTGCAATCAGAGTGAACGGGGCCGTGAGAGAAAGAAAAAGCAGAGGAAAGTCTAGCCTTTGCTCTGTCAACCGAATCATGAGAACGTAAGATCGGGCCACTGGTCATTCGGGCCGAAGAAAGACATACAATTTGGAAACCAAGCTGCCCTGTAAGAGTTTTACTGTTTTGAAAAGAAAACAAAAGCAAAAATAGAGACACTTAAGGCTGCTCACACGTTCTAGAGAGAAAACATTACAATTGATTTACAGCTTTGTGATCCTCCGTGTCAAATAGAAATGTCTGTCGTGAATATGTTATATTCTGTTGCAACAACGTCGTCGTCAGTAGAAGAACTAATGTCGTACCGTCACGGTGATGTCGGCTGTTGGCGGTTTTTGGCTGCAGCGAACGCCCGCCTCTTTGCTTGCCGTATGTCATATTTGCGTTTCTTGCATCTTTTTATGAGGAGTCCTTTCGTGGCGACTAGGTCTCTCCCCTGTCGCTGAAGTAGAAGGTTCCGAGTACATCGCAGTAACCGACAGCACAAACGTGTCCAGTAGTGCGATCGTATCCTCTCATTACCATCGTCATGATCTTTTTCTAATGCGTCGTCTTCCTCTACTCTGCATTAATTTATACTGCGAGGCCGGCAAAATTGCCCTTGATAGCCTAACATACAATCCCTTAGCGCAAAATGATCCTTTAATCATGTAGGCCTTAGTAGATAACACAGGTTATGAAGTCAAGGTACACAATATATTTACTAGGTAAAACCTAGGATGCTCGCAACGGGTGAGGGCAGCCAGAGGCGGCTCTGCCACATTCATGCGAAAGAGCAACCAAAGAGAAAGAGCCTACAACAAGTATGGGGAGCGAAGGTGCTGCTGCCGGCCGTCGTGTAAGTGGGATGAACACGTAAGCTTTCTTTAATGGGCGCCCAAGCTTTCTGAAAAGGGCCGTTCCAGCGGATGGTTAGAAAGCCTGTAGATCTTGGGTGAATCGGCTGGCGCCTGACATTTCAGAAGATTATGAGAAGCAAAATATACCTGGAGCCGAAGGTCAGTTGTCCTCAAAGAATTCGGCTGTTCTTCTGGCATTCGGGGAAGAAAAGCCCGGTTATGGGACCAATGGACCAGGAGGTGGTGTTTAAAGTTCTAGATGGGGATGGCAAACGTCACAGCAGTGCAGGTAGCTACAATGAATGTAAGGGGCTTGCTACATAGGTCTCGACAGCATCAGATGAAGCAGCTCCTACAGCGGAATGATTTAATTATTGCTCCCATTCAAGAAACTATGTTGTGCACGGATAAAGCCATGGCTGCTGTGTTAGAGCCTTGTCGAAGCCACTCAGTTAGCCACTAAGTTGACCTGTTGGGTGGCTGCATGCTTATCCTAAGTAAATGTCTCATTTCTGTCTTTTGCGTGTGATGTAAAGAATTTGGGGATGCTTATATGCTCTGAGTTTGATGCTGTCGCAGTTAAGTTGCGGGCTGTTTATGTGTGCGCCCCAAATATTGCTCATAACTAGCTAAAGACTTTCATTTCTTTCACTGGCTGAGTTTTCTAAAACGGAGCGCCGCACACTAATTACGGGATACTTTACTTGCGTCTGCCACTCCAATAATTGGTCGGTTTGTACTTTCCGGTACGGTGCAAGGGCAGAAACACTCAAACACTTACTGACAGAGTGCGGCCATGAGGACTCAGTTTACGCTTTTCAGCGTGCTTGTGACGCTCGCCTGAATAGGATCAACGCTTCTGCTAATCAATTTGCTCAAGTGTGTAAACACATGGTATAGTCTATATTTTTCAGTAATCGTTGCAGGGCATCGGCCTCCCCAGGCCCATTAAAAAAACCTACACATAGGTTTCAGGGGGAGCTAGGGAAGCTTAGTTCAAGTGTTAAATTTTCAACCCAGTATTTTTGCTTGCCTGCATAATATTTTAAAGTGCAAGGGGTTTATCAAATTACAAAAATGAGATATTTTTAAACGGGAAAATAAAACATTAGTCTTCATATAGTTCAGCTTGGGTGGCGTTTTTAAAATATCATTACTTCACAGAACTGGATAGTATATTGAAGAGGCTGGTTGAATTAAAAAGAAAATTTCAGCGTGTTTATTGGTGATGCGGTCACGTGAAAGCCCAGATGCAATGACAGGTGACAGAAAAGCGCCTTTCTTAAGGCCGACCTCCATGCAGCGAAATTTGACGGCGAAGTTCCCGCGGCGGCCGCCGAAGATCAACGCGCCGCGCAGTTTTCGTCGTCCTCAACCTCCAAGCAACATGAAGCAGCGAACGCCGCCGACCAACAAGCTGCTCGTATCTACGGTGCCAGATGTGAAATCCAAAACAAAATACGCGTAATATATCCCTGCTATAAGTTGTCTTCAATAAAAAGTAACTATTGACTAATAAAACTTGATATAAACGACCTAAATAAATATTTCATTTTTGCTTATTGTGAGGGAGGGTTTTTTTTAGAAAATCGGGTCATAGTTAGCACATAAACATTATCAAATGGCAAAAATGAGTGGAACTGTGCGTGTTGTTTGTTTCTTGATAGCTTTGCAGCTACGTTTAAGTTTTGTGCGCTGAACTTCGCTTCAATGGCCATCAATTGTTCCTGTTTCAGCTACCACTTTTACCCACCGCGCTACTGTGGCACTTTTCTGGCAGTTTTCTCGACGTTGTGTTCACGAGAAAAGAACCGTGCACGGAAAAAAAGGCGCGAAAGGAGCGTCTGCTCTTTGGCTGCCGAGTGCGCAGGCGCTCTGCGCAGACAGGAAGTACAAACCTGTGATGGAATGCAGTTTCAAAATGCAGTTTGCCTCCTGCGGTCGCGTTCGCTTCTTCCGGTCGCGTTCGCCACGGCGCCTTCGACATCTTATAGTCGGTGACAGCTTTACTCTGCAGTGGTATTTCTCACATCAAAGGGAAGTTGTGCTCATTCACAACCATTGGCGGTCTCCCCGTTAGCGTTACGTCACTGGCGAACGTTTGGAAGAAGAACTACAACTAATATGGGCGCGCTCGGTTGCTGACCGCCGTTCCGCCATCGCGTCGTCAAGCGTCAACGACCTTGCCGGAACCAAAGCGCTGTACGCGATTTGCGATTGTGCTGTAGTGCATCAAGAACGCGTTTGTTCCGTGATCGTTGTTAGTATTGTGTACGTCTTTCTTGTAGTGATTTGTAGACCAGGTAATTGTGGTGGTCTGTTTTTGTGCGCAATGTCGTCACCAATCAACCGAGCACATCAAGGCTGCACTATTGCTGGTGTGATTGTGGAAAGTGTGTTTGCGTAACGCAACCTCTCTGAGGGAACCCATCTTCTACGACAGTAGCGGCGACCAGTTGCAAGGGTTCTTTTTTTGGTGCTGTGAACGTCGGCGGCGCCTGATGTTGAGCGCTAAATCTATGTAGTTTTTGCCTGTCTGGCCAGAGGCCATGCTGGGTTGTGCTTGCGTGTGAGGCGTGTTGTTTTTGTCGCCTACAGGTGGCTGGCCGTACAGCTTTACGCGTCATTAATTGTCGCGTTATACTTCACTACTAACAGCGGAAGGTACCGTTCTTTACTGATTCGCATCGACTGCGCATATTACTCTGGCTGGTCGAGGGACAGCCGGAGCAACGATGTCTTTTCTTATTTACCTGACATAAGCAGGCATTATTACAGCATTATTGTAGAGACGCGAGAACAACGAAACGTTCGTGCACAGTCGTCCTAGACTGCGTAGCTTCACAGACAAAAACAAAACACTATGAATGAGCGCGAATATTGATCAGGTAATCAAATGCAGTGACTGGATTGTGGCTGCTTGAAAGAGGGTAACTAAACATTCGGACAGTAATATTGCATGGTATTTAACCCCGTCATTTCATAAAACTTGAAGTGTGTGGTCCCGCGGCAGGACTTCACGTGTCTTCGATACATTGCAAAAAATGCTCATTAATTGATTGATTGTAGGGTTTAACGCGCCGACGCAACGCAGGCGATGAGGGCGCCGGGGAGGGCTCCGGTAATTTACCTGGATACTTGCAAAAATGCTCAATCTCGACATAGGGTTTACCGCCGACGCAAGAAAGCTAATTACGGGATACTTTACTTGCGTCTGCCACTCCAATAATTGGTCGGTTTGTACTTTCCGGTACGGTGCAAGGGCAGAAACACTCAAACACTTACTGACAGAGTGCGGCCATGAGGACTCAGTTTACGCTTTTCAGCGTGCTTGTGACGCTCGCCTGAATAGGATCAACGCTTCTGCTAATCAATTTGCTCAAGTGTGTAAACACATGGTATAGTCTATATTTTTCAGTAATCGTTGCAGGGCATCGGCCTCCCCAGGCCCATTAAAAAAACCTACACATAGGTTTCAGGGGGAGCTAGGGAAGCTTAGTTCAAGTGTTAAATTTTCAACCCAGTATTTTTGCTTGCCTGCATAATATTTTAAAGTGCAAGGGGTTTATCAAATTACAAAAATGAGATATTTTTAAACGGGAAAATAAAAAAATTATTCTTCATATAGTTCAGCTTGGGTGGCGCTTTTAAAATATCATTACTTCACAGAACTGGATAGTATATTGAAGAGGCTGGTTGAATTAAAAAGAAAATTTCAGCGTGTTTATTGGTGATGCGGTCACGTGAAAGCCCAGATGCAATGACAGGTGACAGAAAAGCGCCTTTCTTAAGGCCGACCTCCATGCAGCGAAATTTGACGGCGAAGTTCCCGCGGCGGCCGCCGAAGATCAACGCGCCGCGCAGTTTTCGTCGTCCTCAACCTCCAAGCAACATGAAGCAGCGAACGCCGCCGACCAACAAGCTGCTCGTATCTACGGTGCCAGATGTCAAATCCAAAACAAAATGCGCGTAAATATATCCCTGCTTATAAGTTGTCTTCAATAAAAAGTAACTATTGACTAATAAAACTTGATATAAACGACCTAAATAATATTTCATTTTTGCTTATTGTGAGGGAGGTTTTTTTTAGAAATGGGGTCATAGTTAGCACATAAACATTATCAAATGGCAAAAATGAGTGGAACTGTACGTGTTGTTTGTTTTCTTGATAGATTTGCAGCTACGTTTAAGTTTTGTGCGCTGAACTTCGCTTCAATGGCCATCAATTGTTCCGTTTCAGCTACACTTGTACCCACCGCGCTACTGTGGCACTGTTCTGGCAGTTTTCTCGACGTTGTGTTCACGAGAAAAGAACCGTGCACGGAAAATAGCTGGGGCCCTCTCCTAAGCTTTATTTTCCTCCATGAGCGCACAAGTCTCTCCCGAAGCGCGCGCCGGCTCGGGATCGCGGTCGCGGTTCTTCACAATTCCCACACCCTGTATTGGCGCTGTTCCATGCAAGAAATTGACCCTCGTGCACTTGCGTTTGCAACTCGTGTTTTTAAATGCAGAGCATTTCAGTAACTCACGATGTCACCCGCGTTGGCGTCCGTAGTCGGCGTCCGCATCGCTCCCCCTACACTATATAAATACTTGCCGGCGCCAGGTTTCGATCCTACGACTCTGCGGGCGGAACGCAAGGTGCACGGTACTCTACCAACTGAGCCACAAAGCCGACACAGAACGGAAGGTTACGAACGTGCCTTATATCCTTGACTCATTCAACCGTCGGCCAGAGGTGCGCCCTCTCCCCCGCGTCCTCCTCGCCTTCTCTCCGCTCGCAACGCCCTCTCTCGCCGCGTTCGGTTCGGGCGCACAACAGGTGGGGACGTGCGCAACACCCTCTCTCGCCGCGTTAGGTTCGCGCGCAAGAACAGGTGGGGCGCTCGCATCGCGCTCTCTCGCCGCGGTCGGTTCGCGCTTAAACCACATATGGTTCGCGCCCGCTGCGGTCGCTAACATCTGTGGCGTGATCGTGACGTCAGCATCACGCGTTCGCGTGGTGGCAATTTCGGCGCTATAACACTCTCTCGCGAGGGGCATTGGATTGGATTCGATTGGATTGGCTTGGATTGGCTTGGATTTTGGTTTGGATTGGATTAAAGTGGATTGTGTGGATTGTGTGCGTCATAGCCGCGCCACGTTGCGTCATAGCCGCTCCACGTTGCGTCATAGCCGCGGCAGGGGGTTCACGGCACGTTTCACCATCGACTTCATCGACAATGTCTACGCTGGAAGACAACAATTACAACAACAACAACCAATACGTAATCCATACGACTTGCAGGTGCGCCCCCCCGCAGAAATGCTCTGCATTTGATCCTGCCCCTCGCGAGGGGGATGTTTTTTCTCTTTGAAATGAAAGGACAAAGCCGAAAAAGAAACGAAAAGAAAGCCGAAGCCCAAAACACGACAAGCTTTCGCACACATAATTTACATGATGGCGCCAAGACAGGTCCGAGGTAAGATACACACCAATATATTTATGTTCGAACGTTTGGTTAAGACATGTATCATTAAAGGTATAGGAATAACCATGAAGCGTTTTCTTTCTCGTGAAGAACATGTACACAGATTTCTGTAGGTTTATCTGCAGTCCCCAAGTTTTACACCAATCAAATAGTCTATTCAGATCATGTTGAAGCGCGGTGCAGTCCTCGAAGTGATTACTAATTCTATATGATACACAGTCGTCTGCAAACAATCGTATTGTAGAAGAAATACCGTTACAAATATCATTCAAGAAAATTAAAAATAATAGTGGGCCCAAAAACAGAACCCTGCGGTACTCCCGAACTTACATCGACATCTTCACTGACCATTTACGTCAACACGCTGTTTCCAGCAGTTCAAGTACTTTTGAATCCAACAAACAATTTCAGGGTTTATGTTATACCACGCCAATTTTTCTAGGAGGAGTGAGTGAGGAACAACGTCAAACGCCTTTGCTGAATAAAAAAAAATACAATCCACAGAGAAACCTTCATCCAGTGCACCAGCAATATCATGAGTTAATTCTGTTAGCTGCGTCACACAAGAAAATCCAGCTAGAAAACCATGCTGTTGTGGCTTAAGCAGCGAGTATGAATTTAAGTGGTTAATAATGCGAATGAAAAGCACGTGCTAGAACACCTTACATACTACACTCGTCAAAGAAACAGGCCTATAATTGGGTACGAGGCTACGTGGTCCCGATTTGTGCAAAGGCGCAACGTTTGCAAGTTTCCAGTCATCTGGTAGAACTCCTTTCAGTGACCTCGAAAAAAGAATTCGAAAATATTTTTATAACACGGCTGCACAAGACGATAGCAACGCTGTAGGTAATTCATCGGGCCCCATGGCACTGGACGGTTTCAAACGTAAAAGCAGCTGCTCGATTCCGCGTATATCAAACTCAGTATCCCCCATGGTTTCCGCACAAAGGAAGCCAAATCTAAAGTTATCAGTACCAGGCCGCCGTTCAGTAAAAACGGAACTAAAAAACGCATTGAAGCATGTAGCTTTCTCGCGACTATCAGACACCAATGCACCATTACATTCCAGAGTAGGAATCGACACTTGGTCCTTTCTATTTGATTTAATATATCGCCATAGTTCCTTCGGACTGTAGCGATATAGTCCGAACACGCTCTTTAAAAAAAGAAAAGAACAAGTTTTTGGCTTTCTTAACGGCTTCTTTAAACTCATTCGTCACAGCTTCCAATTTTACTTTATTACACGAGTGAGGATTTCTTTTGAAAGTCGCATGAATATTCTTCTTTGTGTTACTGATATGACGTACTGCTTTGGTGAACGATGGTTTATTCTTACTACGGCGTGATGTCAATACCCACGATGGTACGTACTGATCACGCTGTTCAAAAACATTTTTTTTGAGAACTTCCCACAACTCTTGAACGCCACAGCTTTCGGAAAGTGTTTAGAAAACGTCATAATACCTGTCAAGGGAAAGGGAAATCTCAGCAGTATTAGCTTTCTGATAGTTATAAATGCGTCGATTACCGGAGTGGCATTCGCGCATACTAAAGTGACATCTCACAAAAAGCTGCTTTGTGATCGCTTATGCCGGGCAGCACCTGCGGTAAGCAATCTCCTGCCGAAATATTTGTCAAAAATAAATCTAGAATATTCTCGCCACGTGTCGGTTGGGCCACCAGTTGAGAGAGCAAAAATGAGCTGCACATTTTCAACAGCTCGATACCCAGTGCGGTTCGCCCTTCTTGCAAAGCAACAAAGCAGCTAAACGTGTTTTAAAATAGCTGCATTTCGGATTTCAGAGGACTAAACCAAGTTTATCTTGCCATCGTCTTTCAGCAGAGTTTGTGTGATGGTAATAAAAAATTGTTTATTGCAGTTGTGTTTCATAGTGATGGCTCTGGTTTAATGCTTACGTTCTGGGGCTCCTGCACTGAATATTTTACGGAGTTTTACAGGAGAGTTTACATTCAAGTTAAAGGGGTTTACAATGTATAATGGCAGACATTCAGATTTTCAGTGCTTAGTCATGATAGACCATTGTTATTCTACAGGGTGGCGCAAATGTTTGAGAAACTTCCCATAGCGCTTTAGTTCATTTTGATTCAGCACCTCTTTCCCCACACTTCCATTTTGTTATTGCTCTAGAAATGGTCAAAAGAGTGGGATAGGCTTCATAGAGTGGGTTGAAGATTGTTTAAATTGATGAGTTGTAGTAATAATTGCAAACACCTCTGTAGCAGATAGAGATGGTTTACGTTACCCCTTAAGAGTGCCATGTCCCTGATTTCCAAGCACGCCATGTTGCTTCTGGTTATACAGCTGCGGCAAGAATAGAAAACAACAATGCAGCATATCAAGATAATTAAACTTCAATCCTTCATAGTGTCATGTCGCTGTTTTTCAACCCCGCTCTCTTGTTTCTGGACGTAAAAATTGGAAACGTTTGCTTAGCAGGTAGCAACTCTTAGATGTTACGTCTTTCTTACGTTAAAATGAATTCAGGCCTTCATGCTCTTAAGTCGCTGCTTGTCATGCACACAGTGTTGCTTGTGGCCGTAAAGCTGCGCTGAGAGTTGCGAACTATCCAGGACTGTTACAGAGTAGCTCCGTATTTATTTCTGTCCTTGGAATGCCTACTGCGAGACCATCCCTCAGGCGTGGCATGTTTGCAAACTGCTCAGAACTATTCTGTACTGGCAAACGAGAGAGAGAAAACTCTATTACACAATAATGTGACAGTGGACCACTTGTTTCCTTTCACCTGCAGGCGATTTTACTAACTGGAAGATGCGTAGCCCACTGATACTGCAATTGATCGTCTTTCATGGAGCACTAAAGGCTAAATAATTTGTGTTTTAACTGAAAGATCATATGTGTCATAGCTCTCTCAGGTTTTATTTTATGACTTACAATGACTTGTTTGCTGACAATTGAACCTGCCTGACGTTTCTGTCCACTAGTTCCCGTCCATTTTTTCAAGCTGATTGCACCCAGTATTATTTTGTCCCTTTCGGTTGCATGTATGCACCAGTGGTAAGCAGGTACGGTAAGCTCGGATGTTGACCCACATGCATGCATATTCTTGCTGCGCTTGTATGCAAGATGAAAAGTTTTAACAGAAAACTGGAACAACGCTACCCGCTTGGACTGAGACATCCGTTTTTATGTTTGGAAGCTGGGCTTTGCATCCATTAAAAAGGGCACGAGTAAGTTCCCGCGTACATTAATTTACGTTTTCACGTGTCTGACTTAGTGTTAGCTTCAGAAAAATGTTTCGGCAAGCTCCACCAATGCTGTGATTCACCATTCAAGATTTGTTACGTCACAAAATGCAGTGTTGGAAAGTGTATGGGGTAGCGATACCTGTTTTCATGGTTTTTGCTTTTTCTGTAATGATAAGGCTTTGCTGCTGCTGTGAGTGGTACGTTTGTATTCACGACACTCTGCTACTACTTATACAGGCCAATATTGCTTTTACACTTCAGTACACCTTTATGGCGTTGTGCTTTCCGCCATCAGTCAAAACCACTGGTATCACTGCTAAGGGTGCAATGGTTATATGTGTAGATATTACAATGTTTTCCACAAGTAGTTGTGTGGTTATCTTTCTGTGGTGTTCAAACGTATCAAAGTACTCTCTGGCTATTTCATAAGACACTGTTCTTTGTTCGATTGTTTAAGTCCTAGATCATTAAGTTTTTGAGAGAAGACAGGGATGGCTGTCATGAAGAAGCAGTCCTGCCAAACAAGAATTTGGTAGCCTTTAAAAAGGCTATTTTATCATGGTGATGGTGGAGACGGTTGAGTGCTGGTGAGGGCAGACACCAGAGACGTTGTCGACCCGCTGCAGTGGGTGAGTGGCTAAGGCGTTGTGCTGTTCAGCCCAAGGATGAGGGGTCAATCCCAGCCACGGTGGCTGCTTTTCTGATGGAGGCGAAAAGCGAAAACGTCCGTTCGGCAAGAATTCGCCGCACGTTAAAGAACCCAAGCTGGTCAAAATTAATCCAGAGCTCTCCACTACAGCGGGCCTCACAGCCCAGGTGTAGCTTCGGCGTGTTAAACACCACCAACCATACTACAGCTGAGGTGGTTGTGCCATTGTTGGAAGTTCTGTCGTAATCGTCTTCAAGGCTCATCAACAGGCCAAACACCTGAGACGTTGCTGTCACAAGCAGTGGCGTCGTCGATTGTGCTTTCGTCGTCTTCCTCAAGCGGGATGACGTTTTGGTCAATGAGGTCACTTCCTCACATGACTTGCTGAAACTTTGTCCCTAGTGTTCTCACATGCCTCACAGCCTCCCGCCAATGTTCGGCTGTGACTTCTGCAACCTTATCTTCAGCAGTGTCCATGTGTGTGTAATGTTAAACGTCGTGTTGGCTGCTGCCACAGCGTTCTTTACTTGAGCCCAGATCAGTTCAAATGGATTGAACTCGCAGTGGTAAGGCGGCAGCCTTAACACGATAAAGCCAGCCTTCTGTGCAGCCATGTCGACTCCGTAGCTGATGAAATGTGGCTTCACTCGAGCAACTATCTCCAACAGCTGCTTCTTGGTCAGCCCAGCGACGTACTGGATGCCTTTGCTGCTGTCCAACATCTCTGCGATCGTTCCCTTGAGGGAATTCGTCGTTGGCACTGCCTTGTTCCGCCGTGAGTGGTAGGAGGCATTGTCTATCACTATGATGCTACCACTTGGGTGCCTCTGCAGCTCACCGTCAAACCGGCCCTCGAAGCGGGGGCCCTCCATTTATTCGTGGTAGTTCCCCGTCTTTTTGCCACGGAACGCATCGAGACATTCATCAACGAAGCCATCTTTGCTGCCTATGTGGGTTACAATGACCCGCTGACCTTTACCTGAAAGCTGCTTCAGCCCCGTCGTCAGACCGCGCCTGAAGGCGTCTGCACTGGACTTCACAGTGGTGTCAGTCCACACAGTCGACGTCGTGTGTCCTGCCGTCACCCAGGTGTCATCCAAGTAGAAAATATGCCGATTTTCCGCTCGGTACCGCCGAATGTTACGCAGGTACTCGTGCCGCCATGCGAGTGTCTTACCGATCAAGTAGCAGAGAGTTCCGGCTTCTTTTCTCCCGCTTGAATTCGATCTTTCGAAGCAGACGAGGAACAGTCCGCGGCTTCAGCGACGGGTCACATGTGCGGTCCGAGAACTCCTTTGTGGTCTTTGCCACCGTCGGTATCTTGTTGCGTCGAAAAAAGTCGTGCACGCAAGACCTCAGCGCATTCAACGTGAAGCTGTCGTAGAAGGCACTGCGTCGCTTCTTCTAGGAATTCCGCGAGCGTTTTGGAGATGGCGTTGAGAGCACTCCACCAGTGGCTCCTGCCTCCTTCTTGACCGCAAGCACGGTCCGCGAGCCAATTCCGAGCATATCGGCGACAAATACGGCAGTATCTTCCACGGTGCATTTCGTCTGCCTGGCCCGCCAGAACTCATAGCAGTGAAAGATCAGTTTCCGCGCAGTTCTGTTGAACACATTGCCACTCTTGTTCTTCTTGCTTAGGGTTTTCGGTGTAGCAGTTGAAGCTCCACCAGACTCACCAGGCAAGAAAGAATCGTATGCCGATGTTGCAACGTGGGGATGTATCACGGAAGAAAAGCCACACAACGCACTCAGAGAGCGGACGAAGGAACGCGCGGTGCAAGTGGTGTTGGGGGCACACTATGTATACGCGAATGCTTCAATACCTGACGTAGGAACTAATGGGCGCGTAACGTACCTGACACGTTTTTAAAGAAACATGGCTAAAACATTCCGTTATGCACCGACGGCAACTAAAAAATGAAACAAATTATATACATTCTCCCAAAAGCTAATTTCTTTTTTAACAGGTTCGCATTTCCCTTTTTTCTGCCGCACCACGTTTTCCATAATATTTTTAAAGTTGTTTCTGCGTACCATCTAACTGAAGTAGTATTTCGTGCCGGAAAAACATTTCAATATGGATATAATTCCCTTCATTGTAAGTGATCATTTACACGCAAAACAACATTACCATTACGGAACTACATTCTTAATCGCAGAAGTCTCCCAAGGCGACCGCACCACACCCGTGGGCGGAGCTTCTCCTGCAGAGTTACCCTGTCAACATTTAAGACGCCGGCGGCGTAGCGGCTGCCGCCGGCGGTCGTTCGTCGCTTTTTCCCCGACATTTCGCTACATGGAGGTCGGGTATTAGGAGAAAGATAGTAAAAAACACGAGCCTTTCTCCGTGCCAATTGAGTCAAAGTCCAAAATACGAACTGCCGAAATCTAAAGCAAAAGTCCACTTGAACTCAGCTGGTGTCCAAGCCAACGCCCGCAGTAACGAACACAAAGCAAATGCTGAGCTACCCAAATGCGATCATAGCGCATTCGTATAGGCATCGGCTTCGTAACGCGAGGGACGCGGGTTGTATTGCGATCATAGGAACCATTTTTTCTCGTGGCAGCATCATCGTTTGCCGTCCCATTGCGTAAATTTGGATTTCCAGCAGTGTGTTTTGGTTACCACACCACCATCAGTGCGACCGAGAAAGCTTTGCTTGAATAGTACATTGCAGAAAAATATAGGGCCGCAATTTGGTCAAAGAGCACCGCGAGTTTTTGATGGCCAGAGCAGGAAATGTTCATAGGTGGTAAGCAGCAATCGGCGCTTACCAAAGAATTTTCCGAAATCGAATGCAATGGAAGCACCGATATCGATAATTCCGAACGTTTCCAGGCCTTTTCATGATCATTACTCATAACTCCTGGACAGCGGAGCTCGAGTCAGTAGATATTTTAGGTTTACTTGACCCTTACCCCAACTTAGTGAAGAAGAGGGGGCTCTTGATGAAGAGTGTTGGGACTGGGCATCCCACCGCAGTCACCAATGTTGGGACTGGGTATCCCACCGCAGTTACCAAGGTTGTGACTCGCATCCCAGCTTGTGACCAATGTTGGGAATCAGCCATCCCGACGCTGTCACCGCTGTTTCGACGTTGCCTTGCTCCTGTCCGCTATCGGCGTGGCGCAGATCAGAGCGATGAAGTTCTCGAGCCGACGAAAAGTTGAAGCAAAATTTATATACAGTATATACAAGGGTAACAACAGCGTTACATGGTGCGCACAAAGGCGACAGTACCTCTCTTCTCGGTGCCTCCGAAAAGTGCCGCCGAATAATGCCTCCGAAAAATGCCGAGGATAAGTTCCTCCGGGCGGGTTTTTATACCCCCAGAAGTCCATTGTGGCCCCGAGAAGTTTGAATCACTCCAATCACGACTCTCGCTGGCCGAAGTTTGAAATCCGACGAATGAAAGCGAAGTGGTTGCGTCAGCCGAGCCGCCCGATGGGAAAAGGGAGGGCGACGCCCACGAAGTCTCCGCAAAGCCGCCTCAAGGCCCTCCAGGCGTGTGACGGCATGCCGGTTGCCGGTCGTTCACCCAATGCATGATTCGGCTGAGCCGCCGTGACGCAGAAGGATGAGGCGACTCTTCGGCGGTGCAAGTTTGAGCCTGTCGGCCGCGGGCGGCTTGGTCTGGTTTGCATGTACGAGGCGTGAATCGGCCCCGCTGTCGGCGCGTCGCCCCGTGCAACGAATTTGGGCCGGGCGCTCTGGCACAGCAAGAGGCAATTACGCTAAGCAAAGTAGGAGACGCAATAAAGGCTTCCCGAAGCAATAAATCCCCCCTTCTGGACGGCGTTAGCCCAGAACTTTATGAAACATTTTGTACTCCCCTACTGCCTGTTCTGCTCATAGTTTTTACACAGGGATACGATGTGGCTGCCCTCTCGCCTACGTGTACTGTTTTGTCATATTGTACTGATGCCCAAAATCTCCGTTGAAAACAGCTGGAAAAATGTAAAAGGATACCGTCCAATTTCTTCGACAATGTTGGCTACAAAAATTTCGCAAAAATGTTGTTTCATTGGCTGCAACTCGCCATTTCTATCCCAATTGGTGCTTGTATACATGAGGAATCCGAAGTCGAAGTATGGCGAATAATATTCATATTTCTGACCCGCCGCGGTGGCTCAGTGGCTAAGGCGTTGCGCTGCTGAGCACGAGGTCGCGGGTTCGATTCCCGGCCGCGGCGGCCGCTTTTCTGATGGAGGCGAAAAGCCAAAACGCCCGTGTGTGCGAGATTTCGGCGCACGGTAAAGATCCCCCAGGTGGTCAAAATTAATCCGGAGCCCTCCACTACGGCGCGCCTCATCGCCTGCGTTGCGTCGGCGCGTTAAACCCTACAATCATCATCAATATTCATATTTCTAGTTCAGTATTAAAATGTATTTCAGAGGAAAGGAGGAAGTTGCTCTGGTGCCAATAGACCTTGTAAAGCGTTTGATCGAGTTGGCTCAATTTTAACTGCGAATCCGTATATGGATAGCCGAAACGTCCATCCGTGCCTAGGAGGGCCTTCCGCAGCCACCAGTACGCATGCGGAAAAAAAAAACAACGGAGTCGAAGAGGAGTCGGGAGAAAGGGGATAGGAAACGCCTCTGTGTTTCATATTGAAGTAACACGTGTTCGTGAAGTATATACACCCAGGAGTGTCGGCTTGGAGTGCACACACGCCAAATTTGAGGGTGCAAGAGAAATGGGTAGGTGTGGTTCCTTCGGTGCGTGGGTGTGGCTTAGCACAGGTTGACAGTGCGGAGACGCGAAGTGCAAGGGAGTAAGGGGAGAGGGAACATGGCGTAGGGGAACGATGCCACGGACAGCGCCAGGAGTCGGGCCCGCGACGCAGTTAGAAAGCGTGAATGTCAGGCCTACTGTGCAGTCCGTCATTTCGTGGTGGTGATGGGAAGCCGCATGGGCGGCATATATATAATGCGATAAACACAAGACCAACGTTCCCGTTTCTTCATTGCAAGGCATTAAGGGGTGGGCAAAGGGAGAAATAATTGGTTAACACAGTTCAGAAACACTGTAATACACCCACGTGATGAACCTTAAGATACGCACCATGGCCGTCCCTTTTTAATTTCTATGGGCAACCATCTCCGCGGGTTGTAAAAGCCGAACTGTTTTTTTTTGTTTTTTGTGCAATATCATGCCGGAAGTGGGGACGTTTTTCTCGAAGTTATCGTATTGTGCTTCAATAACTGGACAACAAAACTAATCGTCACGGGAAGCTTTCCCCCGCTGTTAGCATTACATCTTCAAATCGGCAAGAATGTCTGTTATCTACAATACTATTTGGCATATATCTCGAACCGCTATACTAATGCGAAGGGTTTCCCGCTGGAGCACTAAGATGTGAAGCTCTTAGCTTACGCGAGCGGCCCTGCCTACTTTTGTAATAAAAAAAAAAGTGTTTTTGAATCGCTTAGTTTGACAACGGAGCTTTGTGAAGCGTGTGACACTGTCCTGGACCTGGTTTCTGGTCGGCCACTGGAGTACTCGACCCAAATTTTTCGGAGATACTACGCGGGGAGGGAGAGAACCTTAATACCTTGGAGTACCTCTTCATCACATAGGATGCAGTGGACCTCACTGGGGTCAGCTCGTTCGAGAATCAAACATAAATAGCAGTCATAGATGGGAAGGGAGTTATCGGTGTTTGCATGTGCACAAGTGTGCAAAGTTTTTGTTTTTGCAAACATTCCTTAGATCCTGCCAAGTCGCGCTCTGACTTTCGGCTTGTCCCTACTTTTGTTCAACTCGTTTCTTGGCTCTTTTTTAAAATGTGGATAGCCTCATTCCATGGCTAGTGCTTCAACTTTGTTTCTCCGCACATCTGTAATTTTTATTCGCTTCTGTAGGACCAACGCTGTCTAACGCTCCCTAGGATTTGTTAAGAAAGTTATTGATATATAAAGTTTTATCAAAGTTTGTTTCTCGCTACAATAGATGCATGATCACCGCGGGAAAGAAATAACCCGTATATTGCTAGACCACTTGTTTTTGCTGCCAGTGTATAGTCAATAATTCTTGCATGCTATGGTTGACAGTGTTATCCCGTTTCAGAAGTATACGCCTTCAGCCTCCTGCAAAGATATACTTCTTAAATTAAACACGTCAACGTTGCCTGTTAATATTTCCTGCTAATAAGGTGTATTTCGTAAAGTGGTCTGTAAATCGTCGGTTGTGCTATCAATCTGAAACCGTGCCTCATTGCTTTGTGCGGCGTAGAGACGCAGTGCATTTCTGGGACATCCTGGAATGGACACTGAAGACAGACACAGGCGCTACGCCCTATTTAATTAGATTTATTCCACAGGAAAAAAACTGTGCACTCCCATATGATCTCTTCCTTATGAGGCTGTTCTATTTGTGAAAGTGACGACCGTCATGCTTATCTTGCCCGTTCAAAGAAATCACTTTTTCCGGAACAATGCACACGGGAACGTAGCATGTACGCCGCCCAAAGTGAGCCCCCCGAATACGTTCACCTATTTGGTGTCTGTGGGTGTCTTCAGGACTTTTAGTGAGAACTGTTAAGTGTGCACATTCTTCCAGATTTTAAGCGCACACTTCAGAGGTGGCCCATTATTGCCGAATTTTAGTGCGGACTTTTGAGGGGTGGCCATTTTTTCGGACTTTTATTGAGAACGTTTGGTGTGTGGAAATTTTAAGATTGTTAATCAGACATTAGATTGCTTATAGTGTTTGCCTTTTCTTGCGTATGCGCATAAATCACGTTGATTTTTCATATGTATTATTTTTATTCGTTTTTTTTTTATTTATTATTTATTTATTTATTTGTACTCACAAGGTAATACATTACAGAGAGGAGCGGGTTTAAGACTAAAAATCATGAAAACAGGCAGGTATTTCCAAACACAAGACCGAACTGGCTCAAGCAATCTACAAAAAACACCACACATTTCTAGACATATGGATTTGTACGCGTACATACATTTCGGGAGTAATACACAAATGTAAATACATAACACGCGGAAAAAAGTGTGCGTACACAAAACAAGAATTACTCAAGTAACACTGCACAATGCAGAGCGAACCAAATTGACATCATTAATTTCAACAATGTCTCGTGGAAGGTGGTTCGAGTCATTGGCTATACGGGCGATCAATGAACAAAAAAACCCTTAGTAGTACAACTGATGACGCTGACTGCGCGTGTCATCTAGACGCGATGATACATATGAGGGCGAAGGGATTAGACAATCTCGTAAAGTGGTGGTGGGGGGGGGAAACTACAAAATCGGCAGAGTACCGGAAGGCCCAAATTGCTTTTCATTGAGGCTACGCTCCCTGTTCGGTGGTAGTTTCAGTCAATGAAACGTGGCGAGTTGTTCTGAACCATTTCCAGCGAATGAGTAAGAGTGTCCGTGAAAGTATCCCATATAGATGAAGTATAGACAAGTTGAGACCGTACGATGCTTTTGTAAAAATAAGTTTGACGGACGACGGGGCGGAATGAAAGTTGCGTTTTAAATAACCAAGCATACGCTTAGCTTTGTTGGTGACGAATTCGATGTGGATTTTCTATGAGAGGTCGAATGTAATACGAAGGCCTAACAATTTGTAAGATGAAACAGATTACAGAGGTTAGCCATTTGAGTGATAGGATAACGTGTTGAGATAACAGATTTTAATAAATTTGCTCTTGTGAACGTTTAATGTCATCTTCCACTGACTACACCTGGAAGAGAAAACGTTAATGTCATCATCGTAATGTCATCATCACAGGCGCATCATTAATAGTTGTTATTTCACAGAAAAGCACGCAGTCGTCTGCGAATAAATGGACCCGGGAAGGAATACAGAGACGTAACGTCATCGGGAAATGTGAGGTTGCTGAGGTATTCTCCATCAAACTTTAGCCCCCACGCCTCCTGTAAACATGCTGTGAATACCATTGGAGAGATTGTGTCTCCTTGCCTGACGCCCTTCTTTATATATATTTTACTGTTCTCCTTATGGAGGACTATGGTAGTTGTGGACCCATTGTAGATATCCTCTAGTATTTTTACATAATGCGCGTCTACACCCTGATTCCGCAATACCTCCATGACTGCTAACGTTTCTACCAAGTCAATGCTTTCTCATATCTATGAAGGCTATCTATAAGGTGTGAGTATACTACGCGCTTTTCTCTATCAATGATTGATTGTGTGAATATGGTCTATTGTTGAACAGCCTTTAGGAAACCCTGCTTGTTCATTAGGTTGACTGAAATCTAGGTGGCAGAAATTCTGTTAGCGATGACCTTGGTAAGTACATTGTAGACGACTGACAGTAAGCTGCTCGGCCTGTAATTTTTAAAGTCTTTTATGTCACCTTTGCTCATGGATCACGATGATGTTCGCGTTCTTTCCAAGATTGTGGTGCACTATCGTCATTAGGCATTGCGTATACAGGTTTCCCAGTTTTTCTAGTAGAATTTGCCCGTCATCCTTCGAGAGGTCTGCTGTTATCTGATCCTCAGCCAGGGCGTTTGCCCCCTTGCATGTCTTTCAAAAGCCTTCTTCGATTCTTCTGTCGTTACTGGTTGATGTCGACCTTCTCTGAACTACTGTCTCGTTCAATACTGCCCTGGATGTCGCCGCTACTGTATATATCTCTATATAACTCCTCGGCAACTACAACTATTTTATCCCTACTTGTGATGACATTACCTTGCTTGTGTTTAAGTGTATACATCTGATTTATTCCCATTCCTAGACGCCTTTTCACTGCTTCCGGGCCGCCTCCGTTCCTTACAGCCTCCTCAATCCTCTCCATAATATTACTTCCGTATCTGACTGTCCCTACGCTGATTGATTACCTGCGAAATCCGCGCAGGTTCTATTCTGTCAGCTGGGGTGAATATTGTCATGCTTTGCCGTTTCCTAATTAAATCTTTCGTCTCCTGGGAAAGTTAACCAGTATCCTGTCTAGCGAGCGTACCTCCGACTTCTACTGCACACTCTGTGGTAATGCGTGTAAGGTTGTCGCTGGCTTCCTGTATAAGCCGCGCAGGTTCTATTCTGTCAGCTGGGGTGAATATTGTCATGCTTTCCCGTTCCCTAATTAAATCTTTCGTCTCCTGGGAAATTGACCAGTATCCTGTCTAGCGAGCGCACCTCCTACTTCTAATGCACACTCCGTGGCAATGTATATAAGGTTGTCGCTGGCTTCCTGCATAGTAAGCTGTGCTGCTTCGGTTAAAGCTGAATATCGTTTCTGCAGCATGATCCTAAATTCTCCAACTTTCTGGCTTACTGTTAGCTCATCGACTGGCTTCTACCGTACTAGTTTGATACGGTGCCTTCTGAAATCTAGCCTATTTCGAGATCGTACCATACGGTGGTCACTACACCTCACCCTTCCAAACACTCCCATATCCTGCACGATGCGAGGATGTGGTCGTTCCGGGATATATATATATATATATATATATTTTATATTATATATATATATTTTAATATATATATAATATATTTTATATATATATATATATATATTTTATATATATTGTAGTGCGAAAGACGAGCAAGTGGCGCGCAGCCCCCATCCCGGCACTAACGAACAACTGATTTGCTACGCGGCCACAACAGTCAGCATTGTCCTTGTGATTGGCGTATGCCCGCTCAAGGGGATTGACCACCGGTTTGTACAGACGACGACGAGGCAACAAGGTCAGCCACCGCAGCGGCATCGTCATCGGCATGAAGCTCGTGAAGTGCTCGAGACATTCTGCCGGCTGGGCCACCGACCCGGGTTTGCCACTTCTGAGTGCCCCTCCTTCCTTCCGCTGTCAAGGCAATAAACCCGCCTTACTTTTGGGGGAGTGTGCGGATTCCGTCCTCGTCCTGCTCCTCAGCTTCACACCGCAAGTGGCGCGCAAGCCTGGAGCTGCGGAGTCGCACCCTCCCCTCTACCGCTGAGTCAGCCATGACTACTACGCCCGAAACACGACATCGCCTTCCCAATCGGCTGTCATCTGCTCCGGGGTGATCCGTGAGCGTGAGCCGGCGATGTTCACTGGCGCAGACGACCAGGACGTCGAAGAATGGCTTTCGTCTTATGAGAGGGTAAGCGCGCACAATAAGTGGGACGATGCATGAAGCTGAATAACGTAGTTTCTCCTTGAGGGGACTTGCCGAAAAATGGTTTCTCAACCACCCATCTGATCGCGAAACCTGGGACGCATTCAAAACGAACTTTTCGGCGGTATTTGACCGGCCAGCGGTTCGCAAGCTTCGCGCGGAGGGGTTTTGAGAGAGCGAGCTCAAAGGCCGGCGAGAACTTTACCAGCTACATCGAGGATGTGGTCGACCTTTGCAGGCGCGTGGATCCTTCCATGCCTGAGCAAGACACCATAAAACATATACTCAAGGGAATAGATGAGGACGCGTTCCAGATGCTGCTGGCGAAAAACCCTCAGAGCGTCCGAGACGTCATCAGCTTGTTGCAAAGTTATGACGAGTTGCGCAGGCAGCGTCGCCTCCCCGTCGCCGCCCTTTGGAGCGTGAGGAGCCGCTCTGGGGCCCGGGGAGTTGGTGAAAAACCCGTCGCTACTGAACCGCATCAAGGAGCTTGTTCGTGAAGAGGTGGCGCGGCAGATCTCTCTCCTGCCTTGTACATCCCTGCCATCGTCGCCGGTACCAGATCCTTGCTTGTCGCCCCCCCCGTCGAATTATTAGGGAAGAAGTCGCTGAAGCTCTACCGACCACGCCAGCTGCTCCGCAACCGTTGCCTGTAGCGGCGCCGCTATACGCTGAAGTTGCGACACGGCAAGCTCCGCCTACCGCTTACGTGCCTTTACGCCCCCCGCAGCCACCGCCTTACCTTCCTCCGGCTTTGTCGACACCTCCGGCTCCGCTCCACAGCAACCCATGGCGCACGCCCGATAACCGGCCGATATGCTATTTCTGTGGGGTCCTGGTCACGTAGCGCGTTATTGCCGACGTCGAGTTACGCCGCCCGGAGACGCTTACCGGAGACCAGTTTTTGCTGCTGACGTGTACACTTCTCCGCGTTCGTCCAACAATCCCCTGTCGAGCCGCCCTTTTGCTTGCCCCCTCGCGAAGCTCCGATGCCCGTCGGTCGTTCCCCCCACGTCGCCGTTCCATTTCGCCGCTGCGCCGTCGTCCGAATGCCCAGGAGGAAAACAAATCGCCGCAGTTCCGGAGGCAAGAACTGCGGCGCCGTCGAAATACCAAAGCCCTGGCCTGTCTGTTACGAATGCGATTGAAGTCGTTATTGATGGAATCACCACATACGCCCTTGTAGACACGGGAGCAGCCATCTCCGTTATAGCCGCCAAACTTTGCCGCAAATTACGAAAAGTGACGACCCCAATATCCGGTTTCCGTCTCCGCACAGCTACGGCGCAAACGTCGAGCCTTCAGCCGTTTGCACAAGCCGTTCTTTGTACAAAACGCGATGTATGAAATCGAGTTCGTCGTTCTTTCCTCATGCTCCCATGACATCATCTTGGGGTGGGATTTCCCTTTCCCGCGTCACCACGCTGTTATTGACTGTGCCCGCCCGAGGTCGCCTTATTTCCGATGTGTGGTACTAAATGAACAAGGTAACCACTACTTTTAAGCTGTGCGCCGCCGAAGACTCCACAATCCCTCCAGCCTCTGCCATTATCTTACCAGTAATCTGTGGTATGGTGCCGCCGCAACTGTTGTTTTTAAACCCCCTCTAATCTGTTCATGCGCCGACAGGGCGCCCCTCTCCCCTACGCCATTCTTGAAATCGAAAATGGCGCTAGCATGATCTCCATCTGCAATACCTCCTCTTCACCCTTAACCGTGCATCGTGGCGAGTCCCTTGGACGCGTCGAAGCTATTGACACTCGCCTCATAAACGACTTCCCGGATGCGTCGCACGTTCTGCCCTCAGCTCGCTAAGCCCGCCTCTTCCCCGTGCATCTGATTCGGCCGCTTTCGTTCCCTCCGTAGACGGCAACCTCGACCCTGTCCAGCGCAAACCCGCTGCTCACTCTTCTTCACCGTTTCCGATCCACCTTCGACTGCCAGCGCACTTCCCTGGGCCGCACGCAGAAAAGTCACACATCGCATTGACACTGGCTCTCATCCACCTTTGAGGCAGCGACCATACCGCGTATCCGCCAAAGAACGTTCCGTGATCGAAACGCACGTTGATGAAATGCTTCAGCGTGGTGTCATTAGGCCTTTTAACAGCCCGTGGGCTTCACCGGTCGTTCTTTTTGGCAAGAAAGATGGGTCTGTTCGTTTTTGTGTCGATTATCGACGACTGAACAAGATCACCCGGAAAGATGTTTACCCGTTGCCACGCATCGACGACGCATTAGATTATCTGCAAGGCGCCGAGTTCTTCTCTTCCTTAGACCCCCGCTCGGGTTACTGGCAGGTGCCGATGGCAGAGGGAAAACCGGCCTAAGACCGCGTTCGTCACTCCCGACGGGTTATACGAATTCAACGTGATGCCGTTCGGGTTATGTAATGCGCCCGCCACTTTTGAGCGCATGATGGACGACATTCTGCGTGGCCTCAAGTGGAAAACCTTTTTTATGCTACTTAGATGACATCGTTGTATTTGCGCCTGATTTTGACACCCATCTCAGTCGCCTGGAACAAGTCCTGCAGTGCCTTACCGACGCTGGGCTGCAGCTGAATGTTAAAAAGTGTCAATTTTTCTGCCCGCAAACTGACAATTTTTGGGGCCCTGTTGTTTCAAAGGATGGCGTTCTTCCCGACCCCGCTAAACTCCAAGCTGTTGCCGACTTCCCGAAACCGACTACCGTGAAAGCCCTGCGCAGTTTCGTCGGACTCTGTTCCTACTTCCGGGCGCTTCGTGCCCAACTTTGCGTCCGTCATTGCGCCTCTAAAGAAGTTGCTCAGCGGAAGTCACGACTTGTTGACCTGGTCCCCTGCTTTCGATGAAGCCTTTGTAACCTTTCGCCGCTTTTTCTTACGTCACCCCCCTTTTGCGTTTCCCCCTTTTTTTACCCTTCCCCGCCCACCGAGCTCCCTACCGACGCCCAAACGGTTTAGGTCTGGGAGCAGTGCTTGCCCAAAGGAAGGCGGGATTCGACGAGTACGTCGTCGCATACGCGAGCCGCACTCTCACAAAGGCGGAATCTAATTACTCTGTCACAAAAAAGAGTGTTTGGCCATCGTGTGGGCTATTTCAAAGTTCAGACCTTACCTCTACGGTCGAACTTTCGATGTGGTCACAGACCACCATGCCCTTTGTTGGCTATCGTCGCTGAAAGGGTCCCTCCGGTCGCCTGGCACGCTGGTCTCTTCGCCTTCAGGAGTATGACATCAGAGTGATATATCGGTCTGGACGCAAGCACAGCGACGCAGATGCTTTATCTCGTTCCTTTTTTCCATTATTCGCCCGAGATTACAGCCATTGATTGCACACAGGCATCTGAACCACTTGAGGACATGGCAGGGCAGCAACGCAAGGACCCTTGGGTATCTTCCATTTTTGACATGATTTCGAACCCTACGGAACGTAGTGCCTCGCGGGCACTGCGACGTCAGGCCGTGCATTTTTCCATTCGTGACGGGCTTCTGTATCGCAGGAATTACCTCCCCCAAGGCCGCAAGTGGTTTTGGTGATCCCTCGTCACCTGCGCTCTACAATATGTGCTAATTTTCACACGAATGCGCAATTCGCCCACGCAGGAGTTTTTAAAACGTACCAGCGGTTGCGGCTGCGCTACTTTTGGCGAGGAATGTATTCCTTTGTAACAAAGTTCATCAAATCATGCCGAGAATGCCAACGTCGCAAGTCTCCGCCGCAGTCACCAACCGCCCGTTACAGCCTTTGCCCTGCCCCCCCCGCGCCCTTTCGACCGGGTCGGGGGTAGACTTATACGGCCCTCTACCCCCGACTGCTGCCGGCAACCGTTGGGGTTTTTGTCGCCGTCGATTACCTTACGCGATACGCTGAGACTGCCGCGCTACCGGCTGCCACAGCGCGCGAAGTTGCAACCTTCATTTTGCACCATTTCATCCTGCGTCATGGCGCACCACGGGAACTTCTCAGTGACCGGGGCCGTGTCTTTTTGTCAGAAGTGGTCGAGGCTCTTCTCAAAGAATGCAACGTCACCCACCGCAGCACTACAGCCTACCATCCCCAGACTAATGGGTTGACGGAGAGATTTAACCGCACCCTTGGTGATATGCTCGCCAAGTGGTGTCTGCTGACCACTCCGATTGGGATGCGATTCTCCCCTTCGTGACTTACGCGTATAACACCGCCCACGCAGACTACTACAGGGTTCTCGCCCTACTTCCTCCTCTATGGCCGTGAAGCATCCTGCCCTCTCGACACCATTCTACCCTACCGACCCGACGCTTCCGAATACACGCCTGTTTCTCAACTCTGCAGCCACGCTGAGGAGTGTCGTCAGCTTGCTCGCAGTTTTACCTCCGAAGACCAATTCCACCAAAAAAATCCCGGCGGGGACGGTGACAAAACCCCCAAGTGACTTTCTCTCCCGGCTCTCTCGTATGGCTTTGGGTACCCTCCACTACACCTGGACTTTCTAGCAAGCTCCTTTCCAAGTTCCATGGACCGTACCCCGTTAAATCGAACGAACCTCCTCCGTTAATTACGTTGTGGAGCCCTCACCCCGTCGCCTGACCTGCGCTGCCGCGGACGCGAAACGGTACACGTGCATCGCCTCAAGCCGTACTACGACCCTTCCGTCGTGACGTGCCCTTAGGTCGCCAGGGTGGCTCCCTTCGTCGTGGGGGTAATTGTAGTGCGAAAGACGAGCAAGTGGCGCGCAGCCACCATGCGAACACTAACGAACAACTGATTTGCTACGCGGCCCAAAAACAGTCAGCATTTTCCTTGTGATTGGCGTATGCCCGCTCAAGGGGATTGACCACCTGGTTTGTACAGAGACGACGAGGCAACAAGGTCAGCCACCGCAGGGCATCGTCATCGGCATGAAGCTCGTGAAGTGCTCGAGACATTCTGCCGGCTGGGCCACCGATCCGTTTGCCACTTCTGAGTGCCCCTCCTTCCTTCCGCTGTCAAGGCAAAAACCCGCCTTACAATATATATATTATATATATATATATATATATATATATATATTTTTAAGCGATGACTAAGGCAGACATTTGCAGCCCTATGTGGGGCATTTTTCCCAGTGGCTATGTGCCAGATGCTATGTGCCACCCGCCTCGCTCGCCGCGCACATCGTCGTCCACGCTATCATCATCGGGGTTCTGGAATCTCTGCGCTCCACCTGAGCTCGCTAGCCTGTCGCTCTCTGCGGGATTAGTTTAATAAGCCGGTGCCCGACGACTCCTGGCCTGTGCCTCACAAGTGCCTCACAAGCTCGTCTCCCGCCCGCCGAGACGATCTTCCCCAACGCCCTTCCGCCGCCGCTCTACCTCGCCGCTTCGTCCTGCCTCCCAGAACACGGAAAACTAAAGGCGGCAGTTTCTGGGGGCGAAACTGCGTCACTTCGGAATTCTGGAAGTCCTCCTCATCGACCTTCGAACACGTTATCAGTTTTCGTTGAAGGAATTAGTGTTGAAGCTCTTGTGGACACTGGTGCGAGCATTTCGATAATTCACGAAAGTTTATGTTCTCTACTGCGAAAAGTAAAAACTCCATATTCTGGCCCGGCTCTACGAGGTGCGAACTCCGCTGCTATTCAACCATCTGGACTGTGTACAGCTCGTGTTTTTATCGACGGCATTCGACACCACATTCAGTTAGCAGTACTGGCATCATGCGTTCACCAAATGATATTAGGCTTGGATTTTCTTAAATCGGCGTCTGCTGTGATTTCTTGTGGTGAACCGATGATTCATATGAATGATACAGCCCTTGGCCAGTGTTTCGGATACTGTAGACTTGCGATTGGTGGCGTCCTGCGACTTAACTCTTCCCCCTGCTTAAGAAACTATATCTCGGTTAATTCGGACAAAATTCTCGACGGTGATGTACTCATTGCTCCGACAGGAAAACTCCCCCTTCATGGCGTAGTCATATCCCCCTGCCTCGTCCGTTTTTCTGCGGGAACTGCTCTTCTGGCCGCAGCGAATACTACAGCCGAAGCGGTTTTCTTGCCCCGAGGGACCACCGTTGCTTGTGCTCCGCGCGACGATGCAGTGAATGTCGTCTCATTGGGATCTGTTACGTCGGACGATCATTCGGTGAGCACTAAGCCTTCATCCTTTCCCATTAGTGCAACAATCAGTTCGGATCTTGACCCACAGCAACAGGAAATGCTATTGGCTCTTCTGGGGAAACACGAAATTTTATTTGATTCTTCTTCTAAACATCTTACGGCAGACCTCCGCAGCCACCCACCGAATCGACACAGATGGCTCGTGTATCATTCGACGTCGCCCGTATCGCGTCTCACTGAAGGAGCGTCAAATCATTCAAGAACATGTCCACGACATGCTGAAGAAAAACATAGTTCGCCATTCAAGCAGCTCCTGGTCATCGCCCGTTGTTCTAGTCCAGAAGAAGGACGGATCTGTACGATTTTGTGTGGATTACCGGGCGCTTAACAACATAACTCGGAAAGATGTCTATCCGATGCCTAGAATTGATGATGCTTTGGACACCTTGCAAGGAGCCGAATACTTCTCCAGTCTGGATTTGAGATCGGGATACTGGCAAATTCCCATGCACGAGCAAGACAAAGAAAAAACAGCTTTCAGCACGCCTGACGGTCTTTACGAATTTAACGTAATGCCGTTCGGGTTGTGTAACGCTCCGGCCACATTTGAACGCATGATCGATACGGTTTTACGCGGGTTAAAGTGGGAGACGTGCCTATGTTACCTTGACGACATAGTCGTATTTTCTTCTACTTTTCCCGAACATCTCCGTCGGCTTAACAAAGTGTTAACTTGCCTTTCAAACGCCGGCCTGACCCTTAACACAAAGAAATGCCACTTTGCAAGCAAGTCAATCAAGGTATTAGGTCACCTGGTGAGCAAAGAGGGAATCCGGCCCGACCCTGACAAAATAAATGCCGTACTAAATTTTTCTCGCCCAAGCCGTCGAAGAGAACTTCGCAGCTTCTTAGGATTGGCCTCCTACTTCCGCCGCTTCATTCGAAACTTCGCTTCAATCGCTTCCCCTCTACATAAACTGCTGTCTTCTGACACACCATTTCTATGGTCCGACGACTGCGAAGCTGCCTTTCAGAAACTGAAGTGTGCCCTAACCTCTGATCCCGTACTCGGCCATTTTGATGAAACAGCGCCCACTATACTACACACCGACGCCAGCGGACACGGCATTGGGGCTGTTCTGTTACAGCGCAGGACATCTTCTGTTGAGCAGGTAATTGCCTACGCCAGCCGGACATTGACACCTGCCGAGAAAAATTACACAATAACAGAGCAGGAGTGCCTCGCTGTAGTTTGGGCAGTTCAAAAGTTTCGTCCATATCTGTACGGGCGTCACTTCACTGTGGTCACGGACCATCACGCCCTTTGTTGGATATCTTCCCTAAAGAACTTGACCGGGCGGCTAGGTCGTTGGGTACTCCGTTTACAAGAGTACAGCTTCACCGTCGTCTAGAAGACTGGCAAAAAGCACGGGGATGCAGACGCTCTTTCACGCTGCCCGTTATCCCCCGCTCAAGATGACATTCAAGCGCTTTCTGATGAATCAACGACAGCCTTACGGATCGCCGCTGTGGCACTTGCACGGAACCACTTCCTGAATTGGCCTCTCAGCAAAGGTCCGACACTTACTGTCGCAAACCTCATTGACCTGTTAGAGGGTTTCCGCTCAACCACGCAATAGTCGTTCACGCCGCCAGCTCCGCCAATTTCGACTCAGTAATGGAACCCTTTACCGGTACAACTACCACCCAACAGGCGACAGATGGGTGCCCGTCATTCCCCGTGCCCTCCAACGCAAAATTTTAGAGACATTTCACGACGACGCTACCGCGGGCCACCTTGCCTTCCACAAAACGTATGACCGTATCAAGAGCCGCTTCTTCTGGCCCGGCCTATCCACCTCTGTTGCCAAACACGTTGCATCGTGCGTATTGTGTCAGCGCCGCAAACGTCCAACTTCGGGACCTGCAGGCACACTGCAACCACTGCCGTGCCCCTCCTCTCCTTTCGAAGTCGTCGGCATCGATCTCTACGGTCCTCTTCCCGTCACTTCGGCTGGACATCGGTGGGTCATTACCGCAGTGGACCACTTGACACGATGCGCGGAAACAGCTCCTATTCGCACGGGCTGCGCTTTAGAGGTGGCTGAATTCTTTTTGAAGACGATATTTCTGCGACATGGACCGCCCAAAGTGCTTCTTAGTGACCGAGGCCGGGTATTTCTTTCGGCCGTGCTTGCAGAAGTTCTTCGCGCCACCAAAACTGTACATAGAACCACGTCCAGCTACCACCCTCAAACTAATGGTTTGACCGAACGTTTTCATCGCACGCTCCCGGATATGATTTCCTGTTACATTCAGCCCGACCATAAAAACTGGGACGTCATTCTCCCCTTCGTCACCTACGCCTATAATACAGCAGTTCAACAAACCACGGGATTTTCGCCATTTTTCCTTGTTCATGGGCGCCCACCTTCAACTGTTCTCGATAATTCTTTCTTGACTGCGCCTGTGGCCTCTGCATCCAACAGTATCGATGACTTTATTTCTCGCCTGTCTTACAGCCGCCATCTCTCTCGTCACAGGACGACAGCCTCACAGGAAGACCGCAAGTCAAACTACGACGCTTCGCACCGCGTTGTCTCGTTTCGAGCCGGCGATCAGGTCTTACTTTCCACTCCGCTCCGGACCCCAGGACTGTGCGAGAAGTTTCTTCCCCGCTTCATAGGCCCTTACACTATCCAGGAACAGACTTCACCGGTAAATTACCGCGTTACGCCCACCTCTACTGTCACCGACCGCCGTTGTCGCGGCACTGAAGTTGTACACGTTTCCCGGCTGAAGCCTTTCAACTCCCGGAATCCGCCTTAAGCGCCCGAGTCGGCCGCTTCAGCACCGAGGGAAATGTTGTAAGCTATGACTAAGGCAGACATTAGCAGCCGTATGTGGACATTCTCCTCAGTGGCTATGTGCCAGATGCTATGTGCCACCAGCCTCGCTCGCCGCGCACATCGTCGTCCACGCTATCATCATCGGGACGTTCTGGAATCTCTGCGCTCGACCTGAGCTCGCTAGCCTGTCGCTCTCTGCGGGATTAGTTTAATAAACCGGTGCCCGACGACTCCTGGCCTGTGCGTCACAATATATATATATATATATATATATATATAGCGAATCAGAATAGCAAATGAGGGGCTCGTAGAAATAACACAGAAATAAGGGTTGGCAGCCAATAAAACCTTGGAAAGCAAAGGGGAGGTTGTGGTAGGTCATTGAAACAGATAAAGACTTTGGAAAGAAAGAAAAAAAGCGGAGAAAAAATTCCCGCCAGGTGGGATCCGAACCCACGACCTCCAAAATACCGGTCTGGTGCGATAACCACTACGCTACTGGCGGGGCGATTTTCCCCCCCGCTTTCTGGGGTATTTATGTAATGTAATTTTTTCCTGTGCTTGGGGGTGGTAGCCAGCGCCACTCTGACTTCTCGGGGTGAAGGGGACCTTCTTTTAATCCCCGTGCCGTGACTCGATTGTCTACGACATGTCGAGAGTGGTCAACCAGCGTTAAACCCTCTTAAAGGGACACTGAAGTGAATTTGTCAAGCTCCCGGTTTTGCTTGCACTGCGTAGACTGGCTCAAATTACCACACTTTTCAACGTTTATCCGATTGATAAGTCGTTAATTATTTTATAATGCGGGAAAGAAGAAAAACTAACATGCGCCATCTGTGGCGGCCGCACCAACTAAAGTTGTGACGTCGCGAGGAGATGGCACCGTGATTGGACGATGTCCGATGTTAGCATTCAAACAAGTTTCGGTTTCGGTTCTGTAAAACAACATGTTTGACATCCGATGGTATCGTTGGATGGGCATTCTCGATATCTCAGTAATCGCCGTACCGCCCTTCTGCCATATTGTCGGCTGTAAAATGCCTGAGATAAGCCTCCCAGGACCGCTTGGAATCGTAGAAATCACCAGCCGAGGCCTACGCAGTGGATGACGCCCTCCGCGTCACCGCTGACGCTCAAATGCCATGCGCTTTTTCCTCATATTCGGAGCTGGCCTTACTCATGCCTGTATCGTAAAAAGCCTCTTCGCACCAGGCCAAGGGTGTGCTGATTCTGTGCCCACTGCCCGCAAGCAGCAGCACGCTAACGAGAACTCGCTAGAGCGTCAGTGGCAGTCTGCGCGCGTTCTGCAAACTCGCTTGTGGAACAGTGAACTTTACGGGCCAAAAATGGTGAACCCAGTTTAGAAAACATCGGCCGAAAACGAAAAATCAACTGGCAAAAAAAAAAAAAAAAACGATGCAACCTCGGAGATTTGAACTCGCGACTTGCAAAACGACAGCCTAGCTCTTTAGACCACTCGTCCACAGGCCAGCTCTGCCGGGGGTTGTTATATAAGATATACAATGTATAACCAGTTTACATTTTTATTTGCCCTTATCATTTGAAGTACTTTAGGTGACTATTTATCGTATAGCACCCGTGCAGTAAGCGTCCCCCAAACTTCCACAATATCTCACGTCTAGCAATTGCATTTCTTGGACGTAAAAACGTGAAAGCGTTCGCAGGTGTGCGGTCGTGCTGCTGACCGCTGAGCTTGTTCACCCAGCTCAAAAAAGTGCTTCCGGCTCCCCAGTTTTGCGCTGTACAGTAAAAATTTCAGTTGATTTTATTTTCTTAGTACCAATATTGACTTCGTTGGCTCTTCTCCCGCCTTCAAATTGCCTTAGATTTTCCTACTAGCTTAAAGTCAGCGAAGCGTCGCATGTGCCCTTGTGCAGCGCTTGTGTGAGGCGACCTTGACTCGACTTGGAGCTAGATACAGTGTACAAACGAACAAATTTAAAGAAAGGCACATTCTTTCATTCACAAACGTGTCGTGGCTTAGTTTCAATTGAGCGATCCAATTGCGACGACCCGTCGGCGGCCGGCGGTCTAAACGCTGTGCCGACTGACTCGATCGGAAGGTCAGGGAACCGTGCAGTAGCGCAGCCAATTGCCAGCTCGTCTCCTCGTGACGTCACACGAAAACGCCACAAAAAATGGGCGAGGGTGCAGAGAGGAGGACAGCATTTTCGAATTGCTTTTTCTACTAAATAAATTCGCGTAAACGCGCTCAGAGTGGTCGAAACAGGGCCTAGGGACTCCGGACTACAATTCGCGCTCGTAATCCCGCAATGTTTACAAATCACTTCAGTGTCCCTTTAAGCTCCCTATGGCACCAAGACTGCCAGAACAGAGGCCCTCGCTATGCATGTAGCGAATCAGAATAGGAAATGAGGGGCTCGTAGAAATAACACAGAAATAAGGGTTGGCAGCCAAGCAAACCTCGGAAAGCAAAGGGGAGGTTGTGGTAGGTCATTGAAACAGATAAAGAATTGGGAAAGAAAGAAAGAAAGCGGAGAAAAAATGCCCGCCAGGTTGGATCCGAACCCACGACCTCCAGAATACCGGTCTGGTGCGATAACCACTACGCTACCGGCGGGGCGATTCCCCCCCCCCCCCCCCCCCCGCTTTCTGGGGTATTTATGTCAATGTAATTTTTTCCTGTGCTTGGGGGTGGTAGCCAGCGCCACTCTGACTTCTCGGGGTGAAGGAGACCTTTTTTTAATCCCCGCGCCGTGACTCGATTGTCTGCGACATGTCGAGAGTGGTCAACCAGCGTTAAACCCTCTTAAGCTCCCTATGGCACCAAGACTGCCAGAACAGAGGCCCTCGCTATGCATGTAGCGAATCAGAATAGGAAATTAGGGGCTCGTAGAAATAACACAGAAATAAGGGTTGGCAGCCAAGAAAACCTCGGAAAGCAAAGGGGAGGTTGTGGTAGATGCCCGCCAGGTGGGATCCCACCTGGCGGGCATTTTGTTTCCGCTTTCTTTCTTTCTTTCCGAATTCTTTATCTGTTGCAATGACCTACCACAACCTCCCCTTTGCTTTCCGAGTTTTTCTTGGCTGCCAACCTTATTTCTGTGTTATATATATATATATATATATATATATATATATATATATATATATATATATATATATATATATATATATATATATATATATAATTACTGGTACAAGCAAGTGCGGAAACACTTGGAGAACACTCACCAAGCATTTTATTTGCCCAACACTTTCGAAAGGCAGGACTTTCTTGTGCGGGGATTGTGTAAGAATGGACAGAAAAACTCTTATATACACCTTGCCCTGAGGGATTCGTTTCCTCCTCACCCTCGCCAAGGAGAAACCTCGGAGAAAGTAAACCAGCGGGAAAGTAACAATGACATCTCGTAACTATACGGCGGATGCTACGCAATGTGGGGAGAGGGAAAAAAGAAGGAGAAAAAGAACAAAAACGAGGAAAGGAAAAAGAGAAGTGGAGAATGGGAAGCTGCGACTGTGCTAGCGAGATCTGACGTATAAAGTACAGCTAATGTATGTCTGCAGAAAAAACGGCGCGCTGTGTCTGTTTGAGGAAGAGTCGAAGCTTGAAAGCCCGAACGAAGAGGCTTTGAATGGCAGAGAAGCATGCCAAATTCTGCCTGCTGGTAATAATTGGTGACAAAGAACAAAAAACAAGATTTGTTAATTGTGCTTTTAGAGGGTTGTAGACAAGTGTCACATGGCCAGTAGGTGGCCGAGGAAAGCTTATAGGGAAACGAAACAGACTTACAAGAGATGGCCAGGGAAGCGCCAGCGCGCTGAGGATCATACAGTCCGCCTTAGTAAAATGGCACGGCAAGCTTGCGTTAAAACCGATTTATGCCTCTTAAAGAATCACAGGATGAGAAGGATTTATTGCCTCACCGCCGTCGGAGACCCCGATACCACGCTGAGCGTCCCGCACACTCCCCCACCGCGTCCCCCTCGCCTCACAAATTCCGCCACAAGGGGGCCACGAGAGGAGGCCAAGGGGCGTGGTCTAACAATTAAAAGAGAAGAAGAATAAAAATGAACTATCAAATCTACTGCTTACCCACTCATTCTGCCCTCCCCCAAATCTCAGGGTGGTTACGTCAGATTTGAAAGCAAGTTAATCAGCCCAGTGGTCTCATGCATTCCTTAGGCAAACGTTCGAAATTTATGCATTGTAAGGAAACAGGACGCTTCGCTCCGAGAGGCACAGATCGAATGGTTGTCTCATTTACTTGGCGATCGTGAATCAGCATCCAAACCACTCATGATGATGATCATGTACAGATGACGATTATAATTGTTATGTACACGTGAGAGATTGACCACACGAATGGGCGGTGGATAGACAGTCTGCAGTAGTTCGACGACGCAGTTTAGTCCACAAATGCACGAATAAGTGCTCACTGTATAAAGAACGATCCTCTTTGTTCCCGCTCGTATGTGGTGCAGAAACCTGACTGAATTAAGACGGTCTGTATTTTTTCAAACGAGTGGTCTGGGAGTCGGAGATTCCTAGAAGAGGGGAGGTCGGAGAGGCCCTTTACTTGCGACTTGTGATTGTTCAACCTTTTGGGAAGAGCTACTTTTTTGGGCCAATATATTCCCCCTCATAGACAAGGAAACGGAGTTTGCAGATTATATTAGCGGTGTCGCAGTTGAGGTTCTTTTAAACATCTTTCAAGGAGCCATGAAGACAAAATACAAGTTGGGTTTATTAGAAAGACTGCTTAGTACCGATAACAGTGATACCAATATCATCGCAATCTTTGAACAAATAACGGAGATAATAAAGTAAAGTGTGAAGCAGTCGCGACCCCCTAGCCAATTTCCCGCAACTTTTCTATGACGTCACGGAACCCTTGTTGTGTGATTGGCGGCCGCCTAACGACTGTCACGACGACACATGCTGGGACGTCTGTAATGGGGCCTCTAGTCCATTTTGACGCATCACTTGAATTGCTAACGTGCAGTTAACGCACTGAAATTGTTTTATTGTTGCCCCGTATGACGTCATTCTGCTCATAACACGTCGCTGTGGCGCAAAATTTGAAAGTTTTTAATACTTCTGCTTTTTTCGTAAAAAACATCTTCTGAGGCGGTAATGGAGCTGAGTGAGATACTGAATCCTAGTTCTTTGAATTAAATGAAGTTGTATTTTCTCTTCATGACTCCTTTAAAAATTGACATGCTGGCCTGGGCAACGTTAGTGGTCGATACGTGGGGACAAAGTTCACACCGCCGCCTGCCGATTGTCCAGCAGCCTTGAGTTCGCTCAGGTGGTTCTGTTTTTTGCCCCCTGTTAAAGTTCCTTCAAGTTGCAGCCCCGTCTGTACACAACACCGGGGGGGGGGGGGCTGCTCAAAAGCAGCCGACAAGCGGTCATTCTACCTTATGCTATTAAAATGTCGTCTCCAGATGCTGTTCACTTTGGAAGTTTTGGAGAGTACATAACCACCAAGGTGATCTCATGGTGGGTTTCTTTTCGGCTTTCAGTCAGAGTGTCTTCTCTTTGTAAATTGCGTGCTCGCTTAATCGCACCGTAAGAAATTTCTTCGGGATATTTCTGACGAATGAGGGAACTCTTCAGCTCATGAGCCTGTTTTTCAAAAGTGTCCCGTCCAGGGCCTATATACTCCGATACCGGTGGACTTCTGAGTTGGGTATACTTGTTTACAATGGCGGGTATGGCTGCTGTACATGTGCAGATATTTTTGGCAGTCAGTGGGCTTTCTGTACAATGTTGTTGAGGCGCTCCCTTGTTCCAGTATGAGCGTGACATCCAAAAAAGTATGGTTGGACTTGATATCTGATAGGTCAATTGGATTGACGGATGTAGAAACTGATTTCTGAGATAAATTTCCTGAGGCTAGCATCATTATTCCAAATGAAGAAGATGACGTCGAGGAATCACTTAAAATTTATCTATTTCTTGCAGCGTTTGGTTTCCCTACGAGCTTTCCGCGGCCACCTGCTCGCCATGTGGCACTTATCTCTGTCTAACTCTCTGAAAGCGCAATGAACAAATGCTATTTTTCGTTCTTTTTCAGCATTTACCACCAGTAGGCAGAATTTGGCATGCTTCTTTCCCATCCAGAACCTTTTGTTTCGATGTTTGAAGCTTGAACTCTTCCTCACCCAGACGCTGCTCACCGTTTTATCTGCAGACATGCATTGGTGGTACTTTACGCGTCTGTTTTCCCTCTGTCAACTTCGCACCTGTGCTTCCTTCCCATAACCCACTTTTCTTATTTCTTTCCTCATTTTTTTCTTTTTCCCCTTTTTTCCACCTCCCCACCTGCGTAGCCTCTGTATTATAGTTACGAGATGTTATTGTTACTTTGGCGCTGTTTTACTCTTTTTGAGGGTTCTTCTTGGCGAGGGTGAGCAGAAATGAGATCCCCCGGAGGCAAAGTGTCTATAAACATTTTTCTGTCCATTCAAAGATAACCCCCGAAGAAGAAAGGTCCACCTTTTAAAACTGTTGGGCATAATAAAATCCTCGTTCAGTGTTCTCCAAGTGTCTGCACCCTATTTTTGACCTATTACAACAGTAGTTCGGAACTCCTTACCTCCTGACCCGTCTGTGAGCCTCGGTAAATATAAGTTCCCGCTGGAGTCGAGGGCGGAGGTCGTGGGTTCCGTACGGCTTCCGACCATGACAGATTTTTTCTCGAGTTTGATTTCTTGATCCCTTTATCGCGAAAAATGAAAATTAACTTATTCGGTGCTACGAAGAACCTTCTAGTAGCCGAATAGCACTGGAATAAGGACAGCATCTTTGATGTGGTCGTACGGAATCTCTCGCCCCATATATTTCTGTTCTGCAAAAAATGCATAACGAGGGTCCTGCTACAGCAGTCCGGTAATGCCATTGGCACTTACCCTGACTTGCGACCACGTTTCACGTGGAAGCCGCCCGGAGCACGAAAGACGCTCCGCGTCTACCCTTGTGGTCGAGGGGTGGCGCTACTTGACCGGTCTCTGTCCCTCTCTAAATATAAGCCCCGGCGGAATTCGAGAGAAGATTCACGGCCGGGATAGCACAGTTGGTAGCGCACCGCACGTCTTATGCGGAAGTCGTGGGCTGGATTCCTGCTTCCGACCACGGCAGATTTTTCGCCAACTCTGATTTCTGTATTTCTGTATCACAAACTGGATGAAACCATCATTTTCCTGTGGTGCAGATAGAATTCCAGCAGCCCTCATGAAGGCTTACGGCAACATTTTTGTGCCTGTTTTAACTTCCATTTATAATAACTGTTTACTTTTCGGCAAATTTCCTGGTGCATTGAAGATTGCTCGAATTTTTCCAATATTTAAGTCTGCTGATAAGTCAGCCGTTACTAACTATCCCCCGATCTCCTTCCTTTGTGTCGCCTCAAAACTCTTTGAGTCATCTCTGCACAAAGTTCTTGCTGCCTGCGTCAGGAACGTTCTGATACCAAATCAGCACGGCTTTTTCTCGGGTCGATGGACGGTTACAAATCTTGCAAGCGTTATGACACAGGCTTCGGCCGCAGTTTTTTAAAACGACCAGTTGGACGTCATTTATTTTGACCTCAGTAAGGCGTTTGAAGTGGGGACCATCAATTATTAATTAACAAGCTTACTGCGTGTGGTGTAGACGCAACCCTTGATGCGTTGTTGTCCAACTATCTCCTTGACCGGTCTTTTTACGTAAATGTCAACAACAAAAAGTCTGGTGTTTACACAGCAACATGTGGTTTACCACAAGGTTCCGTGCTGGGTCCACTATTGTTTTCTATCTTTATGAACGATGTGTCATCATTCTCATTAAAATCTTCATTTCTGCTCTATGCTGATGATATCAAACTATTTAGGCACATTAGCGTTGTTTGGGACTGCGGTGTCTTGTATATGGATGTGTCGGAATTATCAGTCTCGTGGAGCAAAAACTGCCTAATTTTGAACCCCACTAAAACAAAGGTTTTACGTACAGCCGGAAAACAGCCGCTCTGCTGTTTCCCTACTTTGAGGAAGCTCCTCTGCAAAGGGTTGAGGAGATAAGGCACCTCGGGGTGCTTTTCAACAGTACCCTCTCTTTTTCTCCTCATAGTAGGCTCATCACCTGGCGAGCGTTCCGCAGACTTGGAAATGTGTGTCGGATTTAAAAGGAATGCTCTTCTCCAGATCCATTTGTAATGCTATACAATACAATACGTATCCATTACTTAGAATATGCTTCTGTTGTCTGGAACGGCATCTCCAAATCTAGTAGTGAATTAATACAACGTGTGCATAAGGTTTTATTCATAGTTAGGTACCGTCCTCACATTAACCGTCCGGGTCCTGATTCTGACTTACCCATAGTTCCTTCATCCCTTCCTTGAACTGCAGACGTATGCGTGCATATCTTACATTCCTTTACAAAATTGTTCATGGCGACCTTTGTCGGCAGACTTGTAAGCTGCTTAGGGTTTAGTGCGCCACAAAGGCCCACCAGGTCGCATCGCCCGTTCTTGACCGCTGCGCAACTCGAATCATTCTCCTGTCCGGAGAATACAGAAGTCTTACAACCGCTTCTTTGAACGCCTTGACACCTTTCAAAGTTCATTTAGAAGTTACCGTACTGCACGATTCAATACAGTTTTCTAGACATCTATGATGCCTCTGTCGTTCATTTTTTTTCTCGATTGCTGTAACTTAGTTTTCCCGTCGGTCAGTTTTAACGAACTGATAGTTGCCTATTTTTGAAACTGTGTCCTGTGAATCGTTCGTCTTTTCATTTGTCTCAATACTCTTGCCGCTGTTTTTGTCGTATCGCTGTCAAACTTTGTTGCTCTGCTTGTTGTGCGGGTTTTACGACAAGCAGAGCCACAAAGGCGTCTTTTTTTCTTTTTTACGTGTACCACCTTTCTCTCCACCTGTGTTTTATTTATGTCATTCTCGCTACTTCAATTTGTGTGTGCCTTGTTGCTTGTTTGTTTCTTGCAATATCTTTCTTGTCTTTTGTTTTTATGTAACTCTACATGTGCCAGCACTCAGGCCTTTGCTGTTCCTGGGCACGTAAATAAACATGATAGATTGATTGAATTGATTTATTGATTGATTTGTTGATTGATTTATTGATTGATTGTTATTATTATTATTATTATAATTATTCCTAACGAAAAACGCTTGCCATGGTAGGAAGGGAACCTGGGTCCCCCGCGTTGAGGTTGTGAATCCGACGTTCATCCGATTGCGCTAACATCGTATTCGGGTCGCTCAACATTTCCGTTCGGTTTGTTGCGCAGGCCCTGGCTTCGGACTTTACTGTATTGAAGTGTACTTTGTCTTTGGCCTTTGGAAGTTTCGATTTTGTACTTCAAGAGCGTGGACGGGTGGGGGGCCTGAGCTTCCTCGTGAGTGATTTGTTTGCTGTCGTCTGAGTTTGGACTTCTCGCAGGCAGTTTACGCAAGTTGATCGTTGGCACTTTCACTTCACCCTCATCGTCGTCAGACGGAGCGGATGTGAATTTTTCTGAACAATTTAGACCATTGTGATGTCTGGTGAGTGGCGCTTTTCGGCTCCGATGCCGATGGATGCTTAACCTGCTGATTCAGGGCACTCTTAACATAAAAATACGCACGTTGAACCTTGATGTGTGCAAGTAATAATTAGAGCGCCAAAATGTCAAACAAAATGTCAAAACGTCAGTTAGTAGACCTATTTGCTGTCAGACCTAATACAGTCAGACCTATTTGCCAAAACAGGTATGAAAAGATCCCAGGTTCCCCTGGGATTAGTGTTTGCTGGAGTATTCATTTTTTACGGCATAGTAAATGTTGACCCTTTCAATAAAAACGTCTTAAGGCTGGTTATATAGCCCTCCACCCGTAGAAATTTAAATAACAGAACAAAAGACAACTTCGAACGTCAGAAATAGAGCCCGCTTAGCAAAATCATCGAAAAAACGTTTACTAACGTGGCCATATCTACTTAGTACAAGGGACGACTGTTGTAGAATGAAAAGTTGTCACTCACGTCCAAAATTTGGAGTACGGATCCCAGGACATCACCGACCTGGAAAGCCAAAATAAAAGTTGCAGATGACATCTACGTTTACCTCTTAAGGTGTGCGACGCGGAAGTGTTACTTCAACGCCCAGGGGGCGTTTAGGAACAGAGTTGCTGCGTTTACGGTCTATACAATGCTTCACGCGGCACTGAAGGCCAGTGAAGAGAGAGAGACTAGCAACGAGGCTTTTTAATCTCTCTGGCTTAGGAGACACAGAGGCCCTTCTCTGGCTTAAGCTTCTCTGGCTTAAGATCGGAGCCAGAAAAGCAGCGGCTGCGGGTTGTTGGTCAGTTTGAGCGAGTTGAGGGTGTCAGTGTTGCAAACTGTTTATTCTGTAATGTCTTTAATGGAGTGAACATTTTTGCTCTTCTGCTAAGAGAGAGAGCGAAAGGGTGACAATCTCTGTCGAGGAAGATGTACTTGGGATTTAGGAAAAGGGAATAAAGAGTTGTCAGGAAGCTCACGGGTGGAACCTGAAGTCTAGGGCCCTTGATTCATTAGCTCCTTCCCTTGCGCTCTAAATGATCTGCCCTTGAGGTAGCGAAACTGGTCAAAACTGCTTCCCTTGTCTCGATAGAAGTGGAATATGTAATGCTTGAGTTGTTCCCCGTGAGCCTATCTTGGACATGGTTGGGTTGCGTGGAAGAGGGTAGATGTTTCCCCGAATTTAGCCCAATTTTACATTATTGCCTGATGTTCCCACCGAACCTCTTCACCCACCTTGATCTGTTGACACCTGTATTAGTTTATGCCCCCCCCCCCCCCCCCTCCCCCCACAGTTTGCGATTATTCTTCATTGAGAACACTTGTCGCAAAGGGAAGAATTGGAGTTCGCACAGAAGTTCGCACGCGAGGCCTGCGCTCCCGTGCGCGCGCTCTGCAATTTTTTGGCATTTTTCTTACAGCAGCAAGGCTTAAACGACGCCGTGAGACAAGAAAGAGATAAAACGCTACTGTTGACTACACCTTCGCTACCTTCAAGTCTTACGCACTAGTGTAAGCTTCCTTCATTTTTTTGTACCCTGCTTTTTCAGCGCTGATCTTCAATCAGTAACATTATGCATACTATAATGACCGTGTTTTCATTGCTCTTTCGGAGGCTTATGTCACCACCACGGAAAATACTTGACCGAGGCTCCGAGCAAAACCACGCGGAAAACTTGGCCCACTTTCCCAGCATAACCACACGCATGAACTTAGCCGAACCAAGAATAAACTATGTGAGCCCGCAAGCTTCGCGCCCAGTCTTCGCGCCACTAGGGCGGAGCTGTCCTAATTTTTTTACTCATCGCCATAAACTTGCACATCCCAGCATATAAATTTCAGACAAAGACGCGACCTTGTTCTGAGACAGTTACGCAACCTTTAAGCTTTTTCTCTGCTGTACGCCGGAAGCCGGGTAAACACGTGGCGCTTTCTGACTACTTTTCTGAACTCGTGGACAGCCGTACTAAAGATTGAACAGCCCAACCCTGACTGTGCTGACTGGTGTGCCACGATGCACTCACAGATGGCTAGATGGCGGCACCTGCTTTGTCCCACGTCTACATGAACCGGATCCAGGCGCTGGCAGTAGGTATTTCCCGTCAGGCTTGCCAGAGAAGCCCCGTGCTATTAAAAACTGGGTGAAAAAACGTAAATAATTCAGGAAAACCTAAATGTGAGCCATTCAGGTGCTGCCCACACTCTTCTACGGTTGTTTTCCTTTCTACGATCGGGGTTGCCAGACTGACTGTTCATTTAAGGAAAATTGGGAGATCCCACGCACAGGTGGAAATCGACATTACGGTACGTTTAGATTATAGGAACCCGAGATGGAATGAACTTCCATGTTGCATTTTTCGCGAGTGGTATTGTGTTTCGCGTAGTTGCTGGCTTTTCAGAACCGTGAGCCGTGCGTCGAGAAATACGAGGTGTAACGAGAAGCCAGAAACGTTTAATGTCTTAGTCTCCCGGGCGAACACTCTACCAGTTCGAAGGAAAGAGAGCGTCATACATGCAATAAGTTGTACTCACTGGTGAGGCACGCTTGCAGAAAACCATGTTAGTGCGCCGTCACCCTTTACGTCGGGCTCCGCAAAATGGCGGTACTTGTCCGTGCTAAGCACCTGATGTGTGTTGGACGTTCCAAACTCTGCCCCGCCGAACGCAAAGTAACGCCTCGACTTCAATGTAAGTGCGATTAATAACATCTCCATTGACACCATCGTTGAGAATCTGGTTGAAATTGAGCAAACAAAGCACGCCGGTGTTTTTTTCTCCGCGGCGTGCGGGCGCAGTGGCACAAGCCGCGCCATGTCCGTGGCGCTTGGGTCATGTGGGTGGCCGTTTCCAGTGTTGCCAAGTTAAGAAATTGGCAGCTAAACTTTTCAGTGAATACCATCTATAGCTGGGGCTTTCCTTGGCGCTGTGCCACGAGGCATTTCCGCGGCTGGACCCTCAGGCGCGGTATCTGGTATAACTTCCCCGGGTGCCTCCCCCCCCCCCCGCTTTCCGCCCCCCCCTCCCCCCCCCCCCGCCCGAGAGTCGCTTTCCCGCAGCGAAGGTAAGGCACGCAGCGGCAAGCATTATCTGCCATAAGCTGAAATTTAGCAGCGCCCCTGGCAAGTATGCCAGCAAAAGGAGCTCGAGGAAAACCAGAAAACCAGGCTAATAAATTTTTATTAAAAAAAGACGCCGCACGCCGCCACCCGATTCACGTGGCTTATGTCTCAGACACATGACTGATACCAGTAGGTGTGACACCTTGTCAGCGGCTTTAGTCACCCACTACTGGTCAAGGTGACTAGGATGGCTGTTTCCTTGTACGCTCTCCCGCGCCTGGTCCATACGATACCGTCATATATTAACTAAGGCTAGGAGAATTATTCCCATGCCAGTATTTTTCAAACAGGCTTGCTCTATTTCAGACTGAAAAACGAAATTTCGGACAGAGTGTTGAGGCGCATTAGGCGCTCTTTCGGCCCTACATCGTGAGTCTGTCGATCGTGAGAGCAGTAGCTAAAATTGGCACTTACCGAAATTGTCATCCCGGGCTGAGCACAAATGTGTTGGAAGTTTTGGAAGCACTGCATACAGAAAACAACACAAATTAACAACGACAATCAATGATTAATTCACCTATTCAGTAACTCATACCTTATTGTTTGTTCGCTTACACTGTAACCAGTCTTCGTAGGTCGTCTGCGACATAAAACTTCAGAATGACCGATCAATACGACTAAGTGCGCCAAGTCGGCAAAAGATTAGGCGCAGCAAATAATATTACCTTTATAAAATAAGACCCACGCAGGGAGGGACATTACCCGATACAAAGTGTCACGCACGGCATGCGTGGTGTACTTGGTGTTATAGCATTTTTGAGCAGTCTCATACGCTGTGCCTCGGCATTTGCCAAGTTTCGAAACTTTGTCGCGTTGATTCTCTATTCTGAAGCGCTAATTGTTTGCAAGGCGACTTACGCCACATGCTAGAGTGTATCTACAACCTTACCCGTAAACATATACGTCCTTTACAGTCCGTTCATTACCATCAACAGAAATGCTAAGCCAACACCACAGACGCAAAAAGCGTGCAGAATTGCCGCATATGGGCACAAATTTCGACGCTCTGGATAGAGTTCAGCCCGGATAGGACAACTGAATTATGTTTCGAGCTTGAAAACGTAAGCTAGTGGGCTATGCATTCGCGTGCCGAGCTTTACTAGAGAGCGATGTCTTGTTTTGAAAGCAAGCGTTGGTGGTACACGAGCTCCCACTTGTAACCTCTCCCTAAGAAAGTACTTCGCTCTCCTGGTTAGCCCGAACAGGCACGGGACTGCCGGTCCCTGCAAACCAACATCTTCCCGCACCGATCTCGCAACTGTCATTTCGCTCTCCACTCTGCCGCCATCGTGGATCCATTGGTGCACTATAGCATATAGTGGGTCAAAGTGGCAGTTCGCGCCTTCCTTCCCTTATGACCCGTTCAATACACCTGATATTTGGGAGCGCGCCCTCGCTATCCAACAACAGCTGGTGGAGAGGCGGGTAGCCCCAGCGAGGAGCGATGCAGTACTGGAAGCCACGTGGAACAAAATGCTTCAGTGCCACAGGAATGAATGTGCTTATCCCGGTATTGTGAGTCCTTCCTCCACTTGAACCTCCAGTAAAGGATATACTTGAAAGTGATTTACCCATGTATAAGTATTGCGGAATACTCTCCACAGATGAGTGGAGGGAGAAAGTGGAGTGGAGGAGGGACTCAGAATACGGCCCTTATTCTCTCTCTTTCTTTCTTCTTGGGTCCGTGTCCAAAGCTTTAATATTGAAGTAACCACAAAGCCCGACTCTCAGTCTTAAATGTAGCAAACATTTGCTGTAGTGGGAGTGCACACAAACCAAAACCTCACGAGGCAATGAAATAGGTGCCAGGGGTATTTCCTTTCCAAGTTAAGGCGGACATGAAATATACCCAGACGATCTAGAATATATCATATGTCATATGTCATATGTACAACACGTAAACGACCGCTCAGTGTAGGTTGCGCGGGGACCAGCTCACTTGCCACAGTCCCCCTGTTCACGGAGAAACTGATCACCCGGAAACCCATCTCACCGGCCTTTTTGATGCTTTCATCGAGAAGAGGGCGTTCTCCGGGTTAGTGCCGCCTCAGAATTCGAATTTTCGCTCTATTGCCACATCAACGGTCGGGTTAGGGTGCCACATGCGATTGAGGACGGTTTTGTTGCTGGAACGTGGTGTGTGGTATATAATTTTTTAACACATTTCGGAAATGAGATACTGACGGAGGAGTACGGTGCCGGCTGAATGGACTACCGGAACATGTACTCGTACTTACACGAAAAACCAAAGAAATAAAATGATTTCATCACGTGTTATGCTTATGAGAAGATCGAGGGGGAGAGAAAGAGGCTATATCTGGCGTTTCCGTTGCCTGCGGAATACGTCGACAATGGCAGAAGAAGGCTTAATTGGCAACCCGTGGCCGCTGAGCCCTATTGCAATAATGAAACAGGCTCAAAAATTGAAGGAGGTAATTGTTAGCTTTACGTGTGGCTTTTTCATTTAAAATTTTTCCATTAAGTTTTTCTGACCTTTGCAAACTTCACAAAAACTGCGAGTCTGTAGAACGGAGGTAACAACCGAATTAATAGTCATCTGGGTTTAAGAAAACAGGTAGGCTGAAATGTCGTGACATGCCACAGTTAACAGAGATTGCTAGACCGAAGAAATCCTCTATACTAGTTGCACCTGCCTAATTTGTGGAGGCAACCTTGCTCAGTAGAGATATATAAAAAGCACAGAGAAAGTTTTCGGAAAAATACAACCCCTGCAATTTTTGTAAAATATAGGCTAGAGATGCGATTTCGATAAAATAACTTGGTTTCAATGTCGTTCTATAAACTGTACAGAACCCAACTAGCACAGTAATAAAAAAAGTCCAGGGGTAGCATAGGATCTCGTATTTATAATAATACCTTCGGGACTACATCTGAAGGAAGAGGGGAATGCGGAGAAAAGCAACCTTCACTTTTCTTGAAATATCTACCGCATTGCCTGTTGCATTGGCGATGCTTAGTGCCCCTCATACAAAGGGTGTCCAACGCCATAGATTTGCCATCGGCGCTGTATTGAACGATGGATTGACTGTTTGATTGATTGTGGCCTTAACGAGCAGAAGCTACACGAGCTATGAGGAGCGCCGTAGTGGATGGCTGCGGATTAATTTCGATCACCTGGGAACATTTAACGTGCTACTAAATGTAGACACACCGGCAGTTTCGCTTTTCGCCCCCGTTAGAAACGCAGCCACAGCGACAGGGATCGAACCCGGATCCTCAGCCATCGCGGAGGGTGTCATCGTTCCATTGACACACTTGCTGCCTTTCTTCTGTGTTACAAATGGCACACTCTGTCTACGACACAAATATCAGCGGTGCGTGGTTGCATTCCTCTTTATTTGTGGTTAAGGAATGCAACCCCCACAATAATGCATTAAATGCTCTGTAACGGCAACTCTGGTGTCTATGGAACATCCCGAAAAATTTACTCGCGCGGTAGCCATTGGCTAAGGCGTTGTCCTGCTGAGCCGAAGGACGCCGGTTCGATCCCAGCCGTGGTGGCAGCTTTTCTGATCGCTTAGAAAAGGGAAAACGCCCGTGTGTAGAGATTTAGGCACGCGTTAAAGATGCCAAGGTGGCCTAAATTATTCCGGAGCCCTCTGCTACGGCCCGCCTTATAGCCCAGGGGTAGCTTGAGCGCGTAAAATAGCACAATCAATCATCGGCTAGAGATATCGTCGACACGACATATCCGCTAACCTCTGTGCCCGCTGAAACGGTGGTTTGGGCTCTGGTATTGTTTATATGAAACTGCTTACGTGATTCTTATTATCCAGGAAAGGAATGAACAGCGTAAACGCGAGCGTCGTTGCTGTGCGGCCAACCTATCGTGTGCCATGGCAAAACCAGATGACTTTACTGCTGTAGGTGCAGGACATGTGTTCCGCAGAAAAACCCGGTGTTTTTCGTTGAGTGCGAAGCCTCAAATAAAGTGGACTTTAGGAATAACTGTCGAGGACTGTAGAAGGAGGGGTGATGTCTATGTAGTTCGCCAACAGAAACTTCTTGCACCCCAAGGCACCCGTCCGAACAATCGCCCGTAAATTTCTTTTCTATACGTTGCTTAGTGGAATAACGCCCAGCGACAAATTCGCAAATACACTAAATAACGGTGAAACAAAGCCGCGAAACGATAATCGCGACAACGCAAACCGGATTTCACTGTTTAAGTGACTTCGGTACCTTTGAAGCGTCATGATTTTGCGACACGCTACATTGCCACAGCGAGGAGCGTTTTAGTGCAGCGTTTTGTCTGTTTTGCGTTGCCATACGCTAGCGCTCACTGCGACCTCTGCTGAAACAAAGTGAAAGCGACTGTTTGTGCTGTCTGGAGCATCTGTCGAGCGCGTTATGAAAGGACTCGCCCACCTGACCAGACGAGCACCTCGCATTTTCTATGTCTTGTAAAACCAGAGAAACCAAACGCCTCCCCGTTCATATCGAATGCAAAGCGTGCAGAAGATAATAATAATATCATCCTATATAGGAAGACTTCATTACAGAAGCATCAACGCGCGGAGGTGCTTGCTTTGCGCGATCGCACACACCGCGCTAAACCAAAAGGCCGGCTTTGACGTATACGTTTTATTAAACTTCAAAACAATGCAGAGATCAATTTCGAACAGGGATTCAGTTTCGAATGCAGAGATCAGTTTCTCCGTCATGTGCCTAGCCAGAAGCCTCGAAGTGGCTTTTTAATAAAGTCATTCTAAAATAAAATCCGCCCGCACCGACTCTAATTATGCTGGCAGCCGCATAAATAGAAATTATTCTTTTTTCCGAAGCCGTGCTCCGTTTGCATTTTGCTCTACCTGTACATACCCGGTGCGGAGTTAAGTATTCGCTATTGAAAAAGTAATTGCAAACATAGGAAGCACAGTCCGCCCGCAGCAGCACACCGTTGCATTACGCCGCGAAGTGACCGTGTCAAGAGCAGACACAAATCCTCAACCGCCAGATTGGCAGGAGGATATTTGTTCGGGCAGTTAGCGCTGTCACGTTAGGATCGCACATCGTGATTGCGAAATGCAAGGCATGCGATTTCTTTAAAAAGACATGGGAGGAAAACTTTTCTATCAGATGCAAATTACTGCTCACAGAAGAGCGTAAGTGATGAGGCGCTACTTGCCGCCGTGTTTGAGAATAGGGATACACAGGCGCCATGCGCACACATGCCACCAGGCTGAAATTGTATCCTTTCTTCTTACGCCCGCTAAACACAAAACTAAGATTGCGTGCTGCGCATGCACAGTGAGAATGACGGAAAGGAATAGCGAACGCTAACATTTTGCGTTTGGCTTAGTACACTTTACTACAGCTTTCTATTATGGGGGTGGAATGTCAGTTTGTTTTTGAGAGTGCGAGTTCAGGCTGTCATGCCGCCAACAAAGGCATAGCTTGTGACAGGGTTTCGTTCGCTTTTATGGTTCGTCTGCAGGCACACACCTTTCGTACTGGCCCTAATACACGAAAGTGTTTTTTATGAATAAACACGTTGCCTGTGAGCACTTCCAACGCGTATTTCGGTGCCGTTCCCATCCTACAGCGTTCTTGTTTCGTTTCAACTGCAGTGTGAACCAACTCTCGCAACAAAGCATTCTTCGAAACGGCATTGAGAGGTCGATATGCGCGACAAGCGCATGGTCTCCCTCCTTCACATTTCGGCTGCACATAAGGAAGACGACACAAATGGGTAGTATTAAATCAAACTCTGCACACATCACATCATACTAACGGCGGCGCAGTTGCTGGCCCAACAGCCAACGTTCTCACGTAAGCATCTTTCCGACTTCTCATCGGAGGTCAGCTTTTATGTATTTTAGTTGTGACCAAGTAATTTAATTGTACATTAAGCAATTTGGTAATGTAGTTGTATACTTTTGCTTGGCTACGTTCATGCAGATTTTTCGCTGTCTGTCAGTTGTAGAACTACGCTTATTTATGTATAATTTTTTTGATGCATTTATATTTTCACTGTGAATTTTGCTTACATAAACAGTGCATACTTTATTCAATCACATGTCCTTGCACGCATCGAGACAGCACATAAGCATAGCCTTGCCTGAACGCTGTTCGTTGGAGCTTTTTGGACAAATATTCCTGCGCAAATAAACAACAAACAGAACGGCGTACTTGTTGCAAAGGAGGCCCAGCATGCCTTTTGTACCTCTATGACTTAACAGAAACAAATCGTGCCTTGAATAAATTTGTTAGACAGGCTTAGATCGGCGGCGAATGGAGCCAATTGGGTCAGGTTGTCCTGTTTCCGCACTGAGCGAGGCATTTTTGTCCAATAAAATAGAATAACTGTCTCGCGCGTGTCTGGGGGCTTATGATAGGCGTTTCGGGAATCCGGCTAACTTGGATGCAATCTGGCGCTAAAGTACGCTCATAGTATCAAAAATGATGCAATGATTTTCGTGTGATTGAAGGCTGCTCGTTAACGGCAGGTGACAGGCGTTTAACAGAAACCAACTATGGCACTCACACGTCCTATACTACGAAGCACTTGACACTTCCAAGCTTTTTCAGGGTGAATTTACATCACAAGTTCTGTTACCTTCATGTTTGTTCCTTTACGGTGGTTGTACCTTTAAGTGACCTAAATATTTCACGTATACCATTTTACCCCACATGTTTAAACAAACACTGCTCCAGTAATTTTAAGCCTGCAATGGCGGCTTGAACCACAAAAAAAAAGAATCTCTCTTGAGGAGATTTCAGCGCTTCACCACAAGTCCTGGGTGGTCCCTGCACTTGCGGTTTGTTCTTTATTTCTCTAATCCTGAACACCACCATGTAAGTATAGGTCAGTCCCTCTTAGTACGCGTCAGACTTGTTTATAAATTTTGTATTTGAACTGACCGTGGCTGTTTCGCAGGAGGAATCTTCAGTTGCACAGACACTTTCTGAAGTGTTATTGTTCATTTTATTACCAAATACCGTGGTACTCAAATCAAACTTTGCTAAACTTAGCGATATCGAGATAAAATATCATTATTTTGGAGATAGGCAAGAAAGCTTCTCTTTTCAAAGTGGTCACTGCTCAGCCTAACAATATTTTTTTCATACGGTAATTTCTCAAATTTGTAAATGAAGAGACTTATTTACGCTTTTCTATGTACCATGCAAAGGAATTCTCCCCACGAAATCTATAAAGTGATATGTCGCTGATTTTAGTCAGTCGCCGCCAAGCTGACATACTCCTTTAGGCTTTCATGTGAGGGAACCAAAGCGTTTCATCTAATCACACTTGGTCGGCTCCGCGATTTGTTTCTGGGTACAAAACATTTCCGTGGTAAAGTATCAAGGCTCATATCTCCTCCGCCATTAAGAAAGCCAACCATACCATGGCCGTCCAGCTACTTTTTGTCAAGTTCGAGCCCTGACTTTAGGTCCCGCTTTGTTTCCTTTGCGCAGTAACCCCGCCACACTCTAGGTAATTCAAGGAGACATTCAGATTTTTATTTGCTGTTTTTTATCTGAGTGGCTGGTTCATTCACACAAGAAACAGCTGCCTGTTGCTCTCCCGCCTTGTTTCCATGTTCTGACATTGTGTTGGGGCAATGTCAGAACAATGTCTTCATGTCACGATTCGTGCTGACACACCCACAGCAGTTCCGATGGCAATTAAACACGCGCGGTAAGAAACACAGAACAAACGCATGTGTGCCAAGTTGTGCAAGCGATATATTTAAACATAAACGTGACTAGACAATGGTGCATTTCAACCGAAGCCCCCTTATAGAGCCCCATTAATTTCTTTCGACATTGAAAACAGTCGGGAATTTTATGTTCCCTAACTAGCAGCGGCTGCGAACGTCCGTAGAATCGACGTTTGGACGAGTTGTTATCGCTTAAAGAGCATGACGGGAAGCACAGAAGACACTTGAATACACGTCCTGTATTCTTCCTTTCTCCTCGATTCGGCGCTTCCCTTCAGTAACTTGGGAGCGGGTAAGCTACGCGGCATTCAGAAAACGCTGTCGCACTTTTTTGTGTGTAACTTCCAGGGCTCAAACTTCGGCATAAGCACGATGTCAGCACTCCCGTAGCCAGTCGACCTCCAATTTGCAATATTTAAGAAATATTCTTGAGCACAAGCGTCCAGATGCAAATTTTTAGTTTCTAGACTGCTAAAGTCTAGATGCTAAAAGTCTAGATGCTGAAGTCTAGATACCGTTTTAGTATCTAGACTGTATGCTGAAAACGATATACAGTCCCCATGAGTCGTCGAAATAAACAAATGTTTCCTTGCCCTCACTTTATAACGTATGAACGAAGGTTTGGGTCATCTTATTATTTTACATCACCCATATTTCGAAATTTCAGAGTGCAGTATCTTTGTAGTGGCCTCTACGAGGATAGCAAGGCGCAATTAGCGCTGAAAGCACGGGCACAGAATCAATTTAAAAAGGTCGAGCAGTGATGTAGAATCGCAATATTTTTACTCACGCTCCAGGTCAACGGACAGAGAGAGATGAGGAAACAGTAAATTTTAGTTCCATTGACGTGAGACTTTGTATGTAGTTGAACGTGAAGTCATTGGACGAATGTATGCGGCCGACGTCTTGATACACTAGAGGATATGAGTAATGCACTAGGGCCATCCAATTACAGGCGATGGAGAGGTAAATTTCACTTTTATTATAACAATGAGAAACATGCGGGGTTACATCCTAGTAGGCCACAGAATACTGGTTTTATTCTGTTTAAACAGGAGCGGTACTTTCAGACATTAAAATTAGTTGTAGATAGGTACACGTAAGCAATCTCTCGTCCACACAGACAGGACAAGCACGTGAGAATGGGAGGAAGACAAACGTGTATACAATAAAATGAGGCGCCCTCTGGGTACCACAAATACGAGAGCCTAGAGAAGATTACCATGATACTAATGCTCGAACCTTTGAACCCTGTTTAAATTAAGAGACTATCTCGGGCCTCAACGTCAATAAAGAGGCAGTCAGCCGATTGGCATTGGACTGTCGTCGTAGAACTACGCTTCAACCATCGATGTTGACATCTGCTGGGTGGCCTTCCAAGTCACCGAAGCGCAGTAAAAGGTTTCAAGGAGAGAATCACCAACATAAAAGATACGAGACAGGCTGTTAGAATACAAGGATAGATGTATCCTGAAGACGGGCAGACGGAGTGGAAGAAGGTTGGCATACACCTACTTCACACAGGATGTCACAGAGCAGAGGCTGCGCCGGCGTCTGTAGGGACCAACCATCGAAATGATGACATAAGCAAAACATTCGCGAAACTAGTCATGACGTCCGTAGGGTCTGGCACCGAAACAGCGGTTGGCGCAGACGTAGCAGCCACCTGCGGGGGATGCTTTCTGCCCGAAACGATTCTGTCCTCTTCTGTGTGTACGCGGTAGTTTTCTTCCCCATGCATCGTGGTAGCATTAGTGCTTCTAGAAACAAATTCAAAATTTAAAATGATGCTTGGAAAGACGGCGGGAGGAAGAAAAAAGATGTACTCACCTAGGTGGCTGGTCCTTCCTTCTTTCCACCCTTCCTTGTGCCATCAAAGCAGACATGTGCGTAACGCGTTACAAGGAACGAGTTACTTCTACCTAGTTACTATTTTCGGTAATGAGTGACGTGTTTAGTTACTTTTTAAAAAAAGGAACTGGTAACGTACTTAGTTCTTTTTGAGGCCAAGTAACGAGTAACGGTATCTCGTTACTTCGGAGGAGCAACGTGTACAACACCACTTAAACGGCCTTGTTTTTATTCTAACCTGTGCATGCGTTTATAGGCACATTGGGACGATGTTTGCCTCGAAAGCAGCAGCGCCTTTCCTACATTCTGGTGGTTCTGGGCGTCATTGCTATAGTAAATTATGCCACGCTTATGACGGCCTCATGTCGTAGTATTGAATTTACGCAAGTGTCCGCGCACCTCCCGATATACCAACAGCCGGTATTATCACGAGTCGACCACGGGAGCCCACACAAAGAAGGCCTGATGGCCTTGTGCGGGATGGTTACCCGCTGACTTCAATAAAGGCGTAGTTCCAGAATATTCACCAGCTCTTCCATAAGCACAACACTTCCGTTCCTTCTAGGCCCTCGGTAGAACGATCTTCAGCGTCGCCGGAGATGTATGTTCGAGGAAGCGGGGAAACATAACCCGTGAAAACTTCGAGTGGCAGCTAGATACTGCTTAAGTGCAATGACTACTAGAAATCAAACAATGAGCCATAAAACAAAACAGTTGTGCGTTTGGTCGTCACAGCAATGGGAAAAGTAACTCATTGCTTTTCGAGTAACTAACGCGCTCCTTTTGAGACTCGTTACCAAGGAACGTATTTGGTTACTTTTTGAGCGACTTACGAATAACGATATTTAGTTACTTTTAGCGGCAAACGTTCAGATGTCTGCTTCAAATCTTAGCCACCTGCCTCTACCATCGATAGGAGATGCAACTTTTTTGTCGGAGTTTGGTCTGCTTTGTGTCACTTCAAATTTACCAGGAGCCGACTGTTTTTTCGGACACCGAAAATTCGGACTTGCTGGATATTCCGGACTTCACCAAGGAACCGCCAGTTGTCCTGTAGGAGTAATCCTATATGAACAACAGATATTTCAGACAGAATGAAGCCAAAAAGTTCGATTTTCCAGACAAAATGTTCCGCGACAGAGCCACGGTGCGACTCAAACATGACGCCATTTTGAACCCTAAGCCACCTAGCTAGCTTCGTATTGGACGGGCATTGGCTTGATTACGCCATAGTAACAAACTTTGATCTTGGCGGCCATAACTGTGCATGTTGTCTGCGGCGGAAGAAGTCTCCAAAGGCAGAAACGGGTCATTCCTGGCCATTTTTTTAGACGCCACTTCTTTTTAGGCACGTGGTGATGTTGATTTATAAGGAATATCGTCACCAGGTTTGTCCTGTGTCCCGCGTCGTGCAAGTTATTCCTTTACTTGGTCGGTATCCATTGCGGTGATTGTAGTTCACAGGGTTCACCGCATCGCCTTTGCACGGTGCAGTGTTTACGAAGAAAAAAATGACGCTTGCCTAGATGCAAGGAGATATTCTGACACGAAAGCGGAAGTTAGGGCAATGAACCATGCGGTACTTGTTGAGTCCTATTCAAATGAAATAAATTTCGTTTTTGCTACTCGCGAATTTTTCGGAATATTTTTCGTTCCCCTCCAGGTCCGAGAAATCGGACGGATACTGTACAGGGGTTATTTAAAAGTGCCCATGCCCTTGGATAAGAAAACCAAAATTAAATTACGGGTCTTAAACCTTCCCAGGTTGCAACTGCACTGTGAGGTTCGCAGCTCTGGAATGCTAGGAATCCATTTGTATTCCCCCCAGCAATATTATTTCCGACAAAATCACACAAGCACGGCTTCTTTTTTGACGCTTTCATCATAGGCAGCGAACAGGACCTGCGACCTCATGCTCAGCAGCATAACTCTTTGGTTCTTGGTGCACTACAACGGGTTATTATCCAATTTAAAACAAACAAAACGACTAGTGGAAATGTTCTTACAGCTTTATTCGTGGAAACATGGCAGCTAAGGTAGCACGAAAAAAGCAGTTTTTCGTTGGTCAGATACACGCAACAAACAAGCGTTATTCGAAAGGACGAAATTTCAAAGGTTCTCCATTATTAGGCTTCAAGCACTACTGGCAGTTCTGGACGCTAGCATACCTGGGCCGAATAGCAGTCGATCAAGAGGTGTTTTGAAAAACTAGCTTATAGGAGATGGTGTAGAAAAAACCACGTTAGATACACTACGCAAAGAAAAGCAACGACGATAAGTTATTCCAAACCGTTTATTGACCTAAAGAAGGCACTAGGCAGCGAGAAGTATAGATAGGTGGCGAGGGGATTCAAGTTTGTTGTTCTTCGGTACTAAGCACTATGAAGCAGTCTTCAGTTCTTTTGAAGAGGCTATCCGCTTGCTTGTAGGCCAACACTCTACCAGTCGTGTTAATGCGCTCGTGCAATTTAAATGTGCAATTTAAACGATAGTGTATTCTTCCAGTGTGCTAAGATCTACGGGAGGGGTGGTGTCAAAGCAGTGGATAAGAAAGTTCTGTATTTTGTAAATTTTCAGGCACTTCCAGGCGATTTGATGGGAGTACTCAGTGCTGAGTGTTTTGCAGTAGTGGCACTTGGGAATTACTCAAAGGTAATCCCTGATCCCTGTTTGGAGTCTCTCTGGCAGAGCTCGGCGGACTCACTCATGAGTACACTCACTCAGGCTCATTTGGGCTAAAACTCATTCGTGAGTTTGAGTTTGAGTGAGTGCGAGGCTAGTGTGATATCGTGAGCGTGAGCCTGAGTGAGTTTGAGCCAGAGTGAGCCTGAGTGAGTTTGAGCCCAAGTGATCCCGAGTGAGTTTGCGCACGACTGAGTTTAGTACGCGTGGGCCCAACTAACTTCTGAGCATACCTTGAGTTGTAAGTTTCTTTTGAGTTTGAGTTCATTTTGAGTTCCGAGTGCATTTTTAGTTTTGAGCTTGAGTGAGTTATCAGAACATTTGAGCTCTTAGTTTATTTTGAGTTTTGAGTCCGTTTTTGAATGGTGAGTTCAATCTGAGTTTTAAGTCCATTTTGAGCCCTGAGCCCGAGTGAGTTCTGAGTTTGTCACTCACTGTGAGTTTGAGTGTAGCTAAGCGTAAATGAGTTGCTCAGCAATGTACCTGCTTGAGCACGAGTGAGTGATTCCAAAAATAAAGTTGTGAGTGGGTAGAGACGGTCCAACTTTGCCGAGGTATGCTACTGACAGTAGTTTTATACAGTTCATAATTTGTATATTGCACTAGCGGGACGTGATTTCTTTTCAAGCAGTACAGTTTGCGTTTACAGCGAGATACGAAATTGCTGGGGCTGTACCCCCGAAGATTACCCATGTGCGTTCGTATGTTGTTAGTTAACAACTGAGTTGCTTCGCTTACGTGGTTGTTCCGCAAGAGTTTGCTTAAACAATAAAGGGGCTATGGTTCGCTGTTAAGTTTCATGCGTCGCTTTGGGTTCGGAATTGCGGTTGCCTGCGGGTGCGGCAGCCTTCTCGACCGGCATGATGGGTTGGGGGTGGGGTGTCTCATCTTAAACAGATCATTTTAGGATTGTTATGACGATCAGCAGTTGCTCTCTGCCACGTTTTAGCGGCTCGGCGTGTGATCGATAATCGGCTGGTAAGGTCATAAAAAAGGCTTATTTTGCATTTTCCTTCTGATGGATCCTCTAAGACGGTGTAGACGGTGGTGGGAAAGCACACGGCTACGCTTGCTTGCTGGTGGTTCGCCTGCTTCGGTTAATGGTTAATGATATGCTAGGGGCTAAAAAGGAAGACGTGAGTCCGCAGGTTCTACCGCGCGGCTATCCGCCTGCAGCGGGAGCGTGCGCTTCAGTTATTGTCTGCTCGCAAAACAGTTTCGAACAAGGCGTTGCATGACCGTGCGTTTCGTATATCGTCAGCGTGGCAGGCAGTTTCCCTCTAGGCGTTGCGTGACGCACATTTCTTGTGAAAACGTTACTGACAGGATAACGTATACGTATTACCAGAGTCCGTCAATGCTTTTTACATGTGCAATCAACAGCACGTGTCTATTGTCAGAGGTGATCTCTGCACATTTCAACGAGTTTTTTTTTCCAGCGTCACCGTCGAGTGGCTGGAAGCGGAGCATGGAAACCGAGTAAAGGAGAGTTGAGAATTAAAGTAACTGCGTGACGCCAGAGGGAGGGTAAGCGGGAGTGGGAAGGGCGCAAAGGAAGAGCAGGAAGTGTGGGAATCCAACTTTATCAAGAAAAAAACTACTGTGGAGAGCTTAGTTCAACAAGAGCAGTGAAGAGAAAAGAAAAGAAGGCAAACAAATCTTAGACGTTGTTGTTGCTGTCCCTTCCTTCGTAGCCCATGGCCACTTGTGGGATTGGCCCGCAATTTGGAGCTTTGAGGTGCTAATGTATTCACAACACTGTGAATTTGAAAAGAAGAAGTTGTATGATAGTGCGTGCCGCGTGAAGCCTGAACGTGATGTCAGGGGTGTATACAGGTGCACACCACCCTCGTAAAACACCGATTCTAGGGAGGCTGTGGCGTGTTCGTCTGCTCGCTGACGTAATTAACACGCTAAGACGAACAAATCAAAGAGAAGAAACGGACGAAAAGACGTCACAGCAGAAAAGATGCCATTCGAAGTAATCCGTTGCAAAAGAAAAAGAAGCGAAAGCGAGTAAAAATGCGCAAGTACAATGTATCAGAACAGAAGTTGCTAATACGTATCGTCAGGCTTCGGCCTTTAAAGCACGTAAGCTGACCTGAGTGCCCGGAAAAAAATTTGTATCGAAAAGCGGAGGGTTTGGAGCAGCAACTGTTTTGAAAATGGAGCGGTTCCATCCCCCGCTTTCTTTTTTTGCCAGGTGACCATAGCACGTGATTGCATTGTCAGCCACCGGCGGCTGAAATGGCTTATTAGGACGAAAAATTTCAACCAAAAAGCTCATGTGACTGGCTGGACTAAAAAATAAATGAAATTTGTAGGTAAATACAGATTAATAAAGTAAAAGTGCAATAAACTAAATTTTGGATTTGCCTGGCCCCAGTAACCACTGGTGCAAAAGTAGCGATAGAGAACTCCCTCAAAGCTGCACCGGGCCCTAGTCGCGCCTCCTTGGAGCGCGCTTCCCTCGACCGGTTACGTCACCTCAATAATCAGCAAATAGCATTAATCGCATTTTTAAAGCATTTTAAGCCTGCCTAGAAATATTATCATGAGCTTATTATTATCACCACAGCTCTGTATTGCCGGAGTTTCGCTCAAACTCGAGCCTTCTGGAATAGCACCCCTGGTTATCATCATGAGATAGTCATGGAAAGTCATAGATTGGGTGTAAATTTAAATGAATGCTGCGAGGGCCCCTGAGTGCAAACTAGTGGTCTAGATGAGGTGAATAACGTAGGACAAATAAAAATGCTTCATGCTTAAATTTATGACAGTCATGGCGAGTCATAAACTCGGTTAAAATTCCAAATGACGCGGCTAGGGCGTTTGGGGTATCAAATTTGAAATCTCAATGATGGTAACCACTTTGGACAAATAAAAAGAATATTTCATGGTTATAATCATGACATAGAAATGGTGAGCCACAGGTTGGGTTAAAATTCAAGGTGATGCCACTGAAGCATGTGGGGTGTCAAAATGAAGGTTTCAATTAGGGGAACCACGTGGGACAGAAATAATGCGTCCTGGTTATAGTCATGAGAGAGTCATGGTTGGTAAGACTGGGTCAAAATTTCCACTGATGCTGCGAGGCTGTGTGGAGTGTCAAATTAAAAAAGTCTCCATGAATGAAATCACTTGGGAGAAATACAAAAATGTTTCCTGGTTATAGTTATAAGACAGTCACTATGAGTCACGGATTGGGTTAAAATTCAAAGTGGTACCACTAGGGTGTGATCGGTAAGTGTAAGAGATTGTAGGGTTTAACGCGCCGACGCAACGCAGGCGATGGGGCGCGCTGTAGTGGAGGCCTCCGGATTAATTTTGACCACCTGGTGATCTTTAATGTGCGCCGAAATCTCGAACACACGGTCGTTTTTGGTTTTCACCTCCATCAGAAAAGTGGCCACCGGGGCCGGGAATCGAACCCGCGTCCTCGTGCTCAGCAGCATAACGCCGTAGTCACTGAGCCAGAGCGCGGCGGGTACCACTTGGGTGTGTTGGGTATGAAGTTAAAGGACTCGGTAAAAGAAATTGCATTGATTAAAAAAACTGTGTCCTGCTTATCGTCGGGATATAGTTATGACTAGTCATAAATTGGGTTCAAATTCAAAGCGATGCCTAGGAGGCGTGTGGGGTATTAAAATATATGTCTTGGTGAAGGAAGGTGGTGCGACCGCAAACATTAGAAATCATGGCACTGAACAATTACCAGCTAAGGAAAAAGTGTGATCCGATGCCCCAGAGGTATAAATGTCCTCGTAAATTGTTGGTACGCCAACTTGAAAGCGTGGTTGGTTTGATGCATTGGAGCTCTCAACGTCCGTCAATATTCGTACGTTTCCATGAAACAATATAGCAACGAATCGGTTGACATATTTTGTCATTCATAGGCGTCAGTTGCGCGGCTGGCTTGATCATGCATTGCGTTCACATTCGACAGTGTCCCCCTGCCGGGGCAGGGTGTGGCGTTAACGTTGCACGCTATATTCTGGACTCATCTGCCACCCTTTAATGTTTTTCGGCTGCGTTACGTGAAAGTAATTCATATGGCCCCACTTTAAAAAAATATGCATAAGCTGTGGAATAAAAGAAAACATACGTGGTAAAGAAAAAGGACCAGGTATGCCCTACGCAACAGACGCTGTGATGTTTCTTCCTATTTTTACTTCTGTTTTTTTTTCGTCGCCTAGGCGTTGTGCTCATGCGTGTAATATAAATGCGAACCTCCCAAGTGTAAGGCGTTATACTTTGTATGAGATAGCTGTTAAGGAGCGCACAATACACATTTTCTTCGCACCGAAGGAAAGCTCAAAACCCATGCAAGCTGTAGGTACTGCGTCGCGGAATAAGAAAGTTTGCATAGAAGCGTTTGTATATCAAAGTTAAGACTGCTACGTGTGTGAAATAGGTACATGAAATTGAATGTACAGGTTTTCATTTGCGGAAGCTACCTTTCGGCAATAGGATGCCCCATAGTGGTAGGGTATGGATAAATTTTGAGTACATTGGTATTGTTAAGGCGCGCTGATATCCCGACGCACGGGCGTTTTCGCTTTTTGCCTCTATGAGAAAAAAAAAAATATCAGCAGTGGCTAAGCACGGCTGTGCCAGGATATACGTAGCGTGAGCTAAAGTTCAGCTGGTTATTTTTAGCTTTCCTGGTTGTCTATGATTAGCGTGATTATCATGCTTAATGCTGCTTCAATGACACACACACACGGTAAACGCATTAAGTGACATGTATATTTATCAAGCGGCCCCCTCGCAACGTCACCAATCGCCCCAGGGTTAAGCTGGTTCCACAGGCGCACGACGGTGTTGCTGCGACGCACGAGCTATCGGTTCCACACCCGGCCACCCCTCGCATGACCATCAAGTGGACCGGGCCGCCCCGTGCGGAAAGGAGGTCGGCGAAGACGCTGGGCGCGTGGGTGTGTGAGAGACGCCGGGCAGCGAGCAACGTTCTGTGCGCCGTGTGACGTCACTGCTCTTGGCGCATGCGCAGCATGGCTCTGCAGGAGCCACGAGAAACTGCTCAACCTCGGCCAGTGTAGCTCACGCTACAAAACAGCCATGCACCCCGACTGCTATCGAGCCCCCCCCCCCTGCTTGTGCTCAGTACCGCGCAACGTCTTAACCACTCCGCCACCGTGGCGAAACACCAACAGTTCACATTGCTAATGGTCACAGAGTATCTAAAGTTATTTAAACCCTATATATCTGCTACATTGATGTTTTTTTTTTTAAATCCAGTGTATCGCATTAAGAACTGGTAACACAACAGCTTCTGCGATGTATCTCAGGGGGACGAAAACACTATACTCGGACGCAGAAAGATGATGGTCACATTTGTAAGCTGTTTCCAGGCCCACATGTTGCGGATTTCATGCGCTCAACTTTCCAGGAGCGGAGGGCCTCAGCCGCTTGAAATGCTACAGGCTACGGAAGAAGTATTGGTGAGAGCTAGATAAAACAACCAATTGGGCGAGATTAGAACTGTAGCAGCGCCGTCTCTGTCAACCACAATTACCCTTCATAATGATCATCAGATGCAGCTTCAGCATCAGCGGCGCGTTTCGTCGGCTAGAGAGACAAGCTACGCGTCAGAAAACACCGCTCTGCGTGGTCGCAACCTTCGCGCTCTCCCGGGTCCACGAGGCCGTGTTGCCATTGAGTTGCATATGCAATTACGTATAGGTGGTGCGAAACGGCCTAATCGGCCACTTATAGAATAAAAAAAGCGCTCCGTTTATTTTCATATTTACGCAAGCCAAAAAATTTCGTTTCTGCAGTGGTCAGAGGTAGTCTGGAAACATTCCAATGGCACACAATGTTATCCAACCGCAGGTGGAACGTAACGTTTTGCACGGCTTTGGGCGGCACCAACAATTCTTCAAGAGACATTTACCGGGCATTCTTTCATTTTCTTCTACAGCTTACAAACAATTACAAGCATGACTATGTTGTAAAAAAATGCATGCGAAGCTTACGTTCACTCAATTTTTTCCAGTCTACCTACATGTCCTTGTGCCAACTTTAGTATTCATAAACACATCAGACTCCTGGACCGGAAAATACCGGAAATTTTGCACAATTGCCGAAAAATAGAGCTTCACTCATACGCCACTCCTCTTCCAATTTTTGAGTTTGAGTTTGAGTTTGAGTAAGCGCAGATGCGTTGCTCAGGAATAAGTCTGAGTATGAGTGAATGGTGATTCGAAAAATAAATTTGTGAGTGAGTTTGAGTGAGCAGGCCAACTTTGCCGAAGTATGGTATATGCGGCGTATGATGTATCGGGAAGATTTTGTTGATAACTATTTCTGGTGATCTTTTGGTGTGTGTTGTTTTGGCCTAAATTTCTAGTTGTTATGGTATTTGTTAATACAGGATGATGGGGAAAAACTGCAGTCATGGGGAGAATTCGTGAATTTCGATGGGCAGGCGAGGAGGCGAAGAGATAGGAAAGATGATTGAAACGCAGAGGCGCAAATATAGCACAAACTGGCCTGAGGCGGAAAGCGGTGCTAGTTATCGTTAGACGTCAATTAGCACTGAAGATTCAAAACCGGCACATGAAGAATTCGTACAGTTATGTTAAGTGAGTACAGGGTATACGCACAAATCAAGGGTATACGCACAATAAATGGCTTGTGGTAGTGCCCGGTGATGCAAAGGTAGGCCAGTATTCCAATGCGTATAGCACATTTCTGTTTATTCATTTCTTATCATAATTAGTTATGACACTATGGAGTTGCATCCTATCAGGAGTTTTGCTCTGGTGTCAATGTATGGGCTCCTGCTGAAGGCGCGCGAATAAAGAAAACGGAAGGTACTGGTGTTTTTCTGCAACGATCCCGGAAACATTGTGTACGACGATTCTAATGTGTGCTGAAATGACCACATGTCTATGGGAATGTTGTTTTTTGAAACATGAATCCTGTTTTTTGCGCCATTCGTTACGTTATATCTGTAGTTGCTGTGTGTGTGTGAGCGTGTGTGCGTGCATGTGCGTGTGCGTGTCTGTGTGTGTGTGCATGTGCGTGTGCGTGTGCGTGTGTGTGTGTGTGTGTGTGTGAGAGAGAGAGAGTGTGTGTGCGTGTGTGCGTGTGAGAGCGAGAGAAAGTGTGCGCGTGTGCGTGTGTGCATGTGCGTGTGCATGTGCGCATGTGCGTGTATGTGTGTGCGTGTGCGTGTGTGCGTGCGTGTGCGTGCGTGTATGGGCCCGTGGACATGCAACATGCTTGTGTACAGAGCCTTCAGACACATCTGCCTCATCCGTCGTAAGGCACAGTTGTTACTTTCCTACATATACCCACGTTCTGGAGGAGCTTCCTGTTTGTCAGAACCAAGCGTGTGTGACACTGAAGTCCTTCATAAAAAGAGGAAACATCGCAACTACACGTTTAATATAGTGAATGGCTCAAAAAACAGGACGACAGAGGTGATCCGGTAGCCCTTGTTTTTTAGGGGGAAGGGGGCGAGATTAATCGTAGCGCTCAACATATTCTCACAAACTCCTTTTTCGTGGAGGTGCGAGAACGTGAGAGAAATTTATCTACACCCTTCGTTATTCTGTAGTGACTCCGGTTGGTTTGCATCAGTTTTTTTTTTCAAGCGCGGTGGCCTGAAATTGCTTTCCCGACAGAATGAACAGCGTGTAAATTGAAGTAAAGGTTGGAAAAGAAACACGTGGTTTTAGCAGATAGACGGGCGTTGGGAGAATTGCATGGAGGTACTTTGCGCCTTTTCAGTCGATGAAATGGGGCGTACCCGACTTTCAAACAGCTTAGAACTTTTTTTTCGATATTTGGAACCTAGTCTGCGAACTCGTTTACTTCCTGGTCGTATTTTTTTATTGTTGCCTTGTTTACGCCAGGCCGAAATTCCATCGTAACTCGCTGGCATGCCGTAGTAGAAATTGCCGGCAGTTTCGCTACCGGCAGTGATCCTCTTACGCATATGCATGCACGCTTTCTTTCCTGTTTGTCTATCCCCCACCCTCTTTATAAGTATGACATCTGGATTGTTTTTTGTCCCTGAGAAGGGGTGACTACCGCGTCGTGTAGTATATCGAGCACCTCAACCACTAAGCTACAGTTGGCGCCTGATCTCAAACCTCATTTTATAATATCTGTGAGCTATAAGCGGCTCACAGTCTTATGCAGTGCGCTTTTTGCAAACACGAAACGAAATTCCTATCAAAAGCATATTAATACGCCAGGCTGTTGCGTATTTTTTTCTCGCTTTTTTCATCCCCATTTTGAAGTCAGGATTTCTAGGTACGGTCTAATTTTTGCTCGCACCATCCTCCTCATACCAAAAACGTCTGTAGCCGCCTGTGTCACCTGAAGGACGCTCTGCACACGAGCTGAACGGTAGCACTGCACATGGGCCCGTGTTCAACCAAATACGCAAAATCCCCGCCCCCCTCCTGCTGTCGTACCAGAGGTAACATTAGACTCAACTAGTTGATTAAACGATCTCACCGACACCACGTTTGACCCGGCAGATACGTGTTCGGACATTTAAGACGCAAAACCACTTGCCGGGAGTGCTCCGGGAAGGTATTTCCAACTCCCGAGAATGACGGGCAAAATTCTTCGTGTAGGTGAGACAGCACTTCACTCGCTATTAGCCCGTCATACAGCACTACCCGAAGTTAGCGAATGGGATATCACAGGACTGAGTGTTATGAGTGAACGAAGAGAACGATTTAACTTGAGGTAGTAACCCGATTTTAGCGCCGATGCGAGCGCGGCATTATCATGCCGCTAGCCACCGCAGTAGGCCTACCATTCCACCACAGGGAAGACGCGAGCCACTGCAGACACGTAAGCCACCTTTTTATCCTCTCTCGGTTCTCCAAGATTATTGAAACCTAGTATTTCGCCCTCAAGATCATCAAGCCTCGGAGGCGTAGAATATGTCGAAATACGACTATAGCCCTACTCAATGGGAATAACATTAGTTGGCTACAAGCCAACCTCAAGCTCCATTTCGACTCAACACAAAATGCGGATACCATCAAAACACCCTCGGCGGTAGCCGCTGGGGTCGTCGTTCCAGTCAAGCAGAGAACCCTCGGCCCCACCTTTCAACTGGTATAACTTCGCGGGCTTCCTCTCAATTATGTCACGAAGGGCGTAATCCTCGAGGTTCCCCTCTGTTTTACAAAACATGAGATCGTTCCCAACCTGAACCAGACAAAGTGCAAAATATGTACATAACGTAACCTCTGCCAAACCGCGACCGTGACCCTGATTTTGCAAGAACGAAGGTTCCATACAGTGTACCCCTCTTAGTGTCGAATATCCTTGGTCGTTACGAAAAAAGACAGTTCCAGTCTGCGCCACGGGCCACAACATAGGTCATGGGTCCTTCAGCTCAACATTCGCATAATTATCTGCCGAGGGCCCTGAGACAGGTCCCAGACTATCCGTGCCCCCCCACCTGCTGCCTTTCTGGCGGACCTCCTATCTCGGGCTCCCGTGTCTGTACAAAACGCTCTGCCGAGCTCTAAATCACCCGGAAATGGCTGTTCCGGCAAGCTAATGCGGCCAGCTGGAATAAAAATAGTGACCCCACCCCTCCATGTTGCAGCAGAATGGAGTGGTCCACCACTTCAATTCGAGATGCCGGAGAAAAAATAAAAGCAAGGGGCGTGGCGGGGCAACAATAGAGCCGACTTTACACAAGCATGACCTAAAGGAAGTAAGCGGTGATCAGCAGATATCCCGCACTGCGTTAGCCATAACCCCCCCCCCCCCCTATACACAACCCCCCGGCTAAAACACAACGACATCAATTCTCCTTCCTGATTTATATCTTTGAACAGTATAATATTATGATAGCTTCTATAAAGTCCCGTCTGAAACGTTTCGAACGTACACCTTCGTCGCTTAGCCAGACAAAAACAAAAAGAGCAGGCTTGACCTGGCCTCAGGAGTCTTTACCCAACTAGTCGGTGATGCAGGAAATTTGTGAGAAAAAAACTTACGCTCAGATAATACCATCCCCAAGAAATAATTACAATCCCTCCAAGATGATCTTACCAGCCTCAGCCAGAAAGCGTGAAGGCTCCTCATAAATTGCGGAGGTATTCTTACAGCACGCCCCGGCGCAGACCCCCATAAAACAAGACAGTGCCGGCGGCGGTGGCTCCCGTCTCTATCGCCGCGGAGTATACCATCCGCGTGCAAATGCATGAAATCTAACCCCCAACCCGATTACAGGTGACTGATTGATTATGGGGTTTTACGCGCCGAAGATACACTTGGGCAATGAGGTACGGCATAGTGGAGGGCTCCAAGAATTTTGACCTCCTGGTTTTGTCTTTGATAATGTATGTGAGGACCGACAAAAGTTCCGAAGACTGGATTTCGTTATGACCGGTAAAAGTTTTGTAAACTCTTTATGTTTATACCTTGAAACGGCACTATACACCTTCAGCGAAATTTATTGAAACATATACGGTTTCAGAGAGCCAACACGCCCTATAAGTAAGATTCCAGTCACCCTGCAATAGAATTCTCTAAGCTGCGCGGGTAAAGCAGCCATAGTACAACACCTGTTTACTCTGAAGTCACTACGATATATTATTAATACAGAAAGCCAATAGCCGTACCAAACTCGAGGACTACCTATGCAATAGACGTGCCTTGTAGAAAGCCAGAGACACCGTGTTCCGAAACTCCATTGCGGCCACACAGCACCTCACGCCTCAACCCGGCTGTGAACACACGCTTGTGGAAGTCCGCTCCTCTTCTATCAAACGTATGTCTAATCTATTTATTCTGAACATTCAAAGGCAATCTAACCTGCATTCCTAATGAAAAAAGGCTGGTACTCTCGGTTATGTACCTGTGTTTTCCCTGAAATATGCCTAAGGTTTCTTTCTTTTGCGGTGAATAATAACCGCATGTTTGAGCCATGCCAACAATTGGAGTAGTCTGGAACGGTCTTGTTAATACATCTTCTGCTGCAGGAATCCTATTCACTGCTTTTAGTTGGGATGCTTCAATTGAGTGTCAGCCAGTCACACAAGAAAGGTAGAGAAACAGGACAAAATTTTTGTGTTTAGATATTGCCGCGAGCCATGCATGGGGTTTGTTTGTTTATGTTTTGTTTTACCGCCCCCCTCCTCCCCCCACGGGGCCGGGCTATGTTATCTCTGTCGCAAATGCAGCGCATGTTCCATTCGGTATTTTTTATGCCGCACGTGTTATCTCCTTGGATAGGGAGAGTGTTTCAAACTAGTGTTACCAGCCTTGAATAATCTTCTTTGATCTACATTGTTCCGGATGCAATTCGACGTTTCCAGAAACACTCGCGCGGAAGGATAAATGCCCATAGAGCAGACACCGCGGTATTCGATTCGCCGACACCAGTCTGCGCACGTCAGTTTGTTGACTGCTTTTTCGCAGCCTGTGTATTCTTTGAGTTATGAGGGAGCACAAATTCGCTCCGATAGACTTGCTTTTTCTTCAAGACACCTCCGTTGTCTTTGGCTACGTGACAATATTCCGAGAAAGACCACCTTCATTAAAGTATTTTAATGAGGTAAAAATTCCAGCATAAGAGCTTTGTTCGTCCCTGAGGACTGGCAAAACTACGGAAGGGTGTGTTTCATTACGACCACTAAAATCTTTGCAACTCTTTACTTTCAAACCTTAGAATTGCGCCGTACACCTTAAGTTCACCAAATTTTCTTGAAACATTCTCAAGACGTAATAGTGAGGAAATGCATAGCACGAATGTACAACGTGGCTTACAACCTGTTACTAACGGGTCGGACAACCCGCTTTTTAGACCATTCCGATTTGTCTCCTGATCAGATTTAAACAAGTTACGTTTGATAAAAACTGATAGAGCGAATAAGAACAAATGGGCACAGTTAATTTTGGCTCAGGAACTTAAAAGAACGCCAAAACTAAGGAAATATACAACAAGGCTGAGCTTCATATGCATTTGTGAATCCTCTGCACTAGTTTCTTTCTTCCTAAAAAATCTCGATACTGTAAATGTGGCGCACCTGAACTCGGAACGCTACAGCACTCGAATCTATGACCTATAACATAGTAACCCATAACACCAGCGCGTCGTAACACTGACAAGTCGCATTTCTCCGACGAAACGTTATTGGGCAACTTCCAGGCTACTCTTTTTCAAAGAAGCCGCCAAAATCTGTTTGTCCCAACTACAGCCCTTACAGCCCTAGTGGCGCCATCTCTGAATCAAAACTTTTACCATATACCTTCCTTGCCCGGGCGGGAAATTTGTCTACGCCGGATATACTGTATTCTAGGCACCGTAGTTTGACGGAGACTGCGGTCGATGAGGGGGGAGGGGGGGGGGGGTTCTACAAGTTTGAGGTAACAAAAATTGCCTTAACGTTGGGGCACGTACCCTTTAATAATAACTGTTACCTAAAAAAAATTGGCTCCAATTCACGCTGTGAAGGTGGTTGAAAAGCAAAGCTGTAAACGACACCCACAACAATTATCCATCCGACGTCACTAGAATTCACAAACGTGGATCTACTAAGAGTGAAACCGGAGATTCTGCCTGCCGTTACCGTGAATTCGCAGGTGCCGCGTCCTGAACGCAGAAGCGTCGGTCACAGGCGGGCTAGAGCGGCGGACGACGCCGCCGCTGTAGGCCGGCCGTGAGTCGGGATAGTGATCAAATGTAGCGCAGTTGAAACACACGGGACGGAAAGAATACACACGGACGAGCGCTAGCCAAGTCTACAGCTTTACTTAGTGAGTCGGGAGAAAGAAAGCGGGGAGGAGCGTCTTTCGAAGGGTGAGACAGAGGAACCTAGCCATCCTTGATTGATTGATTGATTGATTGTAGGGTTTAACGCGCCGACGCAACGCAGGCGATGAGGCGCGCCGTAGTGGAGGGCTCCGTATTGATTTTGACCACCTGGGGATCTTTAACGTGCGCCGAAATCTCGTACACACGGGCATTTTTGCTTTTCGCCTCCATCAGAAAAGCGACCGCCGCGGCCGGGAATCGAACCCGCGACCTCGTGCTCAGCAGCGCAACGCCTTAGCCACTGAGCCACCGCGGCGGGTAACCTAGCCATCCTGATTTGCTTCCTAGGGGGCTATACCATCGCGCGACACAAGCGTAGACACCGAAACAATTCCGCTTGTGAGCTTAGTGATTCTTATTTATACCGATTTAAACTACCTAGTTTAGTAAGTTCGAGAATTGCGAGAAAGCTGAGGCATCTTTTATAATCGTTATTTATCAGAACCAGTTGCTCCTTTCACTACTTTCACTTTCATTCCTTTCACCTGTTAATACACAACCGAATTAGTAATCACCAATTTCGAAAACGGACTCCCATTCGTGGCAAGCAGTGCGCAAGAGGTAGTGTTTGTTTAGCGGCCAGATGTCTGTAAGTGGTCTCAACATTTTGTTTTCGTGCCCTGCAAAAGAATCTTTAACGTATCGTTGCCGTACGACCACTTAAAGGGACACTGAAGTGAATTTGTCAAGCTCCCGTTTTTGCTTGCACTGCGTAGACTGGCTCAAATTAGCACACTTTTCATAGTTTATCCGGTTGACAAATCGGTAATTATTTTACAAAGCGCGAAAGAAGAAAAACTACCATGCGCGGTTTGCGGCGGCCGCACCAACTAAAGCTGTGACGTTAGGAGGAGCGGGCACCGTGATTGGACGATGCCCAAGGTGAGCAACCAAACAAGTTTCGGTTTCGGTTCAGTAAAACACAACCGGTGGCGTTGTTGGATGGGCATTCTCAATAACTCAGTAATCATCGTACCGCGCTTCTGCCATGTTGTCAGCTGTAAAAATGCATAAAGATAAGCCTCCCAGGACGGCTTGGAATCGTAGCATTCACTAGCCGAGACCTACGCAGTACATGAACGCCCTCCGCGTACCCGCAGACGCCCAAATGTCATGCGCTTTTCCCCCATATTTCGAGCTTGCCTCCCTCATGCCTGTATCGTAAAAAGCGTGTTCGCACCAGGCCAAGGGTCTGTTCATTCTGGCCTGTGCCCACTGCCTGCAAGCAGTCGGTGCTTATGGCAACAGCACGCCAACGAGAACTCGCTAGCGCGCCAGTGCCAGCCTGCGCGCGTTCTGTGAACTAGTTCGTGGAGCCATGAACGTTGCGGCCCAAAAAAAGGTGAACTCAATGTAGAAAACATCGGCGGAAAACGAAAAAGCTAACTTACAAAAAAAAAAAAAAAGCACGTACCCGCGGGGATCCGAACTCGTGACTTGCAAAATACTTACGGTGACACACCTAGCGACCTAGCACACCAGGCCACTCGGCCACGGGCCGGGCTCTGCTGGCCTTGGTAATATAGGGTATATATTGTACAACCAGTTTACACTTTTATTTAGTTTTGGCATTTCAAGCAGCTTAGGTGACTATTTGTTGTATTGCGCTCGTGCAGTAAGCGTCGCCCGAGTTTCCACAATAGCTTACGTCTAGCAATTGCATTTCGTAGACGGAAAAGCGTTCGCAGATGCGTAGTCGGGCTGCTGACCGCTGTGCTTGTTCGCCCAGCGCAAAAAAGTGCTTCCCGCACCCTAGTTTTACGCTGTACGGTAAAAATATCGGTTGATTTTATTTCCTTAGTACCTATATTGACTTCGCTGACTCTTCTCCCGCCTTCAAGAGGCCTTATATTTTCCTACTGGCGTACCAGTCAGCGAAGCGTCGCATGTGCGCTTGTGCAGCGCTTGTGTGAAGCGACCTTGACTTGGAGCTAGATACAGTGTACAAACTAACCAAGTAAAGAAAGGCAGATTCTTCCATTCACAAACGTGTCCTGGCTTCGTTTCAACTGAGCGAACGAATTGCGACGACCCGTCGGCGGCCGGCGGACGAAACGCTGGGCCGACTGACTCTGTCTGAAGGCCGGGGAGCCGTGCAGTAGCGCAGCCAATTGCGAGCTCGGCTCCTCTCGACGTCACACGAAAACGCCGCAGAAAATGGGCGAGCGTAAAGAGAGGAGGACAGCATTTTCGAATTAATTTTTCTACTAAATAAAATCGCGTAAACGCGCCCAGGGTGGTCGAAACATATCCTGGGGACTCCGGACTACAATTTGCGCAAGTAATCCCGCAATGTTTACATATCACTTCAGTGTCCCTTTAATTGCGTCGTGTCCGGGTTACCGAGGAGGTGCTGTGGAACAGTTTAATCAAGACGTGCGAAGGAAGCGCGCAATGAAAGCGAAGTGCGCATAAACAGGCCCAAAACAACCGTCGCTAAAGCAAATGACACAGTCGGTTCGCGCCGATGCGCCCACCGACGTGAGCGCGCAGGGAACGCTGGGTAAATTCGCCGCGCCATCTACACTGTGCTCTGTGAGTGAAAACCGCCCTTCCCTCCGCAGCCGCGTTGGGAGTTTCTCTTCCATCACGCCACGGAAGAACCGTTGGCTGGTATAGGTAGAATGCTATACTTTAATAAAAATTAATGATCCTTTGATGCTGAGTTTGTACTGCCGAGATAAGCTGACTGGTACGCCAACATATACACCCACAGAAGTAGTGCAATAAGACGGCTCACTAGAATTCACTTTGGTTAGGTAGCGGACACTGCCGCTTTCTACACCCCTCATAATCACTGTCTCCAAGATCTTCCTCGGCCCATTTCTCTCTCGTAGCGCCTTATTTTGGCAAGCAGTGAGACAGCTGCATTATAGAGCTCCTCTGTTGGGTACTTTTTTTTAAATTTCTTGCTGTCCCATGGTAAGAGGCCTACTGTACATATAGCCACGCCTCGTTCCCCGCACTTCTCGCGCCCTTGCTGTCGCGGTCATCTATAGCAGCGTGAAGTCAGGCTGTATTACGATAAAGGCAAATCCACTTAGCGAAGCGGGAGTAGTAAGGTTCTTTATTGTTTTCCACGTGTGTCCGACTGTTCCTTCTCCCTATGTTCATGTGAATGTGCATGAGTTCATGTGTGTTTGTACGGGTACGTCCATGTGTTGATGTGTGCGTATGTGTGTGTGCGTCCATGCGTGTGCGCGCGCGCGCGCGCGTGTGTGTGTGTGCGTCCGTTTGTGCGTGCACGAGTGTGTGGGCGCAGGCATGCATGTTTCTGCGTGAGTGTGTGGGTGCGTGTGTGGGTGCGAGCGGGTTTGTATTGCCTTCCTCCTGGCCGGAACAAAAAATAATGTGTGCCACCAATGCAACGAGTCTTGACAAGTTGATTATGAATTCAACGAAAGCTGCCAACTACTACCGGTCCGTCAACTGCGACAAAATGTTGTCAACTACGACTTAACCACGACCGGAAATGTTGTTGCAGTGTGTCCCCCTAAATACGCAAAGGGGGGATTACACCATCATCTTATTATTTCTCCGTTGCTTGCCGCATCATGAAAACGCCCCCTCATTTTTCTGTCATGAGGTATCATCCCAGCCTACCCCTCGCACTTTACCGCCTCTTATGTGAGTCTTCTCGGCTTATTTCTGCTGTGTTCGGGGGCATGAGAGTTCCGCACCACTGATAATGTGGTACGCTTCCCTTCCCCAATAGGTGTAACGGGTCTTCATGTGGCACCACCATTCCCGGTGACGTCACTTCTCGTTGCGATTTGACACCTGCCGTTAATAATCAGCCTCAACTACCCTTGCCGATAGCAGCAATTGTCACACCAGTGAATTTTCATTGTTCTTTCAGTGGTCTTGATACATCTGGTACAACCATATGTCTTCACGTGGAGGAGAGATACATGCGAGCTACGGTCGCACGGACACGAAACTTTGAAGTTATCCCCTCCTCCAAAGTTGGATTTGCCGGAATCTGTTCCTTGCGGGAAAAGCGGTACGGTGTTTCCGGGAAATTTGAAAATTCCGCTTAAGTATACCGCTATTTCTCTACATATCCTGGCTACGTGAAGTGTGTCTAATATTTCTCAAAGCACTGTATTGGTCAGGACGCTTGATTATAAGTTTAACATGCCTTGTAAACTTGACGGCACAGTGAACAATGTGCGAATGACCCACTGCGTGCGAAGGTAAGGGCGCAGCACCTAGGCGACCACGACTGTGCTTTGGCGGCGGCGACGGCGACGGCGTTTTAACCGAGCGAGCGACGGCAGAAAGAAAATGTCTAAAGAAAGTGTAGCCAACGTGTGAGGGGGAGGTAGTGTGTTGACATGACATGGCATGACAAAGACTTTATTAAATCGCCTGTTTACATTGAATATATTTGGCATTTAACGCCTGAACCAACACCGGCATGCATTGCCTTCTTTCGTGGCGGGATGCGCAATTACGTCGACGATGTGGAAGTTGCGAACAAGCACAAACGTCATGAAACCATTTTTATCTTAATGGTCTGCCTAACAGATGTGGACGTCAGGCAGCGGACGCGCGAACTTTGCACCCAGCAGCAGTAGAGGCGCAAAGAGCTCAGCACGGCGAAGCATGGTCGCTGATTTGTCACCGTGGTACGCGAATTGCGTACAGCACGACCGCGCGTGAAATGTTGTTCTATGCCCTCTGTGGGTTTAACGATAATTGATGAAATTTTAGGTTAGAACTTCACCTTCACCACGTTGCTGATATGGGGCACCCGGAAGGCACGGAGGGTGCAGGTGAACCGATCGCCGTTTCCTCCGCTCGCAACATGGCCACTTGAATCAGAACCACTCGTACCGGATCCAGATATGCCTCGTCCGTCTGAACCAGATGTACCTGTAGAAATTTCGCCTCTGTTAGGTCCACATGTACCAGTTTCGCTGGTTCCAGCTCTGGACAGTCATTTCAGAACCGGCCGAGCCAAATCCTCGGCCCGAGGAACCGGAACCTATGGTATCAGGTCATCTGCTACCTGATACACTATTACCAAGCCGAGACGTAGCGGATGCAATTGTGCTTAACAACCTAAAAAGGCTGTCATGTTCCCCCAAGAAGAGCGGCGCAGCTGGCGTCATGGCCTCGTGGCCTATGGCACCAGCACTGCTAAATACGCCGCATGCATCTGTGGTTTTGGCTGCCTATGGATCCGCCCGTCTAGACCCTGCGGACTGCTGTTTATCCGTCCGCTTTAACAAACGAAGCAAACGATCACTTACACACTGCCACCTTAAGCAATTGAATAAACACACGCTTTGAATCCCCTAAGCAACTTTCCTAGGAATCATCACTAATTATTTTGCTGATGGTTTCCGGCTGGACAAACATTACGTTTGAGACTTTCAATTCAAAACTCTCATTAATAATATTTTGCTTGCTTTAGAGGTCTTATCCATTAACCTTGAAGGCCCAGTCACTAAGCCGCTGCGCAAGAGAGTTGTGCTTCACTCGTTTGATTCCAGAATTAGGTGCCTGTTTTTGTGGTAAAGGCGAAAAACAAACGCTAAAATGGTTGAGGTTTTGTCTAATGTGAAAAATTTCCCTACTGGTCGAAAGTACTCGGTAGTTTTCCATTACCCTGCGCACTTTCTTGTCCATGGGCAGTTTTGGCAATCCTGGCTGATCTCCCAAATTTGGACGTTTTTCGAAACAATCACAAGGACACCCGAGGAGGAGGTGTTCTAATCGTCACCACCAAGTTACTATCATGCTCAGTGCTTGATATCAAGGCTGACTTAGGAAATCCTATGGCTTCTTATTCGGTCTACACCAGAAACACTCATGCTCGGAGTGTGCTATCGGACCCCGCAAAGTAGCCCAGACTTTCCACAGAAACTTAACAACATATTGATCTACCTCACAGTTAAACATTCCAACGCGCGTGTCCTATTTTTTGGCGAGTTTAACTATCTCGATATTCTGTAAAAAGACCAGGTAGCTTTGGCAGGGAGCCGTGGCGAAACAAAATATTTCATCCATTCGTGCCTAAATTTTAATATCACACAGATAGTGTCGGAGCCAAACCCAGTGACGATCAATTCAGCGAATATACTGGACTTGATACCAACCACACACCCTGAAAGTTTATGCTTCACATACATATCTTCACGAAATCAGCGGCCACAAGGTCATACCAGAGTCCTTCAATGCTTCTCTGGTCATGAAACTCCCGGTCAAGTTTCGTACGGGGACAAAGGCTACCGCGAGTGGCGCCACCGCAGATGGGAGGGCATCGGGCGGCCGCCGCTGCTCTGTAGCCAGACCGGCAGGCAGGAACGCAGTTCCTGAGCAGCATGCCCGTTCGCATCAAATTTTTTCACCAGTCACAAAATGATGAGTCCATTTGAGAGGCCCACGACACGTAAAGCGAAAGCGCACCGCTGATAAGGCGACGAGCGTCTGTTTTATCTTACTCCGTGGTCTGTTCCCTGCCAAACGCGCTATGACCACGCCCCCGGCTGCCCTCCGATCAACACCAGTTCCGCGGCGGGGCAGCGAACGAAGCTCTCCCATAGCGTGATGGCGAAGTTTCATGATCAGAAAGGCATTGAAGGACTCTGGTCATACACTCGGTCTTCAATTTCAACCGTTTGTCCCGCCTAGGAATATCAGTTTGTACGATAAGGGGAGCTACGAGGAAATAATTAGCGAATTTCAAAGCTTCTTACCGGACTTTGAAGCAAGATTTTGGAAACGATCAGTAGAAGAGAACTGGACAATTGAAAAAAATACGGCAATTAACAAGGACGTTCCTACCGACAACCTCATTTCACTTTTCTTGCAAGAAAGCATGGTTCGAGAAAACGTCGAAAAAACTCGAAAATAATAAGAAATGATTATTTCTGACCGCTAAGGTAAAACAGAGTGCTCAAAATTGGGATAAATACTGTGCTGCTGAAAAAAGATATTCGCTTGCGATACGCAGCGCGAAGCACTGGATTTATCACTCAGGCTTACTCGAGATTCCAAGCAAACACGCGAAAAAGTTTGGGCAAATTATTTATCCGCAGGAAACGCGCACTGTTACATTGAAGAATAAAGCTGACGATGAAAAGAGTGATGCCGACAGTGCTGTACTGTTGAATACTGCCTTTTCATCTGTTTTTATAAATGAAAGTTGTACTCAGCCTTTTATGCCGCCTGTAACATTTATGCCAGCGGGTATATTGTCTGTTGTCGATAAAATGAAACTGTCTCCTTCAGCAGGTGTGGCTGACAATAATTCTAAAATGCTTAAATACTTTAAATGCATTTCGTCAGTCATTTTGTCGCTAATATTCTCACCGTCACTTTGCACAGCCCCTTACCGGACGACTGAAAGGTGGGAAGCCCACTCCTGTGTTCAAAGTTGGTAACAAGGACAGACCCTTAAATTATAGCCCTATCTCTCTAACAAGTGTTTCCTCTAAAATCATAGTACACGCCATCTACTCCCAAATAATTAATTTTTTTGACACGCACAACTTAGCCCACCCTGTGCAGAACGGATTCCGAAAGGGCTACTCTTGCGAAACCCATTTCGCCCTTTTTGTCCAGGATTTTCTTACAAGTCGACAGTAACCTGCTGACTGACGCAATATTTCTGAATTTCTCGAAAGCGTTTGACAAGGTACCTCATAAGCGACTTCTAATGAAACATGCATCTTTAAATTCATATCCTGACATTTTAACAATGGTTGAAAAGTTTAGAACTTACCGCTCCAAGCTTGTTTCCCTCGGTGCAGTGCCCTCTACTCCCCTTCAAGTAACCTCAGGTATCCCACAAGGCTCTGTTGTCGGGCCCCTTCTCGTCTTAATATATAGTAATGACTTAGCTCGTGCATCTCGTTCAATTCTCGTTTGTTTGCCGATGACTCTGTGATCTATTGCTCAGTCACTAACCCCACTGATCAAACCGCTATCCAAGAAGACCTTAGCCGCTTGCAAGAATGGTGTGACCGCTGGCTTATGAAACTTAATCCTAACAAATGAAAAACAGTCTCATTACAACACCGCCGCCATTCCTTTTTGTTGCCGTACGTAATTGCAGACGTCGCCCTCGAACACGTGCAATGATATAAGTATCCCGGCGCCACCCTACGCCCTGACCGTAACTGGTACCTGCACATTAGTAACATTATCTTTACTTTTTCTTAAACGTCCCCTTCGGCCACCACAAAGAATGTGAAGCTACAGGTGTACAAATCTCTTATATGGTCTAAATTGTAATATACGTCTGCAATATAGAGCCCTCACCAAGCATACCTAATCGACTCACTCGAGGCAGTTCAAAACAGTGCTTTTAGGTTAATTAATCTTCGTATTCGTATAATACCAGTGTATCATACCTCAAAAAACAACCTGCTGTTTTGAACGCTGATGTCCGCCGCCGTATTTCCAGCTTGTGCCTTTTTCACAGCCCCCTCCGTCATCCCTACATTATCACACCAGCCCGCATATCCCACCGCACGTGTCATCCACTTCAGGTCATCCGACCACGTATTAAAACGACCACGTTTTCCATGTCCTTCTTTATACCAACTACGAATGACTGGAATGACCTTCCTCAGGATGTTTTCGCCATTTCCTGTCCATCAGCATTTTCGGACCAACTGTATGCTTATCCTTCACAAAGAAGAACTCATGGCAAAAAAGATTTTTTATCTTGTTAACCTATCCTATATGTGATACCGCCTCGAGGGGACTTTAAGGAAATAAAGTGATGTGATGCGATAAAGAGTAATTTGAACTCCAAGGTTCCATTGACGGAAAGATTGGTGATATTATTGTGATCGTCTTATAGGCCGTGGGGACCCATAACAAGCAAAATAAATAGGTTTAACTGATTTCGTATGAAGGCGGTGTCACGCCTTTTTTAGGTCATTGAACCCACTATGCGACATCGCAACATCGAGTTTATAACAACACGCCTTCGGAGGTAGGTGGCACTCTCAGAATGTGCAGTATTTGCCAAAATTTTCTGGGCCTTTCCAAAAGTGCATTCGCCCCAATACTTCAAACTACCAGCTTACCTTTCTAGCGAAGCTGAGACGTTGTATGCCCAAAATCGTTCTTTCTTACTGTCACTAAATAATTTGGTCGCAGGTAAACGTTCAGCTTTTGCTTTGAATTCCTTCTAGCCTGAAACATTTGGCGTGTCCTCAGAACATTTGATGAAGACTGTACTCATTGCATTGCTGGAGACTCGCACATCCGGTGAGTCTTTATGATTATTGTCCTGCTGTCCCTGCTTACAACTGAAAGTCGTAACCTTTCCGTATGTGGTATGTCCTTAATTGCCCTAAACCGTGCTGCTTAAGGGATTACATGTACATCTACTGTAATGGGCGATAACAAGGTCAACCTTTGTCGGTAGCCAAATGAAGCTATTTCTTTCGCACATATACGCTTTTTACAGCTTGCTTACACATTTGCCGAGGTCTGTGATTGTACAGTGACAAATGTTAGTACCTTATAGCTACTAAATGCCATAATCATTAGTCAGTGAATTTCATGGTGAATGAAAAAAAATATTCTTCCTTACTCCCATGGTGAGGTATTTTTGTCCTCTGCTGCAAAATTGGTTCGGGTGCTCAACAAAACAAATAATTTGTTTACAGCAAAAGCAGGTATACTGGGTGGTTTCACTTACTCAGTACGAAGGCAGGTAGAAAAGGCATAAACGCTAGAAGCCAGAGGCTCATAGAAGGTCCGCAGAGTGCACTGCGAAGCATTGTTTTGCTCGAGTGTGTCGGTTCAAGCAGGGTACTTCGCAGACGGAACTAAACTCTTTGATATCACCTCACTTCTCGTGAAGCTTAGTGTCAGTGGCCAATCTCCGCTTCGCCGATGTATTGCAGTGTCATAAAGAAAACCGCAGATGGTTTCGTCACCACCACCGGGGACTGGGCAGAATATTGCCAGCAGAAACCGAAGTAGAGACTCTCAAAAAATACGATTGCGAAACGTATAACGTATACTCTAGGTAGGAAAAAGTCGCCCTTCAAACATCGGCGGACACAGTCTTATCCACCATTGAATCTACGTCACATGCATTTCGTAGGGGTACACTGGCAACGCAGCAGAGCTTTTCTCAGAATATTTACGTCGATCCAGAGTAACAGCTGTTCATACGGACTGCTTTCTACATGTCTGTGTACGTGCGTGCCCGCGTGAGTTTGTGCGTGTTTGGGTGCAAGCGGGCGCTGCACACGAATTCGGAACATAGTTTACCCGTGAGCTGCATGTACTGCTAGGCCGCATGACTCGTGGCCCTTTTTGAAATATAACACTTCCTGGTGCATAACTTTTTAGGCGAGCTGCCTGCATGCCACTTGAAAACCCACGTTTATGAGCCACTTGAGAGATACTTTATCGCATACGGAAACACGAGCCACCTTTCCATATATGCTTCTGTGGTAGCGCCAACTCTACGCAGCGCAGCATTTTACGTGTTCATGCTAAGAGTACCGAAATATTTTAAGGCGGATGCCCTAAGTTCACCGTTATAAGAAAGTATGACCGGCATCGTTGTTGTTGTCCGGTCAAGAAAATGGCCACATCTGGAAATAGTAAATCAATAACATATGTGTTCTCCGGTAGGATTTAAATGCGGTGGGATTGAAACCCACCAGCAGCCGAATGCGCTGCCACTGTGGTAACTCTGCACGTTACAAGCGGGGAACAAAATGGTTGTAGCTGTTGTTGCGGATTTTATCGGCACGTACCTTGGGGGATTGGCCGGGAATCAGGAACATTAGCTGGCTAATCTGCGCACTTGGCGAAATTTACGGATCTGTGAACAGGAAATGAAAAATTTGTAGGATAGGTCGTGCCACGTGACACCCGAGTGTGACGGCATGCGAGTGGAACAGGTGCACACCACGCGTGCAGAACACCGCTTCTAAAGAAGCCGTCGCGTGTGCCAGTCTGCTTGCTGACGTAATTCGAGCCGCCAGACAAAAAAAACGAAAGTGAAGAATGAGACGGAAAAAAAGGTGTGGCAAAAAAGAGGCACGGCGCACTAATTCGCACCGAAAGACAAATAAAAATATGAAAGCCAATATACGAAAGGCATCTTTAATGGTTAAACTTGTTGCCTATTAATCTCTGATTAAGCCAAACTAGAGTATGCCGACATAATATGGAGCCCCCACCAAAAATATTTAGTTTACAAAGTTGAACCCGTAGAGAACTTGGCTTTGCGTTTCATCTTCTCCAACTACTCCCGGTTTACTAGTGTTTCCTATCTGCGAAAACGGGCAGACCTCCGAACTCTCTCTGACTGCAGAATGATATCCAGATGTAAGTACCTTTAACTTTTGTTCCACGATCATTATAAAATACCCCGAACTAACTACCTCCAAGCTCCCTTCAGGCATTCTTCGCGCACAAATCATAATACGGCTATCAGGGAACCTAATAGCAATATAAACACACATAAGTACTCTTTATTTCCATCAGCCATCGGACTGTGCAACAAATTACCGGCGGAAGTGGTCAACAGCACATCTGTAGAGTGTTTCCTAAGAGCTATAATTGATCTAGAGTTGTAACGCATGATGAAAGTAAAAATTGCATATTTAGTGTTTATATCATTTCTTTTTGTTGACTGAATGTTTACACTGTATATCATGCTTCTGTCCATGTGTATTCTATATTTTTCTCGTTTCCTGCCTTTTGAATACCTATGTTATCCCCAAGTTGAAAACTTTAGTCCATTGTAACCACTCCTGCATGGGCCCTCAAGGGCCTGCAGTATGTTGAAATAAAATAAAAAAATAAATAAAAACGCAAATATTACGTCGCAATAAAAAAGCTAATAAATGTCGCTTTGGTTTTCGCCTGCAAAACACGTAAACCGATTTAAGTACTCCGAGTAATTTTTGTTAACCTTTGCAGATCGGCTAGCTCGGGATAGCTCGGCTAGATCGGCTAGCTCGGCTAGCACTCTCGCTGCGATCCCAGGCGGTACGGCTCGCGTCCAACCAAATTGAAGAGCAGGTGCCAGCCTTCGGAACACCTGTTCCGTACCTTCATCATTTATTCGGCCTGGACCCCAATATTCGGCTGTAGCATGCCACCCGACAAAAACGATTGCAAAGAAATTCCGCACACCGAAAGACATTATTGTGCTGGAAGATTACGTGCTGGGACATGCGGGTCGCGTGGAGCCGACTCGTGTGGTTGAGCAACGATTCAAGCCTCCTCTCCAATCCATCGTACTGCGCCCCCAAGCTCAGCCGGACCTTCCCCTCATGAATGGAAGAACCGCCTCCGAGCAAGAGGGTAATGGGAAGCTCTGCAAAGTCACGCAGCAAGGCCCAAGACCACTGCTGGTAGGACTTCACGGGGGAGCACAAGCGTTGGTACACAAAGTTGCATTCGGTGCCCCCTCACAGCAGAAGTGTTCGCCAAGTGCCGAGTGTACGTTTCCGCAGCTTCATACGCCTGAATATAAGAGAACTAGAAGACAACTACCATGACGTACCTATCATTCATCCTTTTTACTAAGAATCCTGATTCTACCCCCCCCCCCCCCCCCCCCCCCCCCCGTAGCAGGATACCCGGGAGTTTGCGGTGGCGGGAATCGGAGCCATCTTCATCCGAACATAAAGAGTCTCCAGCAGCGGACATGCCTTTCCCGACGGGGCAGAGAGACTGGCACGTACCTGTGAACGTGTTTGAAACTACCGTGTGAGACGATATGATGAGAACGCTAACGTATCCTTGCCACACTTTCCCCTACCTGCCTAGAGTCTCAGTTTATTCTTTTAAATGTAACAAGGCTCACCAACCAACTTTGTTGTCGTGACTCTTCACGCTCTAAATTGAACTTCAAGTCAAAGAAGTTGAGATTTTCATGTTAGTAATGCGCTTGCGGAGTCAAGGTTTATTATAATTAGATTTTTGGGGTGAATATGCGCTATTACTGCCATGTCGCCCGCCTGTAGTGCCCTAGCAACATCCCGTGTACATCTCTTTGTGGTAATGCACTCAACCGACAACGATAACTTGGGAGATTAAGACATCGTTCAACTGTTTAGTTTAGGGCTGCCTAAAAATTTCCTCGAGAATGAAGCAATCCTTTTCACGAGTTCGTAATGACATTTGCACTGTGAAACAGCACTGCTATTTTCACTAGACAGAGCCAACCAGTAGCTCAGACATCAAGTATGTTGTTTGAACATGTGAACATTTTCCGCGATAAGTCCGTCTCTAAAACATTTTCCACCTCTATTTTTATTATTTGTTTTACATGTTTGCTCATGGTTTATGTATTGCTCATGGACTGCAATACAGCTATCCATCTTGACAGGTTATGTACGTTTTATGCACTTTCATGATACACGCCAACAGTGAGGCATAAAAATATGACGAAATTCTACACTAAACGACTTTATTAAACTGAATTCAACACAGAACGACAGCTGGGATACGGTGGACTCTAGATAAACCTAATAACTAAAAAAGACATGCTCGGCCTTGTGCATATAAGCATGTCCCAGGAAGCCTTCACTCAGCGGCAACGTTACTAGGTAAGTATTTATTTCTAAACAGAGGAAACAGTATAAATATTTTCATGCATTTCTACAGAATGTGAAATTGGCGAAGTTGATTTATTTAGTCATTGTGGTTGCAAGATCATTTTGAAGAAAAAGTTATAAAGAAAGCAGCTTTACGCATGCAGAACTGGCGCCGCATCTTTTCCAAGTGCTACGAGTTGTGCCGCGCCTCAGCCAGATGGCGCCACGGGTCCCGCGACCGAGAGAAGACGCAGTGAAACATCCCCCTCGCGAGGGGCACGATCAAATGCAGAGCATTTCCGGGGGCGCACGACGTTAAGTAGTTTGCGTTACGTTAATGTTGTTGCACTTGTGGCAACAGCAGTAATTTGAATGAGTCAACGATATAAGGCGCGTTCGTAGCGTCCCCTTCTGTGTCGGCTTTGTGGCGCAGTGGGTAGAGCACCATGTACATTGCGTTGCGCCCGCTGGGTCGAGGGATCGAAACCGGGCGCCGGATAGTATTTTTTTTATATAGTAGGGAGAGGTGCGGACTACGGACGTCAACGCGGGTGACATCGTGAGTTACTGAAATGCTCTGCATTTAAAATAAAAATGGCTGTTTTTGGTTTTAAGTATCTTGCGACTTTTACTTGAGCCTGTGCACCGACTCAGTGCACGTAAGTCTGGGGCATAGAGTTTCATACAAATATATACTAGAGGGAAATCTGGCGCTGCATTCGCGGGCCGCCATGGGCGGCGCCATTGCAGCTAGCGACGTTCTTCGCCTCATTGGCTTGGTTATCCACATGGCTTCTTTTTCGTCTTGAAGACAAAATCAATAAAAATGGGTAACATTGTTTTTTGTTCATCTTGCATGAAGCTTCAAATAATACCTGTAAAATCCATCTTTCTGTAGCTTTAATTTTATAATAATAAAACAAATTCGATTAATCTTCTGCAGTAATAGTGTTGCATTTTTGCAGCTAGAGTCAACTTTTCAGCCTGTTCGTGAGCCATGCCAATGACAATTGGAACGTGCCTGCCCGGTAGATGACGGAACGCTCGCTGAGCGCGGCTCCCCTCGACAGTGGCGCCAGATTTCCCTCTAGTGTATATTAGTATGAAACTCTATGGTCTGGGGTAGGTGCACCGGTATTTCCTACACACAGCGTCAGCTACAAGTACAATTTGTATGTCTATTTTGTTACTGAATATGGCATAATTGGTATGTAGCAAGGGCCAAGGCATATCGTCAGGGCAAACGAGATGAATCTTCTTAAAAGCGTCATGTGATGTATTTACTTGCTAGCTGCGATGGACCGATTACAGGTATGTGACCCACTAAGCAGGCACGTAGGCAGGGAGGGGGGGGGGGCCCAGGGGGGCCCGGCACCCCCCCCCCCTCCTGAAATGCGTCCAGTCGGCCTTTAACGCCAGAGAATCTTACAAGTTCTTCGAAAACGTTAGAAAGCGACAGGTTCCTTTCCCCAAGCAATTGCGCGCAGTCACGCAGCTGTTTCGCATGCGCAGGAAAACGGAAAAAAATAATGTTACTTTCGCTGATTTTTCTAATACAGATACTAATGATAATAGGTCGTCAGAGATAAAAAGAAATAATCAACCGTAGTATTACTGAAAAGCTACGCTTATTCCGGCTATTATCCCACAGCTAAATAGGACTTTATTTTGTAAGGCCGCTAAACTTTCCACAGACTTAAAATAACGCGGAATTAAGAGCAAGAGCATGTTGTTGCGACTGCGGGGTATCGTGGTCGAAGTGGACGAGGTTGGTGTCGTGCCGGGGCAGTCATCAGGACCAAGTCGATCGAGAAAGAAAGCTGTATACTAGTATTTACATGTTCAGGGTCTGAGTGAACAGGCATTGCGTTCCTGGTGGCGCGAGATTAATAGACTTTGCTTGGTCCATCCCTGTTCTCCCTGTCTCCAGGCTGTGGTCAGGAGGCACCAATCAGGAAAAATTCCGAAAAGGTCAAAATGCACGCACGTGCGCGGACACACACTAAGAGGGCATCTTTCCCCTTCTAGTAGCTGAAAGTCTGTCGCCTCCGGTGGCGCTTTCTGCCGAAGGTCGACGTCCCCGGGACCACCAATGTCGAAGTCCCGGAAAAACATCTCCTCCATTCCCACGCTCTGGGACTCGTTGAACAACAGCTTTCGGGCGTCGGCCACATGCCGCCAATGAGGGAAACCGTCAGCACGCAGCACGCCGACGAAAGGGAGATGCCGCCCAGGGCTTTTGTCATCACCTACGGTCGTTAGGGCCGCATTCGGCCAGCCGAGGGTATGGGGACTCGAAGTCGCCGACAAGCGGATTAGCCACCGCAGCACGGATCGCCGCCGTGAGGTGGTGGCAACTTGGGGAGTATTCAAGTGCTTTGTTTGACTGATAGCTGCGCGGCGTGGGAACACGCACGCGTACGGCTTTGCTTTGCCGCAGACGCAGAGTTTTTCCGCGACCTGACGGCGGAAGCTAACCGAAAGCTAGGAAAAGGGGACTTCTGTATGGAAAGCGACGTCTTGACGGCCCATTAACCCGTTCGACCCCGCTGGCGCCTCTGCGAACCCCACCAACTTTCGTCCGCTGCCTGTGTCGTCGGGCAAGGGCCCGCGTGGCGGAAGGAGTAAACAGGAATGAGCGGATATGCGGCTCTCCAGTAAGTGTACACGGGCGGCGTCGTCTCCTCTTACTTTGCGCGTGTGGCCGCCTAAGTACGGCGGTGACTTCGCGACTGATTGCATCTTTAGTGGATGCACAACATGCCAAAGAAAGCAAAGTGCGGGATTAGTTCTCAGCTGGGTGACTCCGTTGAATGCCGCGCCGCTGTGACGCGCCGTCGGCGCCCGGAGGTTCGTTTCAGCCACGAGTCGGCGCGAGCAGTTCATATCTCTCCAAGTAGGACTCTCCACTGTCCGCAGTTTGAATTCGACGAACGGACTTGCTGGGGTCCGCCGAAGAGGGAGAAGGGAGGGCGACTCCTCGGCACTCCTTCCCAGGTATGTATATAGGGGCATGTTCGCCGCGGGCTGGCACAGCGAGGCATGATTCAGCCGATTCAGCACCTCTGTTCGGCGCTCCTTCAGACCAAGGAAATTTGTGTCGGGGCGCTCTGGCGCAACAGAACGCAGCCATGGGGAAAGAAGGTGCCAGCCAGGGTTCAACTTCAACGGCCAGGAAGCGACCAGGACAAACGATGAAATTGACAAGCTTCTTCGCTAAAGTTCCAAAGGTGGGTCCTGTGTTTCTTATTGTCTTTGCTTGTTACGCCCGCTTTAGCGAAGCGGCAACTTAGTAATTCCCAGCTTGTGAGCTTCTGAGCAATACTATGATATTGGTTTTGCCATAAATGTCTATTTCTGAGATGACTATTTAAACACGATGCATCTGTCGAGGAGTGCAATTTTTCTCATATAGCGCGAGTGCAGTCATCGCTTTAAATATCTTGTATACTTGCTACGTGTATGACTGCACGACGCTTTTTTGTTTTCTTATCACTACAACCATGCCACTTTCTAATCGGGCCATCAGGAATGATGTCTCCATGACCGCAAACGATGGCCCCGTTACGCCATCCGTAAAACACGCATTCTATTCCAGCCCAGACGGCCGAATTTACTCCAGTCTAACGCAAAACCAAATTTTTGCAGTTTCAATATAAAAATGCACTTGAAAGTATTGGTAGCAGATTTTAAAAATAATACTGTACTATGCCCCTATGTTGACTATTTAAAAAGAAGACAAAGATGGAGAGGCATGTACAGTTCAGCCCTCTTTGAATGAGCAGTTTTTCTCCTGGCAGTTAAATTTATTGTATAATACAGTTCGCGTGTTAATTCAAGGTCTTTTACCTTGACAGTTCCATCTCCACAGATGGCAAAAGTCCGCTAGTGCGTTTGTGTTCGAGGCACGGATATCTGCTTTTGCGCTACTCACAGTCACCACGACGTCGGGCACGCAAAAACACGCGACGCAGCTGTATTAAACATGCTAAATGTCTTTTCTTACACGACAGTTTTCACAATGAAAGCGGCGCACCACCGTTTACAGTTCATTGGAACACTAAACGAATGTTCGCGTACTCGCAAAAATAACCTGTGTCGCGTTTTCGTAATGACGATGAGTCGATGACACTCCATTTGAACCCTTCGATGAGATCATGGGAGGCTGTTACAAAACCCGCGAACGTGGTTGCGGTTCAATATTCGGTTTCAAAGTGCAGGCAATTTTTGGACTCGTATAAATTGGAGAAAAGGTGCGCATTAGATTTGAGTAAGTTCAGTTCCAAGGGCGAACCGCTAGGGAATGAAAAGGGTTCAATGCCATGATAATGATAAGTTTTCACCCATTAGAATACAGATGACTTCCACAGGACTACAACGTCAATTCTATATAATCGTGTTTGAATTAACGAGACTCGACTGTATCTAGTCTAAATCAAAGAGCACTATACACAGGCACATATGGCGCGAAAAATGAAATGTATTGAATGTACGGATACTCGGAGTCATTTTTATTTAGGGTGCTTGTAAAAGCGGAACTTGGCATAAGTCCTACGACAATAATTAATTGAAACATGAAGTAAAAACTATTGTCAGAAAACTTACGTATGATTATTTTTTATTTCTATCGTGCATCTAGGAATGAAAGCCTTCTTTTATCAGAAGGCGGCTCTACCTCCGAAAACGTCACAGTACCTGCAGACTTGGATGCCGAGAGAACGGATGACTGCGAGGACGGTGTGGAAACTGTCAGCCCTCTTTGTCACAATGATATCGGAATGTTTGTCAATAACACTGACATACCCGATGACATCCGAGAACGGGTATACTCTAACGTATGGGTGCCAACCCCGAGCTACAAATTTGAAATCTCGGTCGCCAAAAACGGGAAAAGGCGCACGTTTCAGTTTCACTGGCTGCAGCGATATGAGTGGCTTGCATTTTCTTATGTGCGGAAGGGAGCTTTCTGCAATACCTGCGTACTTTTTTGTCGTAAGAGCGGAGCGGGTAAAGGGTCTCACCAGACATGTAAGAACCTCGTAACAGTTCCGTTTACGAAGTGGAAGGATGCCCTTGAGACATTCGAGAATCATGCACGGACTGAATACCACAAGACGGCAACGGTTGACGCCGAATGATTCCTCAGAGTCGCCAGAGGAAAATCAAGCAGTGTCCACGTACAGCTTAATCAGCAAGCAAAGGGCGAGCTCGAAGACAACAAGGCAAAGTTGCGCGCGATTGTCGAGACAGTTTTACTGTGCGGCCGTCAAGACCTCGCGCTGAGAGATGACAAGGATTCGGGGCGTCTTTCTCTTGAGGAACCCTTACAGAACGACGGCAACTTCAGGGCGCTCCTACGTTATAGAGCGAATGGCGGAGACATCATTTTGACCAATCACATTCGCGCAGCAGGCAGCAATGCTCTTTACTCCAGCCCGCACATTCAAAATGAAATTATTTCGATAATTGGCAAGCTTACACAAGATAAAATTGTAAGACAGGTAAACGAGGCCGGATTTTTTTCGGTGCTGGCAGATGAAACAACGGATTTATCACAAACCGAGCAGTTCTCTTTGCGCGTACGCTACGTCGATCCTACTACTTCGAGCATTCGGGAAGATTTCCTCTGCTTCGTACATGTTGACGGCGTCAGTGCGTCTAGCCTGGCTGACACACGGAAAAGGGAGCTGCAGAATCTTGGCCTGCACTTGGACATGATGAGAGGGCAAGGATACGATGGAGCAGCAGCGATGAGTGGGGCATTCAACGGCGTGCAGGCGCTCATCCGGAACGACTTCCCAACGGCGTTGTACACGCATTGCTCGTTGCACTCCCTGAACCTTTGTTTGAGCGACGCCTCAGCTGTCCAAGATATTCGACGGGCCTTTGGAACAATTAGTGAGGTATGCACTTTCTTTCGGCTATCACCCAAAAGGACAGCGGTCCTGAAAAAACATCTGGAAGCGTCTACAAAGTCTTTCCGCCGGCTGCGCCGATATTGTGAAACAAGGTGGGTGGAACGTCATGATTCAGTCGCATTGTTTGGAGAAGCACTTTCTGAGATAGTTCACTCACTTGAAGAGTTCATGGGCACCTCCCCTGATAAAGCAACAGCGTCCACCGCTCATTGCCTCCATCAGCGAATCTGTTCATTCAACTTTCTTTTATGCCTTGCTGTTAGTAAGACATTCCTAGGCCTCACACACCATTTGTCTGTGTATCTGCAGAGCCCAGCTATTCACATGATCGTCGCCTTGGAGCAGGTTGACCTGGTGCTGACTAAACTCGACGAGATGGGCACTAACGCGGAGGCAGAATTCCACAAAATATGTTTTCTATATCAAGATAGAGCGGCGGAGTTTGGAGTAAAGTGCGAGATTCCACGGGTGGTAGGAACACAGAGATACCGGGCAAACTACCCTTGTAGTTCTGCGGAAGAGTACTACAGGCGAGCCACGTTCATTCCATACATCGATGACCTGAAAGCTTCCCTGAAACGGCGCTTTGCAAACCATGGGAAACACTGCAAAGTTTGCAATTTGTATTGCCAAAGCACGCCTCCAAGGGCAAATTTGAATCTGTGCAGCCGGCCTTCGATTTTTACCCCAGAGATATGACAACAACGCATATCCTTACACTACAAGGTGAATGGGAAATCTGGAAAACTAAATGGCAAGCCATGCAAGAGGAAGAACTTCCCCGCTTTGCGACGGACGCTTCAGCTTAATGCGGCAAAGGCCTCTTCCCGAACGTTCACACATTCCTGAAGATATTGGCAACGCTCCCAGTGACTACAGCTGCAGCAGAACGCAGCTTCTCGACACTGAAAAGCGTGAAAACATATTTGAGGAACCGGACGGATGAAGAGCGGCTTAATGGCCTGGCCCTTATGTCCATTCACCGATGCAAGTCAGTGTCGACGAAGTTATCGCTGTGTTTATGGAGAAACCACGACGTTTGAAAATTGCAGCGTGAACCGCTCTTTTCGGCCAAGCTACATGTTCGTTTTTTTTTCTTTTGCATTGACTTTTACTATATAGTAAAACAATCGCAATGCCATTCTTTAAAATTGCTTGCTGTAGAAAGGAATGTTAGCATTTTGCATCTTTTGTGATTATGAAAGCATCCGTGTTTTCGTTCTTTGTGTTCAATAAAACTGATTTCCCGAATATGCCTGTTTTTGTTTAAGAATTGCTGTCATAAAATGGCTCACGTTCTTCTCGCCAGCCTGTTGTTGAGACACCGAGTGAGAATTCGGGTAGAGAAAGCGTCCGACAATTTTTTTTTATTTGCCGCACAACTCCCTGAGTAGGCGCCTGATTCCGTTGCATCCCCCCCCCTTTTTTTTGTCCACTCCTCTTTTCGTCACTGTCTCTGTACGGCCCTTCTTGGTGGAGATTATTTGGATGGAAAGTGCACACGCACTAGCTTTATTGCAGTGTCAAAAACTTGCTTTCCATCTCGGATTAACTCGCCTCTTTCACTGCATTCCCCTTTGTTGTCGTCCTCTTCTAATAATTAGGCGCTTCGTATATTTCTGGGTAATTGTTTTTCTTTTTTTGCCATCTAAAGAGCTTGTTTCGAACAATTAGGCCTTGGGGACCCCCCGAAAAAAAATCCTGGCTACGCGCCTGCCACTAAGCATCATCTTCTTCAGAGCTGGGGCCATGGGTTTCCGCTCCAGTGTTCACTGCGCATTCATGTGCAATAGATTCAGAGTCAGAGTCAGTTTATTTAACATTGTGGAGATTTTGGGAGCTCCAACAAAACGCCTACGAAAAAGGCTTGATTAGTGTCGGCGGACCGGACAGATCCGTGGTATTTTTAGTGTAGAAAGAACATCTTGGTGTACAATACGTACATTTATAGCAGCAAACATCAGAAAAAAAGGAACAAAAGGTTAAATCACAATTTACGTCTTAAAATGTATAACGCGATAGCTTTGCTTTGACGTGGAGTGAACGTTTTGGATTGGAATTCATGCATTTACGATTATTGCTGTCTATTAACGGCAGTTCAGCGACGATACCTAGAGTAGCAACAACGATTTTTAAATCTCTGCGGTACAGGGAAGGCACAGACCATTTACGCTTTTGTGACTTACGATTTTGGCGTGAGAGGTGGCGGTTTCAGCATGTTTGTCACTTTGAGGAAGAAGGTGACACTGTGAGTTAATCTTGAAACTGGGTTGCACTATCGTACAATGAATGAAAACTGGTGTATATTTCGCGACGAGCTAAAAGAAATACAAGCATCTTGTGTTCCAAAAACGGTAATAAGCTCTAGGCCGAACGACCCATGGTTTACCCGTGATGTCAAACGGCTTTTAAACAGGAAAAAAAGGGTCTACAGAAAGTCAATTCGAACCAACGATCCTGATGACTGGCAGAATTACAAACAGATTTCTACTTTAACTGAACAAACAATACGTGAGACAAAACAGAAGTATTTTAATGTTACGCTCCCAAGCATTATGAAAACTGACCCAAGCAAGTTCTGGAGTATTATAAACCCGAAGAAAAAAAAACACGGTACCCGTCCTAACCAATGCAAACGGGCATAAGGTATCCTTGCAAGAATGTGCCGAAGAATTTAACAGAGCCTTTGCCCAAGTTTTCACTACCGAGCTGCCTTTAAATGGCTCTTTTGGAGCCGTCGCAACCAAGCATAGCTTCTAGTTTTACGCCCATTGTAATTAGAGCCCATGGCGTGGCATGCGCTATCGACCACCTAGCTTCTAAGACTAGCCCCGGGCCTAACGGTATAACAGCGAAGCTCTTGAAAATAACTTCTCCTTACTCAGCTTACTTGCTTTCGTTGTTATTTCAGCAATCCCTAGATTCAGGTTGCTTGCCGGACGATTGGAAATTTGCCCATACACTACAATTTTTCAAATCTGGCGACCGGCCTGATCCCCAGCTATAGGCCTCTTTCACTTACTTGAATCAGCTGCAAGTTGCTAGAACATATTTTTTTCCCGCATATTGTAACCCACCTTAACCAGAATAACTTCTTCATTAGGAAACAACACGGATTTAGGAAACATTTCTCATGTCAGACACAACTTTTTGAGCTGGTCACTGATCTCCACGTTTCGCAGCACAGGTTGCTTTGTACCGATGCCATTTTTGTCGATTTGTCTAAGGCTTTCGATCGGGTTCCACATCAGCGTCTAATGCTTAAAATTTGTAACCTTAATCTGGATGACAAAACAACCCACTGGGTTCGCAGTTTTTTAACAAACCCTTGGCAATCTGTAAAATTAAACAACCATGTTTCTAACCCTGTGGGTGTCTCATCGAGAGTCCCCCAAGGGTACGTATTAGGCCCTTTACTATTTCTAATTTATATAAACGACCTCGCAGGTAACATTTCCTCGTCAATCCGTCTCTTTGCCGACGATTGTGTAATTTATAGAGAAATAGTAACTTCCGATCACGTTTCTACACTCCAGCATGATTTATTTACTCTAACTGAATGGTGCGAAAAGCGGCTGATGAAAATAAACGTGGAAAAAAGAAAGCATGTGCAATGTTCTTCTATGACAAGATCATAAACGTACAATTATTTAATCGATAATGCCAAAATTGAATCAGTTTCATCCTTCAAATATCTTGGTGTTACATTCACCTCCGATTTAAACTGGGCCACCCATATAGAAAAAAATCACATCAAAGGCGTGTAAAAAGCTCGGCCTGCTCAAGCGTCGCCTTTATCTGGGTGATTCAGAGATACGGCTTCACACGTACAATACTCTTATCCGCTTTTCACTACAATACGCGCAAATCATCAGGCATCCACATCAAATGTGTCTGAATAGCATGCTTGAATCCGTACAGAACAAAGCCACCCGCTTCATTCTATCATCGTACTCAAGATACCAGAGTATATCTGCCTTGAAGGGCGAACTTAATCTCCCCCCTCTCACCCAACGCAGGCAGTTTTCAAGAATAACTTTTTTCCCCACCCTGTACCATCATCCAACACCATTCGCTCGCAAATTTATCCTCCCGGCGCCCTATACGTCCGCACCCATTCACCACTCTCACAAAGTTCGCCCAATTTTTGCCCGAACAACCAAATATCAGAACTCACCCCTTGTACTGGCAGTCAACGAATGGAATTCTTTCCCTAGCATCCTAGTGGACCAAGCAGACGCCTCTTCTTTTCAAACCGCACTTCTCGCTTTTTTAGCGATTCAAAATACCCTGTAACTTGTCTTCATCATGCTCCTCTTTTCCAGGCTGTAAATGTGTGTTCCTGCTTTTCAAATATCAGATTTTCTGTCACTTTTACACTATTTGTTTTTTGGATACAATGTTTAACGCTGTATTTTGCAATTGTATACTTTTTGTGCATTTATGATATTCTGATGTCACTTTTGTTGTGTCGATTCTTTTCTTTTTACAATACTGTACGTTGTGTCAGTTTTCAACTCATTCCACCCCCCCCCCCCTATGTAATACCCACTTGGGCTCTTAGGGTACCTTAATAAATAAATAAATAAATAAATAAATAAATAAATAAATAAATAAATAAATAAAAGTTAGCGTTTCAAAGTGTTTATTCGCTCGCGTCGTCGCCTCGCTGAACATCTGCATTTTTTATAACACACACACTCAGACAGAACTTTATTAAGAAAGGTTTAATGAAAGATTTGAAAACGGGAGTGAAAAACGGAAGACCGCAAGGGTGGGAACCAAACTCCAGGGCACCAGCATCAGCTGCGGCTGATCTTGAGGCGACGAGCTGGCCAGGAAAGCCTTGAAATGTGTCGGCGAAAGGGTATTATGCAATGTTTAAGTTGTTCACCTCTAAGAATATCCTTCAATATGAGCAGGCTGCGTAAAGAGAGGGCTTGATTCCCCGTATTTAGAGCAGTCCAAGGTAAATGTCCTAGGTATGTTAGCTAGCGCCCAATGTCAGATAGCGCAAAAATAGTGTCGTTTGGAACGGCGATTTTCTGGTGGCGTAAGTTGCGAGCACGGCTGGCGACGGCGTCTGCTTAGCATGCGACTACCCATGGTAAGGGTAGCCGCACCTCAGGCAAAAGCGCCTGCTTGAAACACTTATCTTTTTTTAGAATCGGACGTAGTATCATTACACTCCTTTACACAATACAGATGCCGCTACTCTGTACTCCCAATTCGGGCAAACCCTCGTATCTTGACTGAATCAGTTGTAGTTTCCGTTTGCATCGATGACGTACAGGCGGGGACTTAATATTGCAGACCACGCGAGCGCGTGGCAAAAGCAACCGATGCGCACTCTGGAGGCCTGGCGCCTGTTGTCGAGACCGGCGCGGCGCGCATGCGCGTCCTGGAATACTCGCAGGCGCGATGATTTTTTTGCTTCCTGCATAGGTGCTGCGATGGTCACTAAAGCACTGCAGACAGACGCCTTTGTAGCATTCCTTTCATTCCGATGGCACATTTTGGCCTAATGTGCCAATGCTTGCGCGGGCTTTGTGGCGCAAGTGGTGGGCTTTGTGGCGCAAGTGCTCCTCGCGTCCTGATAACCACTTGCGCGGAATGCTTTGTTTGTTTGTTTTGTGCTTTATCGGTTAAAGACGACGATACTAGCGGCTTGCGAACGGCGTCAGCGAATGAAGCGCGTAGGAAGCACCATCACAGGGTGTCGCGCTAGGGAGAACGACACGCCAGTGATATGAATCGCGAACCTTCGTTCAAATTGTTTAGTTTGTAAGCTATCTGGCCGCTGGACTTATCCTTCAGCTCGCTATCCCGCTGCCGTTAATTATGGCGATTTATTGATTGATTGTATGGTTAATTAACGGCGCCGGACGCAACGCAGGCGATGAGGCGCGCCCGTAGTGGAGGGCTTCCGGATTATTTGCACACCTCGGGGATTCTTTACGTGCGCCGAACTCTCGTACACACGTCGTTTTATGCTTTCGGTCGCCTCCATCAAGAAAAGGGCAGGCCGGCCGCGTCCGGGAATCGAAACCCGCGACCCATCTGTGCTTAGGCATCGCAACGACTCCTTAGCCACTGAGCCACCACGGCGAGGTTCAGTAAGGCGATTTACAAGTTCTGTGAAAGAAATCATTTTGTTTTTTTTAATGTCTACTTTCTCACTTAAAAATGATAGAAACGCTCACTATAACAATGTAAATTGTCGGTTCATTCTGCATGTCAGCATTCGTAAAAAAAAAAAAAAATGGCACCTCGGGTTCCCATTGAAGAACGCCGTAAGATTATTCGCTAGTTTTTTAGAATCCATTCCCCACAGGGACATTTGCCGGCTTACCCTTAGGCCAAGAGGTGCTGTTAGCCAAGCAATTCATGCGTACCGGTATAAATATGACCGGGTTGCATTGATTGATTATGAAGTTTTAACGGGCCGACGCTACACAGACGATGAGGCGACCGTAGTGGAAAGCGCCCGATTAATTTTGACCCCCTGGGGATGTTTCACATGCGCCGAAATCTCGAACACACTTGAGCGTTTTCTCTTTTCGCCGCCTCAGAAAAGGCCGGCTTGCAGATGCCCGGCGGAGCGGAAGGACAAGGTCAACAACTAAAGAGGACAAGCTGATTGTTTTGCAGTGGTTGAACACCCGTTCCTATAGTCACAAAAAACTTCGGAAAGCCCTGAGTAACGATTAATATTACGGTGTAAAGTAGCGAATAATGTTACGGCGTTTTTCGATGGGAACCCGAGGTGCCATTTTTACGAATGCCTGCGCGCAGAGCGAACAGACAATTTACATGGGTATAGTGCACGATTCTACCATATTAAGTGAGGAAGTAGACATTAAAAAAAACGAAATGATTTCTTTCGTATAACTTGCAAATCGCCTACTTATCGGACGCGGATAGCAAGCTGAAAGATAAGTCCAGCGGCCAAATAGTTCGCAAACTAAACAAGATGAACGAAGGTTCGCAATTCATACCACTGGCGTTTCGTTCTCCCTAGCGCGGCACCCTGTGACGGTGCTTCCTACGCGCTTCATTCGGTGACGCCGTTCGCCAGCCGCTAGTATCGTTGTCTTTAACCGATAAAGCACAAACAACAAATAAAGCATTCCGCGCAAGTGGTTATCAGGACGCGAGGAGCGCTTGCGCCAAAGCCGGCACAAGCATTGACACATTAGGCCCAAATGTGCCATCGGAATGAAAGGAATGCTACAACCACGGGCTACAACCATAGAGAAAGAAATACTGGTAATAGTGGACACTCCCATAGAGCCCAGCGGCCGAATGACCGTAGTGTAGTGTAGCGCGCCGAGCGGCTAGCCTAACTACTAACCGTACTTTCGTTCACTTTCATGCGTTCACTTTCGGTTTCGGTTTCGCGGACACCGATTTGGGCGGGTAGTTTGAATGTCTGGAAAGCGCTGCTCACGGCAACGGGCATCCGTACGGTATTCGGACGCTTTCATGCATTAATTAGTGTTTATTTGAATATATCATTCTCAGGCTTAGTGCCCGCATGCTTTTGAAAGAAAAAAAAACTGTTTTTTGAAATGTGAAATTGCAATTTACGTTACCATTCCCAGTTTAAGAATTCTGTCGTGTGTTCACATCTTGTCAAGCCACATAAGAGACACGTCATAAATGAAGAAATATTTATTGCATGGCACTAAACGGAACAACAAGTTCCAATTGTCATCATTCTTTGCAATACACATATAATAATAAAGAGTGGGTAACACACCACAACAGAGACAATACACAGTAGTGAGAGGAAAATACGTTTCCAAGAATGAAAAAAAAATGCACAAGTAAAGGTATCACAACCACACAAAGGATTTTTTCTCCACGGTAATTGAAAATGCAGAAAACCCAGAAGACTCCAGAAGACTCAGCCATCCACAGGTTTACTTGTATCTACGACACCCTCAGACTCTGTGCGCTGTTGCAGTCATATAAAAATATCAACCATAACATAATCTAGACACTGGGATACTTGCAACTGTTTACAACCACTATCTCCGCAGATAATTTTTTTAGTCTGGCAATTTCTCCAGTTAGGATGTGAAAGAAGGCAAAACTTAGGCTTTGATGGCCTCGCTTATTTGATGAACTCTAATGAGGTCTATTGCCTCGGGGCAACTTCAAATCAGTAGCGGTAATTGAACAGAAATCACATTTGTGTGGATATACACACGCAAAAGGTTAAGAGGAAAGAAATCAACTTCCTATTGGTTCCTTGCAAGGGTGCATTTTCCCAAGAAGCCGGGTTACCTTCCGAAAGCGTCGCCTTCCCAGTAAAGGCAAAGGGCCAGGCGGGGATATTGTCGCGAAGACAAGGACGATGCAGTTGTCTTGAATGAGAAACACGTTTATTGGAGCGAACTTGTGCTCCCCTAACAACTCAAAAGAATACAGAGGCGGCGAAGCAGCGGTCAACAAAGTGACTTGCGTCGGCGAGTGTCGTCGAATCGAATGCCCCGGCGTCCGCACTGCAGGCTTTTATCTTTTGGCGCGCGTGGTTCTCGAAACGTCGATTCGCATCGAGAACATAGTAGATCCAAGAAGATTATTCTGGGCTGTTCACGTTAGATCGGAATGCTCTCCCTATCACAACAGATAACACATGCGGCACAGAAAGAAAGAATGGAACACGCGCTTCCCTTGGCGCAGAGATAACACAGACCGGCGCAGCCGGGCGGTAAAAGCAAAACACAAATAAACAAACCCAATGTATGGTTCGCGGCATTACCCCCCCTCTAAGAGTGCATCGACCCGATGCTAACATAAGCGACAGTCCGAACAAATGAAAATAAAAGTTCGTCATCGTCCGTAGAAAGGTTTTAAGCGAACCACGTGGACGACTTCAGGCCGCGTGCGTCGTCGTGATGTGCCGGAATCACCATCGGGGATCACTTCGTAGGTAAGTTGGCCAACACGTCGTAGAATCTGGTAGGGTCCGAAATACCGTCGCAGGAGCTTCTCACTGAGTCCGCGTCGTCGGATGGGAGTCCAAACCCACACACGATCCCCTGGTTGGTACTCGGCGTCTCGGCGTCGGAGGTTGTAGCGGCCCGCATCCACCAGCTGCTGGTCCGTTATACGAACTCGAGCGAGCTGGCGGGCCTCCTCCGCACGTTGAAGATATCCGTGGACGTCGGCGTTGAGGTCGTCGTCTTCTACGTGCGGAAGCATGGCGTCGAGCATCGTAGTCGGCCTTCTACCGTAGACAAGCTCGAACGGCGTCAGCTGTGTCGTCTCCTGGATAGCCGTGTTGTACGCAAACGTGACATACGGGAGCACTTCGTCCCAAGTCTTATGTTCAACGTCAACGTACATTGACAGCATATCTGCGATTGTCTTGTTCAGACGTTCTGTTAGTCCGTTCGTTTGGGGGTGGTACGCCGTCGTTCTTCGGTGATCCGTGTTGCTGTAGCGTAATACTCCTTGCATCAGCTCCGCAGTAAATGCCGTTCCGCGGTCTGTGATTAGGACTTCCGGGGCTCCATGTCGCAGCACAACTTGGCTTATAAAGAACTTCGCCACTTCTTGTGCAGTCCCCCTCGGAAGAGCGGCGGTCTCTGCGTAGCGCGTCATGTAGTCTGTCGCTACGACAATCCACTTGTTCTGTGATCGTGACGTAGGGAACGGGCCTAAAAGGTCCATTCCAATCTGTTGAAATGGTCTCGATGGGACGGTGATCGGTTGCAGAAGTCCGGCGGGTCTTGTCGGCGGCGTTTTTCGTCGCTGGCAGTCACGGCAGCTCCGGACGTAGTGGGTGACGTCAGAGGTAAGGCCGGGCCAGTAGTACCTCGCCTTGATTTTTCCAATAGTGCGGGCTGTGCCCAGATGTCCGGAAGACGGGTCGTCGTGGCACGCTTCCAAAATTTCGTCACGAAGGTCCGCGGGGATGACGAGAAGGTAATTCGCTCTTGTTCCGGGGCTGAAATTCTTCTTCACAAGGACGGAGTTTCTCAGGCTGAATGCTGGTAAGCTGCGTTTGAAGGTCCTAGGAACGGCAACGTTGCATCCCTCGAGGTACTCGATTATGACGCGTAAGTCGGGGTCGGCACGCTGCTGGGCGGCTAGGTCGCTCTCCGTCACGACTCCGAAGAACGCGCTGTCTTCATCAGAGTCTTGTGGTGGTGGGTCGACGGGGGCGCGGGACAGGCAGTCGGCGTCGGAGTGTTTCCTGCCGGATTTATAAACGACTGTAACGTCGAACTCCTGCAGGCGCAAGCTCCACCGCCCAAGACGGCCAGAGGGGTCCTTCAAATTGGCGAGCCAACACAGCGCATGGTGGTCTGTTACAACCTTGAATGGCCTTCCATACACGTATGGGCGAAATTTTGAAATCGCCCATATAATAGCCAGGCACTCTTTCTCAGAGGCAGAATAGTTTTTCTCCTCCTTCGACAGACCACGGCTGGCATAGGCGATTACCCTTTCGCAGCCGCTTTGCTTTTGGACGAGGACGGCACCCAAGCCTATATCACTGGCGTCCGTGTGCATTTCCGTTTCGGTATTTTGTCGAAATGAGCGAGCACGGGCGGGTTTGCAGGCGTTTTTGCAGCTCGCCGAATGCTTTTTCTTGGTCGTTTTCCCAGCTGAAAGGGGTGCTATCTTTCGTCAAGCGCGTGAGTGGCTCTGCAATGCGTGCGAAGTTTGCGACGAAGCGCCGGTAGTATGCGCACAGCCCGAGAAATCTTCGCACGCCCTCTTGGGAAGTTCGCAATGGCTGAAGTTTTTGCCGGGTCAGGTAGGACTCCCGCGGCGTTGACGACGTGGCCCAAGAACTTGAGTTCCCCGTATGCGAAACGGCACTTTTCAGGCTTCAGCGTCAACCCCGACGTACGAATGGCCTCGAGTACAGACTCCAACCTTGCAAGGTGTTCGTCGAAAGTCCGGGCGAATACCACTACGTCGTCGAGGTATACGAGGCAGGTGTGCCACTTAAGGCCAGCTAGCACAGTGTCCATGACTCTTTGAAACGTCGCTGGTGCTGTGCACAGCCCAAACGGCATCACCTTGAACTCGTATAGGCCGTCTGGGGTTATAAATGCAGTCTTCTCTCGGTCTCTCTCGTCCACTTCAATTTGCCAGTAGCCGGTCTTCAGGTCCATCGATGAGAAGTACTTCGCGTGGCAGAGGTGGTCGAGGGCGTCGTCGATTCGGGGGAGGGGGTACACGTCCTTTTTCGTGATTTTGTTCAGTCGCCGGTAGTCAACGCAAAACCTTAATGTGCCGTCTTTTTTCTTTACGAGTACGACGGGCGCAGCCCAGGGGCTTTTCGATGGCTGTATAATGTCGTCGCTGAGCATGTCGTCGACTTGAGTCCGGATGGCTTCCCGTTCGTGTGAAGAGACGCGGTACGGTGACTGTCGGGTAGGTCGGGCTCCATCTTCGGTTATTATTCGGTGCTTCGCTAGAGGGGTCTGACGTAGTTTTGCGCTCGACGAAAAACATTCGCTATAGCGACGCAGCAAAGCCAATAATTTGTTCCGTTGTTCTTGCGGTAGCGCCGGATTCACGTCGAAGGGCTGCGGGAGCTTGAAGGTTTCTACGGGTGTGCGTTCAAAGTCGGCGACCGCGATCACGTCACTTGCTTCTTGCGCTTCTTCGAGGAATGCAATTGCCGCGCCCTTGTTTAAATGCTGGTACTCCTCGGTGAAATTAGTAACCAGAATGTGGGATTGGTGTTCCTTGAAGCGCGCAATGCCTCTTGCGACCGACACACCACGGTCGAGAAGCACCCTTTGATCAGTGTCTACGATAGCGTCGACGTCAGGAGCAGCATCTTCACAGTAGACTGCGACCATCAAGCTTGCGCGGGGTGGCAGGGTGACATGATCATCGGCAATCCTTACAGTCGGGGGCTTTCTCTGGTTGGACTGGCTTGGCGGCTTCGAGATGTCGTAGAGGGCATAAAGGCTTAGTACCCGCACCTCCACCAGATGTCGCGAAGACAAGGACGATGCAGTTGTCTTGAATGAGAAACACGTTTATTGGAGCGAACTTGTGCTCCCCTAACAACTCAAAGAATACAGAGGCGGCGAAGCAGCGGTCAACAAAGTGACTTGCGTCGGCGAGTGTCGTCGAATCGAATGCCCCGGCGTCCGCACTGCAGGCTATTTATCTTTTGGCGCGCCTGGTTCTCGAAACGTCGATTCGCATCGAGAACATAGTAGATCCAAGAAGATTATTCTGGGCTGTTCACGTTAGATCGGAATGCTCTCCCTATCACAACAGATAACACATGCGGCACAGAAAGAAAGAATGGAACACGCGTTTCCCCTTGGCGCAGAGATAACACAGACCGGCGCAGCCGGGCGGTAAAAGCAAAACACAAATAAACAAACCCAATGTATGGTTCGCGGCAATATTATAGGTACGTGCACGTAGTCAACCGACAGGTTCCAGGCTCGATTAAGGCACACAAATTCATGCCTTCCGCTGTCAATACGAACAGTATAATATAAGAAACAAGGAAGCAGTATTTGCTTCTTGTGTATGAGACAATGGTGGCACATTACAGAGTCCCATAAGCATTTGACAATGTAGGTCCCAACATGGTTCTCTTCATCTAGGCCACTCCGACCACACGCAGCACGTACGGTGACAAACGACATTTAGCATGACCTCTTACCCTGCAGTCTTCTTAAGGGTCTTAATGTAAAAGGGTTTTTGTGGATGTACTGTTTTCACAATATTACAACTAGCAGCAACAATAATTTGCGAGTGGAGTTTGGAGACTGTATACGCTGTTGTGAGTGGTTTTAATGAGATTAGGCATGTCAGAGATAAAAAACAGGTTGTTCCTTGAGTCAACGAAAGGCTTTTTAGTTGTCACGCCTTATTGAGTGCCGAGGCTTGCGTTAGATTTTCGGTGCTAATGGCAAGGTTCAATAGATGGAATACAGTTGCGGTATCCATCAGGAGCATCAATAAGGCAGCAAGAAGCATTGCAGGCAGTAATTAATACAACTGAATAACTCTGGGAGAACAGTTGGCACGGCCACTTTTGTGAGTCGTGTGAGGGCAGGATCCATGAAGTGCTTACACCATGTTTGGTATGGCGAATGCAGCTGGCTGGTTGGCTCTGTCTTGAGGGCACCTGTAGACCTGCACAGGTGATAGGTGATATAGTACACAAACTGCTTGCAATGACAGATGACCTGCGAACAGTCTGTAAATTTCACTGCAACTAGTACTCAAGTATTGCCTCCAGTGCATGCCACCTATTTAAAACACAAGTTCTCTTATTCTATTCAGCAATCATGTGGTCAAGCTATTAGCAACACTAAAAATATGGGTCTTTGTAATTTCGCAACACTAGTTAGGCACATTCTTAATGCAATTCAGCTTTGTTTGGGTTAACAAAAATGATAACGCTGCTCACATAGCCTGAATCCCTTTGTCTTTTTTTGTAAAATCAGGACGAAGAGCGAGAGCAAACTGAACGTAATACAAAGATTAAACAAACCTGTTGCCCCACGGGCTCGCGAAAGAAACGCATCCCGAGAACGGGCACCTGGCGAAAGTATATTTGGGCGCTGTGTAGGCACCATGGCAAGCAGCAGTGACCGTCGTACTGACCGCCAGAGGCCATGCCCTGAAAAACATGACAAGAACACACATAGCTCCGACTGAATAGGTGCAATCTGCGCAATACGTGTTTTATGAAACTAGCCAAAATATGACTAGAGAAAATATGAATAGAGAAAAAAGAGCAAACGCTTGAAAAAACGGCAAGTGAGGAACAGTTCTATTAGAGTGAGTTCACTGTAGTTCTATGCAATGCCTGCGATGCCGGAATTGATATACGATGTGGAATGAAGACCAAATTTGAAGGTTTCAATGCACTGCGCACTCACCCCGCTTCGAGCAAAGCTGTTATCTGCCGACGAAAGACGGGTTTTTACCGTGCCTAACGCGCAAAAGCGAAGAGACGCGCGCGCGTTATCGGCTTCGGCGAGTGGGTTCGCTTTATACGAAGGCAGCTTGGTATGCCCCCATGTGTAAAACTTACGATGAGTGTACGGCTGCTGGTTATGCCCAGATAAGCCAAATTAATGCAGATACGGCTACTTCGTCGTGTACGTTAGCCCGGACGGCTTTGCAGTGCATCACGGCCATAATAAATAATAGCAGTAACAGATGGCCAAGCTAGCAATGGCTAGCTAGTATAATACAACGCAGCCTGCGGCTCACGTAATTCAGTGCAGCGACAGCGCACAACGCCTGCTTCGCCTACGGACCGCCGGCCGGCCGGCCGGCCACTTCCGCAACTCACCGCCGTCGTTTGCGGCACGTAAACGCTACGTGCGACGACGGGCGCCTACCGCTGGCATCCCTCAGCGCTAGATAAAACGGCACAACCAGCCTAAAATATCATTACGCACGGCTAAAAGATTGTGTCTTACGCGTTTCCGGAGCATTTCCAAAGCGCTTGTCCTAAACACGCAGCACTAGCTATGCCTGATCCCCTGATGCTCGCAGCGTTTGCAGTACAAGGAAACGTAAATATGATACGCCACACCAGCACTTTAAAAAACAAAGTCTCATTTTTCGATCAGGATGCAAAACTGATGTCGCAAAGAAAGCGGTCGGCGTTTCCTTCTTCACAACAGAGGTTAGCACGAGGCTGCAGAAACGCACGTGCAAACGCTACCTAAAGAGCCAAATGGCGGCTTGCGCTTGCGGCTTGGCCAGGCTTGGCACAAAGAAGCCACAAAAATTTACATTCACAGCCATTCAACTTATTACACAAATAAAAGTGTGTAGTCTAATGTGTAACAAAATTTTAGAAGTATAATATTGTGTGTTAGCTTAATTTTAGATATATAGTTTTTTACCACTTGCGCAGACTGCCGGATGGTGCGGGAGTCAGGCCACCCGGCCGCGATAAGCCCGTGTGTCCACTCTTCTAATTTTTTATTTCTCTATGCTACAACGGCGTCGCTCTGCGGTGCTTCGGTGACCATCGCAGCATCGCTGCAGGAAGCAAGAAAATCAGCGCGCCTGCGAGTAAAACAGGACGCGCATGCGCGCCGCGCTGTCTCGACACCAGGCGCCGGGCCTCCAGAGTGCGCATCGGTTGCTTTTGCCACGCGCTCTTGTGGTGCGCAATATTAAGTCTCCGCCTGTACTTTCGCGGACGCTTGATGAGCACGGCATATAGCGGACGGCTGGCAGGCATGGAAAAACACTGGGAATTGAGCCTTAGCCCTCGCGCATAAAGGAATGTACAAACCCGAGCTTAGTGACTCGCAGACCTAGATGAAGCAAATGAAATATCGCGCTAGAGACAAGGTACCGGCATCGCGACGCTGCACGGCTGATAACGGCGCAGGCAGAGGCGATGGTCTCTTTTGCCATCATGCGTATTGTTACGAATAGGCAGTCGCCGCCGTACTTTCCACGCTGATCACTGCAAACACGGCTGTGCAGGACGAAAATGGGAAATGGCCTATACGCCTGCCCGAATATTCAGGACCCGACGCATCGCGAGTGCACAAAGTTTCGACAAGCCGAGCCCAGACGCATGTGCTTTCTGGCCAGGGCTCTTTGTCGAATATTATGTCTCGCCCCGCCGTACTTTCCGCGACGCTCGTGAGCGCTGCAAGCACTGCGGACGGCTGGCAGGCCACCGTCGACTCGGACAACTGAGCCTTCCTAGCCCTCCCCGGCTCTCGGATCTTCAACGACGACACGAGGCCTGACCAACATGGACTAATGCAGCTCAAGCTACAATGGAAAGAGCGATTGTGTGTGTCTGTGACGTTCGTGGGTGTTGCAGCTTGTTGCGTTTGACCGTTACCGCTTTGGGTATAAATAGACCCCCGCAAGCGTTGTAAACCATTCCTGTTAGAGCAGCGAATCGATGCTGTCGCTTTCTGCTCGAGTCCTGTATTGTAACCTCGCCGTCGGGCATTGTTCCTTCGGCCCATTTCAAAACTTCGGCGGCTGCCGGCGAGGCTCGTCTCAACGATGTTCAAGGACACAGAGGCCCCGTCGATCGCAACGGAGTCCTCCTCTCTCCCCTCTCTCGGACTCAACGTACGCCGAGGCTACCAACGGCTTACGAACTCTGGAAAGAGAGTTGTGTGTGTCTGTGACGTTCGTGGCGTGTTGCAGCTTGTTGCGTTTTGACCGTTACCGCTTTTGGGTATAAATAGACCCCCCGCAAGCGTTGTAAACCATTCCTGTTAGAGCAGCGAATCGATGCTGTCTCTCTGCTCGAGTCCTGTATTGTAACCTCGCCCGTCGGGGCATTGTTTGTTTTGGCTTCGGTTCACCTCTCGCTATGAAGTAAACGTTTACGTTGGCCTATCAGCTCTGGACATCTTCCCGGCTGCAGTCGGCCTTCCCAATTGCAACAACTGGTTGGCAGCGGTGGGATGGCAACTTCGTAACAAACCTGAAGCCAGCGGTGCGAGACCCAACACCACGATGTCAAGGCGGCTTCGGACTTCGCAGAATTCACGGTGCGGGTCAAGGGTGAGTGCGGGACTTTTCTTCACTGAGTTTTCCAGGCTTCTGAGGCTAGCTGGTAGGGCGTGTGTTTTTGTCGCGTGGGTTATTCGCGCAAAACATTTTTGAAGCAGTGGGAAAACAGTACTCTAGACCGGCCATGAATTTGAAAGCGTTGAAAAAACCAAAGTTGTTGGAGCTTGCAAAAGAGTTGCGCTTGGATGTTACGGACGCGCTGAGAAACCAGAGCTGATACAGGCTATACTCGCTGTCGGGGCTGGCGATGAGGAGCTGTCTGAATGCATTGAGCTGGTCAATGGCAGGGTGACCGCGAAACGTCAGGCCGCCGAGGCAGAGGCTGAGCGCTAGCGTGAGGAACGCGAGGAAAGAAACTGTCAGCACGAGGAGAAGATGCGATGGTATGACCTCGAGCTCGAGCGCCTCTAACGGGAAATAAAGGAGCTCGCGCGAGAGAAACTCCAACGGGAGAACAAGAAAATAGAGCATGAGATTGAACTCAAGCAGGAAGCTGCTCTCGAGCAGAAGTTAGAATTGTTGCTCGAAAAAGACCTCGTTGTCGAGGAAGCACCCGTGCCAGCGCTGCCAGTAGCAGACGCTCGGGAGCGCGAAGTCGGAGGCGTACCCGGGTGTGCGGCCCAGCAGCGAGGCAGGTTGCTGAGAGAGATTAACGACGGCGCATTAGCTCAGACTGTCGGCAGAGGCGGCAGAGGGCAGTGCGTGTCCACTGAGTGCGATAATGTGTCGGCGTTTGTTTTGGAGATCTCGGCGGAGTGTTCGGACGGTTCAAATTCGCGGGAGGCCTTGGGAACGGCTACCGACTTGAACGTGAACATTTCGCGAGATAGCGACGTTCGCAGGAATGCGTAAACGATGAGGTTACCGAGAAGGCCGCACGAGTCCGCTGAAACGGAGGTTGTTCCTTCGGACGGTAGTGCAGAAACGAGCGACGTGGTGGGAAAACCTGCAGTCGAGGCAGCAAACGGTTTGCAGGGTTCAGTTGGGAGTCATGACGACCTCCCCGCTGGGCAAGCCGATTCCGTCCTGCCGCCAGCTCAGGTAGCTGACCTCGAGCAACGGCCAGCCGAGCTCGTAGAGATTCAGGTGTCTGGGGCGGCTGAGCCGTCTTTTGAGACAGGACAGCCTGGTTGTAGTGTAGTTCTGACAGTGAGAAAGAACGGGAACACGCTTCAGTCTTTGCGTGCTGAGGCTGTTGCTGAAAACGCGAGGGATGACGAGATAGGGTCTGTTGGACGTTACGAGGTGTCTAAAGAGCTCGTCGTGCCCGTTTCACTCCCAGCTGATGCTCCCGATGATAGGCCAACATCGGCTGAGTTAGTTGAGGTTCCGCTGTCGCCTGTGGCTGAGCCGAAGTCGGGAACCGATCAGCCTAGAGGAGAAAACGAAAACGCGTTCCGATGTTCGCTTGCCGAACGCGTTCGTAAAAAGGCGAGCAACGAGGAGATAGCAAAAACTTCCGCGCGTACTTGTGGCGCGTGTTTCAGTGCGGGCACGCCAAGGGGCAAAGCCGTGAGCTCGCATCGGGCAAAGGGAACGCCGCCTCCAAGAAGGAGTGCGCGCCTCTCGTTTGAACGTTGGAAAATCTCGTTCGCTCCTCCGCGCGCTCGACCTTTGTCGAACAAGACGACCGGTGTGCTTTCACGCGGTCGCAGCAGCGTTCAGAGAACGGGCGCACCTAAACTGCGCTACAAAGGGGAAAAGCTCAGGGCTGTGACGAGAGATCAAATCGCAGCTCTCAGCGCGAGAAGTGGCCTGTAGACGCCTGACTTTCTCAAGTTCATTGTTTTTCCTGGAGCAGGTTTCGCCCTTTACGATTGCATTTTTTTTGTGTGTGGGACATTTCCAATCACGCGAAATGTCAACTTTCAGGTTGGCTCACTTGTCTAAAGTACTGTTGGGCAAAAATATAACTAGTGTAGTTACTTATTAGCGTATTTTATCGCAACTAAAAGCCTGGTAGATCTTCAGTGTGGATTTGTCTTCGCATTTGCCGGCGATGCGGTTGTGTCTTCCTATGTTGTTCTGTTGCTTGCCTGACCAAGCCAGAGACGTTCTTGGGGAGCCACTACTCGTCCAGTGACCTGCCCGGTGAAGCTCCAGCACGGTGTCGTACAGCCAAGGCCTGGAGTCGTGCGTCTGCCGAGCACTTCACTTCGAAAGCATCCCTCCGGATAACGGTTGAAGACCCTTATCCATCGGGATCTCGGACCCCCCGCGGAGAATCTGTTACGAATCGGCCAGCGCCGCCGTACTTGCCCGCATCACTCCACGGCTGTGCGGCGAAGCCACTGCGTGCGCCTTTCTGCCGTCAGGCGCCACCATGTCGGTGACAAGTTTCGACAAGCCGAGCCAGACGCTTCGCTTTCGGCGCATTTCAAAACTTCGGCGGCTGCCGGTGAGGCTCGTCTCAACGCCCTTCAAGGACACAGAGGCCCCGTCGATCGCAACGGAGTCCTCCTCTCTCCCCTCTCTCGGACTCAACGTACGCCGAGGCTACCAACGGCTTACGAACTCTGGAAAAGAGCGTTGTGTGTGTCTGTGACGTTCGTGGCGTGTTGCAGCTTGTTGCGTTTTGACCGTTACCGCTTTTGGGTATAAATAGACCCCCGCAAGCGTTGTAAACCATTCCTGTTAGAGCAGCGAATCGATGCTGTCTCTCTGCTCGAGTCCTGTATTGTAACCTCGCCCGTCGGGCATTGTTCTTTGGCTTCGGCTCACCTCTCGCTATGAAGTAAACAGTTACGTTAGCCTACGGCTTCTGGACTTCTTCACGGCTGCAACAGCGGCTGGCCGCTCGCATCATACACGCTACCACTCGTATGTCGGACGCCACGGAGCTCGGATCGGGTGCCCCCACTCGGTCGCAACAGTATGCACACTTGCCGCGGGCGCACCCACGAAATAACTCGGTACGAGAAACGAAACCCCGGTACGCTGTTTAGCAGCGAAGCTGTTGAACAAATCGTTTGTGTATGGTGTCCGCATTAGTATACCAAAAAAAAATTCACGACAATCCACCCTGCGAATTTGGTTCGAAAGCAAAGCTGTAAAGGGCACCCGCAACGATTACGCATGCGACGTCACTTAAATTCACTTTCGTGGCTCTACAAATAGTGAAACCAGAGACAAGTGAAATGCACTTAACCACACCTTTTATTACTTCAAAGAGATATCCTTTGCTTAGGGTAAATGAATGCGTGATGCATGAACGGTAGTTGGTTGAGTTGTATTGGTGTAGCACATGAATGGAAACTCTTTTTTTATAAAATTAAAAGAAGCTCAAACCCGGTGTTACACGATGTCACTTCTCTGTCTCTGCCGCCGCCCACGTAAGCGACGAGATCGGCGGAAGAGACGAAGAAGGAGGAGCAGGAGGATGGGGAAATTTTATTCAGATTTCTAAACCGCCCAGAGGGCGGCGCAGGGGAATGGTTCCTTCTCTGTAGCCCATTTGCAGTCCGCGCCGCTTGTGCTCTGTCCACCAGCTGAAGCTGGGTAGGCAGAGAAGGACTGGACAGCAGCCTCTCCCATTGCTCTTGTTGGGTAGTTGACAGGAAGAAAGGAGAGTGCTCAGCGCTAAAGTCGCGCACCCCGATTATGATGCGGAGTGTTCATACTTGTGAGCACAAAATTTACATTCAGCGTCGTAGCGAATCGGGTGCATTAAACAAAGACGCGTGGGGTGTGGGAAGGAGCCGCATTTTATTAGCCGTAGGGTAGTTTGTTGTTCTCTGGAAAGGTCAGGGTAAAGCGAGAGCAGGGTCTGTCTCTGAAGGCGATAATGCTGGGTTATGTCCCTGAATGTGACAAGCGGTTGGCTGTCTTCGTGCAGCTCCATAGCCTCCGGGGTAAAAGCGCTGGCTCGTTGGTGGGCGTATTCGTTGCCCTGCATGAAAGCGTGAGCTGGCGTCCAGTTGAGCTGACTGGAACCGGTAGGGGAGTGGTTTTTTTAGGCCCCGCAGTGCAGCTCAGGGACACCCACCCCGACTGGTAATTCCTGTAAGATTGTTGGGAATCGGTGACTACCTTCCGAGCCCCTGGTTGAGTGAGAGCCAAGGCGATGGCTGCCTCTTCTGCTGCCGTCATATATTGGGTCTCGAGTAATGCACACGCAAGGAGGTTGGTTCTGACAGTAGCCACGATAATGGCATCGTATTGCTACCCTCGATGTTGGGAGGCGTCTGTGCAGATAGCTGCATGATCCCCGCCGGGGGTGGTGTTGACCGCTTGAGACCGTGCTTGTAGGCCACCCTCGTCGTGTGAAGGGTTCATATTTCTAAGCAAAGGGAGCCTCTTAAGCTCTTGTCGCCAAGAGTCTGGGAGTACATCACGCGGTGTGACATTCTGTGCTGCCCAGCCAATCTGGTGAAGCATGCGGCGACCCACTGCAGGTTTGCTCACTCAGAGCTTCTGGTTAGAAAGATGGCCCTCTATCAGCTTTTCCACCGAGTTATGGAGCCCCATCCTAAGCACTCACGGGAAGACCAATGGCCTGCTCAACCGCCTTTCTAACCGTTAAATCAAGCATCTTTATGTCTACCTTGCCGAGAAGAAGAAAGGGGGGTGACGTAAGTGATTCTGGAGAAGACTAAAGCTTGAATTAATCGAAAAATATCGGCTTCCTTGAGGCCTCGCTTCTTGGTGGCAACTCGCCTGATTATGCGTATGATTTGATTGAGGCTGTTTGAGGCGCTGCAACGATACGTCACTCTTGGTGTTGGCCTGGAGATGTAGGCCCAGGATCGTGACGCTGGAGGCTTGGAATGATGGCCGGAATGAAGGCTTGGAATGATGGGCCTGAGGCTGCATCTGTTAAGCTTTCAGTGTGTCCACGCATTCGTTCAGTTTTCCAAGGTTTCCTTAAAGTCGTGTCGTGTTTCCGCATTTGACAGCCGTCTACATAGCCACGACCTCTAGTCGGGTGTGGGGGGGTGGCGGGGGGTGGACGCTAGGTTCGCTTTATATTCGAGCTCTGTACTGAACAAAATATGCTTTACCTGCAACATTTTCCTTTTACCGGAATTTCGGTTTATACAGTCGTTGAGGACACTAAAACGTGTTTACTGTAGCGAAACTCTAAACGGAACCGTCCGTTTCGCCCCGATTCCTGGTTCGTAGAATTATGAGCGATTCGGGCGTGGTAAACGGTAGTTGTTATTTCCTTCTACATACCAATTCTAGTTGATCTGTATCATTTTCCAAGTTCTAGACATCTTTCTCATGTCGTAGTTCCGCATGCACCGATATAAGCAGAAATGGTAAAAACATTAAAGCAGTTCCACTCAAAAGGGAAAGTTGCCGGAAGGTAGGAGCAGTGATTCGCGAGAGAGGCTATGACGTCGTTATCCGCGCGTTGCTGCCACCTCTCACGTTCTTCCACTCCGTGTCCCACTCCTCTGTTGATGGATTGAACAGATGTTTCTCCAACGCAATTGAAATTTCCCGCCTTCGAAGTGTAAGCGCACCCTCTGCCTGGAACAGCACGAGCGGGAGCTGTGTTGTTTTTGTGCTTGCTTTCATCTCACACGTGCAGGAGCCTTACTGCGCAGTTTGGAACGCGTGTTGTCCGCAGCCACAATTTTCGCTTAGTATTGTAGAAACCAACCCAAATAGCGGTCCTAACTTTGCCTCAAATGTACCTGCAGTTTTCCTTGCGCTAAATAATGGGGAGATGTATGACAAGTGCCAGCGCTTCAGGAGTTTCGAATGGTTATGACTATATAAACCGCTTGTTTTATGAAGCCTGTGTGTTACGCCGTTACGCTGCGGGGTACTTTTTGGGTCCGTCATGTCGATGTTTGGCCGATGTCACTGATTGCGGCCGAGGCTAGACATCATGACAGCGAACCAGCAACGACGACAAGGAAGGACCCTCAAGTGATCTCCACTTAAAATAAGCTTTGCCTCCGTTACTTATAAACTAGGTAGCAACACCTGAGCGATTGAAGGGCGCAGATCCGGCCGGGTTACGGGGCCGGATCTGTCGCAGTCCAGGAGTTTACGCAGAGTTCTTCCTAGGTAAAGCCCTACTGGCTGCAGACATTGTTCACACTTAAGCACACCGTGAGACAACACAAACGACGATGCAACGTAAACCGCAGCTATTCCTAAGAAGTGTAGGCAGGTAAAACCTGCAAGTGAAACTAAAACTGGGAGACTACCTAAACACGACAGTACGTTAACAAAACAGTTGGATTACAACCGCCTTTTATTTATCCCATAGGGGTCACGAATTTCTTTTATGTTTTTCAGCGACTTGGATCAGGCTGCTGCCAGGCCTGTGGCTTTCACCCAATTGTGTCTTCGAGCGCCACTCCCAGGTTCACGAGAACGGGAGACAAGCCTTGTTGGAGTCCACTCAGCAGGTCTCCAGCCACACCTCCTAAACCACCCAGGTTCTGGCCAAGGAATGCACGAAGAACTTGCACCAACACCGCCAGTAGGCACTGCAGCGAATGCACGCCAGATTATAAAGAGATCCAGGATTAGGACCCTTATAAAAATACCGTGCTTCGTCTAATGTGCTTCGTCTAACAAATAGATTAAATTTTATGTTATCTCAACTCTGCCAAAATAGAGCATGCATCACAAAGCAAGGCCACAAAGTGAGATGTTTCTGGCGCGCTATACCTCCCTTCATAACATAGAGGCGTAGTGCCCCTGATATTATTTTGTTTTATTGACTTCATCAGTGAGGCACGCTTCATACACCTCAGTTATGCGGCTCTAACAGGCTGTATGCCGTCCGACTGTGTATTATAACTGACATTGCGGAACTTCCAGGACGTCGTTAACGTCTTGTACTCAACCAACGCACGCAGATGGTTAAAGGACTAATGCCTTGTCTTATTTTGAGTTCCCTAGCATCAAATCTTCACTCAGAGCGCTATATCTGTTACAAAGCACATTCACAAATGACAAGTGCAGATGTGGAGCTGAATGCAAACGCGGGTGTCTACAACTGCCGAGTTTTCGTATATGCAATAGTATTTCATTGGGAAGTTCTTTTACGCGACACTATCACAAATAAAAAAGAATGAATAAACAATTATTTACGTTTCAGCGCACATATACAGTTTTTCGAAGCAATGCCTTATACATAAAATAAACATGGAAAGTCACCACAAAAAACGAGAAATGGGAAACCCGCTAAGCTGTGGTACACTTAAAACATAACAGAACCCCATGTTAGTGCGAAGCTCGCTGCTCTCTGTTATTTATAAACAAGCAGTGGAGTTCTATAATGTTAACGAAAACTGGAAAGCACACAGGGCACGGACTTTAAGTTCAAAAACTTGCATGACCTACTGCTCTGTTAATGATTTCTTTCCTTCAGCTTTTACGACTAGAAGCTTGAAAGGACTACATAGCTATTTCTAGCTAGCGGTAGATTTCTTACAAGGACAACTGGCATCTCGTAGCCAGTGCAAGTACAGCCACGACTGCTCGCTTCTTACCTGAAATAACCTTTTACAGTACCTTAGCCAATCCTCTGCCGAACATACTTCCAATGTAAAGGAACGATGCGGAGACTTACAAAATCTATGGAAGGATTCCCGCCATCTCATGGCCAATTGGGATACTGAGGTGGGGTCTACATTACGGCGATCGTCCCCGTCTCATCACTGGCCTTGCCTCAACAATGCTATCTCTACAGTGTTCGTTGACATTATGCATTAACTCCGAATCCAACTTATCGGAAAATCAACTAGGCAATAGAGCACGCCCTGCTTAGAGGTCGGTCGAGACATTATAAATGCATTTATGAATTCTATACCGGTCACTTGGGACGAATTGAACGTGTGTTTTTATCCCACAGAGAGCACACAACTGTTTGAAATTTCCAAAATTGGCTTTCTAGAGCCAACTTTGCGGCTCCACAAATAACCGTAAAATACCGTCCGCCCATACATGTGTAAGGTATAGTGTGGCGTAAGTTACTGTACTCTTCTAACACAATCTAAGGCCTGGTTCAGACTGTTGCCGCAACACACGTAATAGCTTTAAAGAATGACGGCGTTTCACGTCTCAGCCAGCTGAACTGCGTAACCCGCCGTTTTTTTTACGTTCATAGATCCGGGTATGGCTTTTGACTCGGTAGCCTGAACATAGCCCAACGTGACAATTATGCGGTGTTTCCTACTGAACAGGAATAGATTGTGGTATTGAAATAAATGTTAGTAGGAGCGTGTGAAATACCTAAAAATTTATTTGAGCGAAAATATTCGGTAATCATAGTCGCGAAGCAAATAAAGCGCGATTTCCAGGTTTTTTCAAGCCGATGTCGAATGTAGTACATAAAAAGTACTGGCATTGAATTGCCCACACGCCTTTAATAATAAGGTCATTGCAGAGAAGCATGACTGCATGACGAACGGCGACCAAAAATGCACTACAAATGGTACCTCCTCTTTTAAACAAAACCATACAAAACGATATGTTTGCCGTAGGTAATCGCACAGTGCCAATCATATTTTAGTGCGCGTTGGGTGCGGTATCGGTACGCCGCCTGCCGTAGTTTGCTGGTTGTTTCTGGGTGTTCCCTTCGTTCGCTATCTGACACGCACACCACTCATAACAAGCCTTAAAGGGAAGGTTACATCATTTTTGCGCGTCTTTCGCACGCCCTCCAACACCCCCTGAAATTCCATATTCGTGGTCAAGCTAGGCCGCTCCCCTCGCGAACCTAAGGGCCGCCATGTAGTCTGCGTTGGCTGCCCCTATTGAAGCACTGAGTACACCCCTGCCAAGCCCGCCCCCGTCGAAGGACCCTGGAACACCTCCTTTTTTCGTGGACGCATAATAACGTCGTGTCTTGGACTTGAGTGGCTAAATAAAGTTTATTCTCTCTCTCGCTCTTTCTCTCTCTCCAACAGCGCTGATAGACACTGCACCGGCTTTCCTTAAAAGCTACATGGTAGCCTCTACGAAGACCTTCTCCCCTACAGCCTCCAAGACATAATTTCTACAAGTTTTAGAGGGAGCGCGGGCGAAAATACTACACGTTTTTTCTAGGTGTTCCCCTAGATCACCTAAACCAATAGTGCTAATGATGAAGGAGTGTAAGCTGCCTCCACCCCCCACTTGGCCGTCAATTGAAGTATTCGTAATGCTACTCCGCATTGTGATAAGGTAGCGAGGGCAATCTCTAGAGGCCGGCTACATCTCGGAGGGGCAGAAAGTTCTGCGTTTGCGTAATCAGACTGCAGTCCCCTCTCCACGCTAACCCTGGATGTTCCCATCAACCGAAACTACCGCGCCTGACTTCAACAGAAGGGCACACATATCGGCCCCGACTGTAAATTTCTTTAGAGCCCATTAGGAACAGTTTCAAAGACTATAATAGTATTTACATTGATGGCTCGCTGACGGCTGTAGTGCTCCCGAAAGGGATCTGGATGCCTTCGTCGCACAACACCATCTGTGGCCTATCTGGCTACAAGATAGGTACTATGGCTACTCAGCTGGCTCCAGGGCGCGCTGCGTTTTGTTACATTTTAGAGATGCCCACAAATGAAGAATCCGCATTTATCAATTCCCGGTCAGCGCTCGAGTTCTTAGCATCGCGATCTAAAGAACAGTTGGGCTGTGGAATGAAGTTCCTACACCTCCAAGCAATGAAGAACGGTGCAGCGTGGAATCGTAGCAGCTTCCTGTACGCTGCAGTGTCGCGGAACTAATTACGAAACGGGTCTAACCAGATATTTTATCGTTGAAATTAGAATTTCCAATGGTTGTAGAAAGTTGGTGGTTGGCTTACCGACAGCATCACAAGAAGGCCTCGTAGGACTGTTCCCAGCTGAAAAGCCAGAGAGAATAATGGGAACAATGTACACAACGCATTTCCACTTAGTAGAACACACGCGCAAGACCTGCGGCACGGTCAACATTGCAATATTCAGCACGAAAGTAGCAATCAACCTTGAGAGAAGGGCAAAGTTACGATCCCTCAGTTGTTACATGGTGGGAAGGATAAAAGTTGCTCCACTGTACCTTTGCGCCATTCGGAGAGGCATATTAAAACGACTGAGAGAGCTTGTCCTAAAAATATTTGTTTCGGAGTTGCGTATATACCTATAGTTAGCTCATAGCACGGTAAAAAGAGTTAGAAACAAGAATAAAGTGGCACCTATCAAGAAAGTTCTACCCATGGCTTACGGACGGGACAAAGAGGAACACTTGCATTATCGAGGGAATACCGACTACCCATTCAAGATAGATGCATGCAACGCATTCGCACACACGTCTGATTGATATTTAGAGGCTGAAAGTGCACGCTCTTCTAGAAAAAAGAGAGCAAAATTAAGGCCTAATAAGGCCGTCCGTCTTCGCGGGGAACGGTTCATCTTCTAGTGGAGTAACTTCGGCAGTGTGTGTGCCGTCTGCACAATTCCGGAACAAATGTTCGCCCCCGCCGATCTATCGAGTGTAACAATAGGCCAAAGCGCAACATTCGTTTTCGTTGCTGTCATTTCGCGCATATGTCTGTGGACAGTTCTGGATTTCCCAAACACCAGTCATTGCAGTCAGTGTGTCTTTTACATAGTGCCATGGAAGAAAATATCAATGTTAATTATGAGAAAAGCACCTAGGGTAAATCAATCAGCGAATAATGGCAAGGGGCGGCGAAGCGCAATGGGCAAATCGCGTTTCGTTGAGGTTATCTTAATAGGCTGTACTGCATAGGATCCTCGAGAGCTAATAACGGCCTTTGAAAGATTTCAAGCGCGCCAACAATGAGACAAATATCAGTGAAAATGGAAGACGTTGATTCCCAAGCGTAATGAACATGTATACCTTTACTTAAGCGAAAAAACGCATTAGTTGCTGATGACAACGAAAGCAAATTAAAAATGCACGCTGCAGCTGAACGTCTTTAATTTAGCTTTTCCACCCGATACATGCCTTGGTGTATATGCCTTGGGCACCAAAGCTATCATAATGCTGCAACTGCTGTAAGACCCGTATGCATTTACCCATCCCGATCATCTAGCAACGCTTACTTGAGAGTTCAGGCTAAGCAACACCGAATTTGGTTTCGCCTTTGGAGGAAATTGTGGCCTGTTTCCATATTCTGACATTCACGCACACTACCGCTTTCTCATACGATACCTAGAGCATTGAACATAAGTAGCGAACACTACGAATGTAATTAGTTCGTGCTTAACGGTGCGGAAACAAATGAGTCGTCCGATCACCCAGCAACCCGTAGCAACTAGGCTGCGAGTCGATTGTTCTTTACGAAAAAAAAAAATATAGTTGTGAGGCTCTACTTGAACTGAGCAGTTGTTCCTAGCGTCAGCAAAACACAAAGCGCCAAAGCCGATCGCGATCAATTGCACGGATGTAAATTCGGACTCCAGCTGGAATGAATCGCCGCTTTGTGCACAGTACTGAACGCTTTACGCTTCAAGACCCATTATCTACCAAACGACCTGTCTGACCGGATGGCCCAGTGGTAGCTGATTGGATTGCTTGGGTACTGTTTAGGGAGTCTTTGGTCTGCTGTTTTTTTTTCGGCCACTCCCTTCCAGCAGTTCGTCTTAGGGGAGTATCGGAACGGACCAACCTGGTCGTGGAGTACCGGGTCGTGAACCGGGTCGTGACCGCTCACATTTAGTCTCCAAAACGAATTTTGGTCCTTTTTGCTTAAGAGTGCGTGGGCTATGAAGTGGCGCCTTATTACAGGGCAATAGGTTAAAATTACTTGAATCACTTGATATTGCTCGGAAATATCTTTCAATGTTCAGTGATCAAATGATTCTAAGCGAATCATTGTTGAAGCGCAGGCGTGCACTCACACACACACACACACACACACACACACACACACACACGTGCACGGACACACACTTTAACACGCACATACACAACGCATACAAACACGCACACACATGCACAAGCATACACACACACACACGCACATACACAGCGCATACAAACACGCACACACACGCCCACGCATATATACACACGCGCGAACGCACACGTACACACACACACACGCACGCACACACACACGCATACCCACGCACGTACACCCCACAGACGACAGCCGCATTGCGCGCGTCCTCTTTCTACGTCTGCTTCAAAACGTTCATAGACGTGGATCGGGAAGAAGGTCGCACGTGGAGAGTTTGCTGACAGAAATTTAATGATGATCTCGACTATTAAAGTCCTGTGGACACGCCATATTATTTGCGGCGGAGACAGCGAAGTACGTGGTGCTGGATTCTTGACTAAAAGTTAGCTCCGGTAGCAGAGTCTTGTTTATGCCATGCACTGACACTTTGTTACCAAACTGCCAAAGAGGTGTAGCTTCTAGGCTTTCTTTTTTTTTTTTGGAAACCGCACAACTCACCGTGACAACTGGCTTGTCGCAGACGTCCAAGTGATTCAAGCACTGCAGGAGGGACAAAAATTATTGTTAGTCAGGGACAACCACGTAACAATGAAGGTGATGTATCCATCAGCGAAAACGCATGCTTACACATCTGACAGTAGCCTTTGGCCCCAGCACAACATAAGTTGTGCGTTGGGACAAGCAGCGACCCATGCAGTAAACTTTAATTTGGCAATATTGCTGATCTCTTCACTCGCCGCCGCTGAAACACAGGTGTGCACTTTCCGAGTACTGGCTCGTAGGTCTGTTTCGGAGGGGATGCACGCCTGCACGCGTATTGGCAATCAAGCTATTTTCAATTACTCTGCGGGCTACCCTTCACATTCCTCACCCCCCAAAGACGTCGCCTTATGACTTAAAAACATCTTTTTTGCCCAAGGTCCCAAAAATCGGGAGTAACGCGGTGTTTTTCCATGAAATCACTTTTGTAGCGTTGCTCAATGACTGACTGCGCTGAAGGAGCTGTGTCGCAGGTACATGATTTTTTAAGAGCGAAGCTCTTTACGCAAATCGCGATGTTTCCAGTCCGCAGTTAAAAATAGCAAGTAATTGCCAAGCGCGCGCACGTGAGCGTGGGACTCGCGGCGACCACCCGGCAGTTAACAAAACCAAGAAACGAAAACACGAGCGCTCGTGTGTTCGTGCCTCGCGACGAACACCCAGCATCACCGGCGCATGTTTACAAGCCAAGCATACCGGCTTGAAAGATTGGCCAAGATTTGCCAAAAAATACTTCAGCGTTCGCAATAATCGTGGCAACAGTTGCTCGGAACGGGAAACACACGTCATAGCTTGCGTCCCTCCAAGGTTATGTCCAAGGATTATCACTTCCAAAAAAAAAAAAGATGAGGGAAGCTCACAGTCATAGCAACAATGATGGAGTAAAGGGTGTTGCGGCAGCGACGAAGAGGCAAATCGGCTGCAACAATGGACTTAAACCTTCCTGATGGTCGCAAAGGTTACGTACAGCTTCGCTACATTTACGTCTTACGCGTTAGTGTGAGCGCGCTTCATTTTTTTATTTCTCTGCGCCATTGAATGCCCGGTAGTTACGCCAGTCGATGTACTACCAGATAGCAAGACTTTCCTAGATATCGGCGTGAAGATAGATGTTGTTCGGCTCGGGGTGAACCACTCTCATGAGAAAAAGTGAGATCCCTACATTTACCCATTTTTGTTGCCATTGGGGCAGCCTTCGCAGGTTTCATACGCAATAATGGGTCGGTAATATGTTTGTGTGTTTCTACAATTATATATTTTCAGGTTTATTACCTGGAACAAGTTGGGCGTGTTCGGAAGCCATGCAGTAGTGTTCGTACATCCAACGGTTATTCCTGGGTCACTCATTCTACTCCGGTAGGGATCTGTTACAAGGTTTCCTGTTGATGTGGAGTGAAGGAATAAAAACACAGTTCTGAGCAATTCATACTGAAAGGCTGAAAAATATTTTTCGCTTTATTTGCGCAAGCAAGTTCTCCCAAACAACACTTTCAGTAAGTATACCTATCGCTGGTTGGTTATGGCACTTGCGAAGAGTTAGGTTGCTTCTTTTATGCGAAATACCCTTGATCACCCCTTCCAGCTCTGATTCTGTAAATAATGGTTGATGTGTGAGAAATAATATCACTGAGCAGTGAAACTGTTGCCCCGACGGTGTTTTCCCGCCCGGATCTGAGTATCAACAGTTTGTTTTTCTTAACTATGTAATAAGAATCACGCATGACGAATGATTTGCACCAATTTGCAGTTTACCAGTGAGCGAAATCCCATGATACCATTTGCGGAAAGTTAAACTCCGTAAAAACAGAAGATCACGGAAAACTGACATATTTTTTCAAGGATATACTATGAGCTGCGCGTATTAATTACATGATTAAATTTTTCCCCAGGATTTTTTATTTCAATGTGAGAAGTAGAAGATTTGTGTAGAAAAGTTTGAACGATAAGCTGCCGAAAGTACTGCAAGATTGCGCTTGGATACCGGTTGCAAACTTGGTATTACATTGTTTTGAGCCTGACGTTTACTTTTTTTATTTCATGACGTTGTTTAACAAATTATTGTTTGTAGTTTCTTTTTTGTGCGCTATTGGTTTCACGCTGAACGCTTGCAACCGCCTGTTTGCATTTAAAACCATATAGTCTGGAAAGCATACCTCGGCAAAAGTGGGTGCTACTCACTCACACTCACACAGAAAAAAAAATATATTTTTCCTCACGCACTAACTCACAATCACGCTCACCACTCGCCATCACCACTCGCACTCACTCGCACTCACCCCCTACTCACTCATAAGTGGTGGGGGGGGGGGGGGCGGGGAGATGAGGGGAGTGTACTCGTGAGTGAGCCTGTTAGAAAGACGTGCCCTTACAGGGCTTCACTTCCGGACCAATTTTTGTACGTTTTTTGTCTGACACATTGCATTACTCTGCATGAATTGCTAATAAAACCTGAATGTTAATATGAATTTGAACACACTATAGTTATATATTATTGCGGTCTTACAGCGAATTTGTCTTGGGCAGGGAACTGACCATACGTGCGTGCGTCTATCGGGTCGCAGGTGCTGCCTCCAGACTTTGTGTCAAATGTTCTGTATCTCTCAATCTAATGTAGCTATCATAGAAACAGATATAATTAAATTGGCCGCTACGGCGATTCTTTCATTACACCGAGGTTTATTGATTTGTCATGACAAGTTATTTCACTGCGAAGTCATAAACATTACAGACCTCCCTCCGGTTGTAAATTTATGGTAAAAGGAAACCGCTATGGTTAAAGGAGTATGTAAAATGAAACTGCTATAAGCCTTGTTTATGGAAACTATCACAACAAATTACGCTAATTAAGGAAGTTATGCTGATGTGTCTTTAAGCTATCAATAAAACATGTCATCATGGATAACTTCACATAGTTACCCCCCAATACAGGTTCGCTGGTCTTCCATCTTCATATTAATGGCATCGCTTTTTTATTTGTTTTAGGCGCGTGAAAAATAGGCGAATATTTTAATTCCAGAAAGGCAATAGGAGCAGCGGAAAAGGCAACAGAAGGCTACAATATACATGCATTCAGCAAGCGTGAAACCTTCTCAATGCTGAAGCAGGAACGCCGGGAACAAAGTGGGACCAGAATGTAGAGAACCCAATATTCCATTATTGAGAAGCAAGAGCGAAATGCCCCCACATCTGAGAGCACAATGCTTGGGAGTACAGCGCCGTGTTTCCACACTGTTTCCATGCCCGGAGAAGTGATTTATATCATTGCAGTGTCGGACAAGTTTATCTATCCGTAATTGCGATGCCCTCCCCCAACATTCCATGCGGAGGGCCTTGTCGGAGCAGGAACAAAAATGCCCACATCGGTAATGGCCAAGAATGGTGATTCTAGCAACGCACTTTGGTTGTGTTTCTTTCTTTGTGGGGGAGGGGGCAGTTTTGAACGGCTGTTCTCTTTGATACACGATATCCCTGTAAGCACCGCGTTATAGACGCTTTGAAAATGGTAAGACTACAAGTTAAGTGAAAAGGAAATGCGGCCTACTGATGAATAAAAAGCGCATACCCGTGCATGGTGCTCATATCTCTTTTTGTTTTCAGGGAGTTGAGGCAGATTCTTAAAGATACGGAACGGAAATGAAAGGAAAGAAGTAGTGCCTTTATAACAAAAGCATTTATACTCACATGCATACGCTTGCTAGCATTGCGGATGAATTAAGGATATTCTCATTACCACGGCAGGGATTCATGGAGGAAATTATGACTCCCTTCCGCAACAATTGTACCAACCTATAAAGCGACGCACAGTTATACTGCTCAACCACATTCAATATGCGGTACAGGCAGTAGATTATAAAATCACACTTTATAAAGTGTGATTTAAAATCATACTCACGCAACAAAAGGTTTCAAAAACTGCTTCACTGGCCCACAGTGTACTACGTTTTTGTCAATGCGTTAGTCACTTGGACCGACTCCGTTTCTTCAAGCTTGTCAAGCTATTCTGTGCACTGGTCGGTTGAGCTTAGGACACAAAGAAATGGTGTAGATTCTCAGGCCTCGAAGCAAAGAAGGCCGTTTATGTATGAAAACCAGAATGGTTCATTCGCTTTGGGAAAATTCAAGTATATCCGGTGTGGCTTTTCGTTTTTTCGTCGCCATTTGATTGGCTAGCTTAAAGCCAACCTGCCCCATTTTTCCGTAGTATATATTCCGTGCCAGCCAGACATCTGCTAACACTTGCCTACTCCATCTGAAACATAGCATGTTGCCAGAAATATGAAACCTCGCTAACAATGCCACTGTCACTTGTAATTTAAAGTATTTGCGGCAGGGGAAAAATATTGTTTGGTGTAGACTTTTTTGTCAGTGGAGTTGCCATATGGTTGCATTTTAGCATCCCTTTGACGATCTATGTTTTGCACAATTCGCTACGCTGGAATCGTGCTCGTGGATTTTGTATGGGAGTAGAATTGCGTACTTGTTGTCGTTGCCGCTGCATCCCTATTGTAACGTAACTCATAAAGTACGCGCTGCCTAGGCCTCCACATTCTAGAAATGATATATCCAAGCTGAAGCTCATGCAACACCGGATATATCTGTGTGGTAGCTCGGAGAAGCGGACAGTCGCGGGCCGTGTTCTGCCTGCTGGCTGCACCGCCATTAGACTCTTGTGATTGGGCTGTGTTGTTTCCCCCATTAATATAGCTACTCACCCGTAGTGGCTGTCAGCTTCAAGCTCATATATATTGAGGTGTGCGGCCATACCTCGGCAAAGTTTTCCCGGCTCACTCAAACTAACTCACAAATTTATTTTTGGAATCACCACTCACTCAAGCTCAGACTTATTCGTGAGCAACAATTGTGCGCTCACTCAAAATCAAGCTCAAAGCAAGCGCTAAACTCAGAACTCACTCGGACTTAGAACTCACTCGGGCTCAAAGCTCAAAATGTACTCAGAACTGAAAATGGACTCAGAACTCAATGAACTCAGCTCACGCGGGCTCAGAACTCAAAATGGTCTCAAAACTCAAAATGTACTTCGAACTAAAATGGACCCAGAACAAACCCGGGCTCAAAACTGAAAATGGACTCATAATATTTGAGCCCGAGTGAGTTCTGAGTTCATTTGAGCTCCTTTTGAGTTTGAGTCTGCATGAGTTCTGAGTTCATTTTTTTGTTTTGAATCCATTTTGAGTTCTGAGGCCGAGTGGGTTACTGCCACGGGCTCAGAACTCAAAATAGATTCAAAACAAAAAAAATTACCCCACCTTCCCGCGAGGGGAACCCTGTGGAGATGCGACGCCACAGCGAGCATCGGCTGCTCGCTTCAACCGTTTGCATTCGGTATCACGTTTACGAAGTTCGGAATCGGCTGCTCGCTTCAATCGTTTGCGTTCAGCATCACGTTCACGCCGCTTCGCAACCTTGTCTTCAGTGGTGCTAGCATTCCTGTTATCAGTGTGATCGGTGCTTGTTACGGTTGCGCGGGCGATAGCAGAATTGTGAGGCTCCATTCAACGCATCGATGGAAATCGGAACGCCGGTGCTGGAACGACCGCGGCTAAGACGCAACGTGGCGCGGCTATGACGCAACACAATCCAACACAACCCACTTTAATCCAATCCAATCCAAATCTAATCCAATACAATCCAATCCAAGCCGAGCCAACCCAATCGAATCCAATCCAATGCCCCTCGCGAGAGAGTGTTCGCTATCGGAGAAGAGAGGGGGTGAGCGGCGAAGAGCGCAGCTCGTGCGGCGAGGAGAATGGGGAGGGGCGGACGACAACGACGCCGACGCTGCATGGACAAGGCGAGTGAATGAGATGCAGTCGCATCTAAAATGAACTCAGAACTCAAATGGACGCAGAACTAACTCAAGCTCATAATTCAAAATGTACTAAGAATTTTTGAGCTCGAGTGAGTTCTGAGTCCATTTGAGTTCTGGGGTCATTTTGAGTTTTGAGTACGTTTTGAGATCTAAGCTCGAGTGAGTGTACCATCGGCGTCAAATGTGAATGTGAATGTGAATGTTTTATTTCAGACAACCGAAAAAAGTTACAGGGGAGATGTTACCGAGTAAACATCGCAATGAACACATAAAACATCACAGAAGCGGTTGTCTTCGGGGGATGCCGAAAAGGCAAACGAATTACCTGACAAAGCGACATCCCCCGGCCACCCGCCGCGGTGGCTCAGTGGCTAAGGCGTTGCGCTGCTGAGCACGAGGTCGCGGGTTCGATTCCCGGCCGCGGCGGCCGCTTTTCTGATGGAGGCGAAAAGCAAAAACGCCCGTGTGTACGAGATTTCGGCGCACGATAAAAATCCCCAGGTGGTCAAAATTAATCCGGAGCCCTCCACTACGGCGCGCCTCATCGCCTGCGTTGCGTCGGCGCGTTAAACCCCACAATCAATCAATCAAATCAATCCCCCGGCCCCCCCTGCCCCCCCTGCCCCCTCCCCCCCCCTCTACACACAACTCAGCAGCAACGTGACAAAGTACAAAATTTTCGAGCTCAGAAAACATAATACAGAAAACAAACTCCATTTGATACAAAGTTTACATAACACAAGTAAAGGTAGAATTTGTATTACTTAAGAATTGGCATTGCAAGTATAAACAAGATCACAAAGTAGAAATACAGAGCGATATTCAACGGTAATATTACGCTTATATATAATAGCTTGTTCACTGTAGCCCTAGCAAATACACATCAGCTTTCTTTTTGAAAGATTGTACAGAAAGAGCAGACTGCATCAATGTAAAAATAACACGGTGTTCGTTCAAAAAGTCGGGAATAGTGTAGGTTGTCTTTTGCGACCCATAGTTAGTGCGGATTCTTTCTTTGTTGTAGCTCGCATGCCGTAGATTGTATTCGTGGTTCTTCGATACGTATTGTTCCAGGAAGGCATCAGAATTATTTTTGAACTGTTGATAAATGAACAAAGCCATTTTTTTGTTTATGATGTTTTGAATAGTCAGTATGCTATGCTTGTGGAAGAGTGGGGCAGCGTGGGTTCTGGGTGATTCACTTTCTATCAAGCGTACTACTTTCTTTTGGAGTACTAGAAGATTATCTAAATTTACTTTGCCAGTTGTTCCCCACACAAGCGAGCAATAACTGAGGCGAGAGTGTATTAACGCGAAATACAGCTGCTTTTTCAACCACGTGGGCAGAAGCTGCTTCAGTTTATAGATGACGCCAACAGAGCGTGACACATCGGTTCGAATTCTATTTATATGAGCTGACCAATTTAAATTTTCATTAAACGTCACACCAAGAAATTGGTGTGAAGGCACTTGTTCGATGGTCGTGCCCCGAAATGTGATTGAAGTTTGGTGGCTTACACCCTTATTTTTAGGACGAAAAACAACAAACTTAGTTCTATTTGTGTTCAATGAAAGCTGGTTTGCTTCTAGCCATACCGATAATTTTTCAAGCCAGGCATTTGTTAATGTCCGGAGTGTAGCAAGATCACTGCCGGAAAAGGGTATGTTCGTGTCGTCGGCGTATAAGATTAAATCTGCTGTGGAAGAAATATGTACGATGTCGTTTATGTATAACAAGAATAAGACTGGGCCGAGTATGGATCCCTGTGGGACTCCAAAATTCAGTTTCCTTGTTTGGATCTTGCGTGCTCGATTTCTGTGTACCCGCCGCGGTGGCTCAGTGGCTAAGGCGTTGCGCTGCTGAGCACGAGGTCGCGGGTTCGATTCCCGGCCACGGCGGCCGCTTTTCTGATGGAGGCGAAAGGCAAAAACGCCCGTGTGTTCGAGATTTCGGCGCACGTTAAAGATCCCCAGGTGGTCAAAATTAATCCGGAGCCCTCCACTACGGCGCGCCTCATCGCCTGCGTTGCGTCGGCGCGTTAAACCCTACAATCAATCAATCGATTTCTGTGTATTGAAAACGGTTACATAAGTAGCTTTTTATTAGATCCAAGCAAATCCCTCTAATTCCATACCTACTTAATTTTTGCAGTAAAATTTGATGGCAGACTGTCATTTTAATTAGTTTATTTTTGAATTGTTTATGTGATATTTTATTTGCAGAAGGCCTGTACAGCCGTGCTGTGTGGTACAATTCGATGCCGCTACTGTGATTGCCTTAGTATCAAGGGCGCTTGTGCTGATCAGGACTGGTTTGCTGTTACTTACTGCCTCTTGTTTTCGATGCGACATTTCTTGTTTACAGCTGTGCTTCGTGTGCTTCTGCGAGAGTATATGGTCAGCTTGGCACTTCACATATGAGACTCCATGCAGTATGCAGCACTTCAAAAGTGGAAACACATTAATCTAGAAACCAGGTGACAAGTAACAGCAAACAATGCTGAATAGCTAGTAAGACATGTATTTCAGGTATAAATGGCCACAACACGTAGGCAACCTTAGAAAGGGGGCTGGCCAAACTTCCAAATAATTTATAAAGAATGTAAATTTCTAGCATACAGGTTCATCTCAACAATATCATACTAACGTACACAAGTCATGAATATAAAAAACTAATGCTTGTGCAAAAGACAGAAACCCAATGTAGAACAGACATCTATATACGTCTTGCATGCGTACCACGACAATATCCATAAGACGTACCACTAAGGTAACGTCCCGTAAACAGCGTATAAAAGTACCATGAGACGTCTATTGTACGTTATCCTTCGTGTGATTTGGACGGGTTTTTTGCAGTTGTAGCAACGTTGAATATATGTAACTTTGATCCCAACGGTACGTCTCCTGGACATCTGCAATGTCGATTGCTGACGTCTCCGGGATATCTGCACGACGTAACGTGGTTTGCTGGGCAAAGGTTGCTACCAGGCAGAGCGGTGTTCTCCGACGCGTGACTTGTCTCGCGAGCCAGCGAAACGCGGCTTACATGCTGAAGCAGCGTCTGGTGATGATTATGAAGGGTGCGTACAGTTTACAAAGACGTGGCTGCAACAGTTCTAATTTTGCTTAGTTGGTTGTTTTATCTAGCTCTGACCAATACTTCTTGCGTAGCCTGTTGCATTTCAAACGGCTAATGCCCTCCACTCCTCCAAAGTTGGGCGCATGAAAACCGCAACACATGGACTCGGAAACAGCGCACAAATGTGACCATCATGTTTTTGCGCCCGAATATAGTGTTTTCGTCGCCCTGAGATACATTCTAGAAGCTCTTGTGTTACCTTTTAGTAACGGCATACAGTGGATTTTAAAAGACATCAATGTTGCAGATATATAGAGTTTCAAATACTTTGGATACTCTGCAAACATCAGCATTGCGAACAGTTGGTGCTTCGCCACGGTGGCGGAGTGGTTAAGGCGTTGCGGTTCTGAGCACAAGCGGGCGGGTGCGGTCGCAGACGGGGTCCGTGGCTGCTTTTTCTGATGGAGGCTAAAAGCGAAAACGCCCGTGCATCGGGATATCAGCGCACGTTAACGATACCCACATCGTTAAAATTTATCCGTACCCTTCCACCTATTAAAACCTATTAAAACCACAAATGTCAGTTTTATATACCCATTTGACATATGTAGCAATCTTAACTTTTATATACAAACTCTGCTATGCAAATGTGATTTATTACGGTCGTCCTGTGTTCCCTTTCTTCGTCTCGCGTTTTTTCAGTTTTGCGCTTTCAGAAGGTGTCAAAATGAAAAATTTAACTACAGCCTGCAGGGGTTTCTAGCTTGCATATACGCTCTACTTCGGCGTGTGGATAATGTGTAGTGTGCGCTTCTTCACAGCTATATCATACCCAACATGAGGATAAAACTTAGGGGGTTCGGATTGGTTGTACACCAATGAGCACACCGCCTTGGTGACGAAAAAACCGCGACTTCGCCTCATCAGTATTAATGCGAAAGTGCAACGGCTTATAAACGAAAGAGATTGTATTCACGAAGTGATGGCGAAACGCGACAAATTCCTTTGAAGATACGGCAACTATTTTTTCTTGCTTTCTGAATCGCTGAAGAAGAAATCATCACAGCAGCATCCGCATCCAGATGCCACACACACACGTAGGGGGATTCCGGGAGCACTGCGGCGGCGGACCGACCGCTTGCTGGGAGCCGAGTCCCGGGATCAGCTGTCGGCGCCCACGCGAACGCCGTCGACGTCAGCCGACGCAAAGGCACTCGTGACGTGTGAGCGCAGGGCAGGGACTCGCTAGGGACGCCTAAAGGCAGATTCGACACCAAGTCGGAGTTAATCCTTAACTTTGCTTTGGGTGCCTTCTCATCTAAATCCGAAATGAAACTGGCCATAAAAAAATGCTGTGCCCAAGGACGCGGGTTCGATTCCCGCCAGCGGTAGCCGTTTTCCTGATGGAAGAAACATCCCCCTCGCGAGGGGCACGATCAAATGCAGAGCATTTCCGGGGGCGCACGACGTTAAGTAGTTTGCGTTACGTTGTTGCACTTGTGGCAACTGCTGACGAGAGAGCGCGGCGATGAGTGCGTTCCAGCCTCGCCGACACCCGCCTTTATCACGCCACGATCGCGCCACGCGCGCGCGATGCTGACGTCACGATCACGCCACAGATGTTGTTGATCCCGCGACGCGCGCGCCCCCACCTGTTGGGCGCGAACCGACCGCCGAGAGAGCGCGCGATGGGAGCGGAGAGTAGGCGAGGAGGAGCGGGGCTGACGAGAGAGCGCGGCGATGAGTGCGTTCCAGCCTCGCCGACACCCGCCTTTATCACGCCACGATCGCGCCGAGAGGGCGCACCTGCGAGCGATGCGGACTACTATGGACGCCTAGAACGGGTGACATCGTGAGTTAAAGAAATGCTCTGCATTTAAAAACCCAAGTAAAAATATGAAGAAACATCAAACGTCTGTTGTATGGTGCATACGTGGTCTTTTTGTTCTTTTGCACGTATGTGTTTTTATTCCACAGCTGATGCATATGTGGTCAAGTGGGCCATATGAAGTACTTTTACGTAACGCAGAAGAAAAGCATTAGGAGGCGGCTGATACGGTAGGATAAAGCGTGCAATATTACCGGCAGACCCTGTGCCTGCACGTGGCACACCGCATCGGATGTGAACTCAATGCGTGATCAAGCCTGCCATTCATAGGCGTAACTGACGCCTTATAAAAGACAACCTATATCAGCCAATTAGTTGCTAAACTGTTTGATCGGAACCAACGATTATTGACGGTATTGAGAGCTGCAATGCGTCGTACCAACAACGCTTTCATGATTGCGTGCCAACAATTTACGAATAGCTATGGGGCGTCGGGTCAGACGTTTCTGCTTAGCTGGTAATTATTCAGTGCCATGATTTCTGATGATTGCATCCGAACCACCATCCTTCACCAAGGCCAATATTCTGATACCCCACACTCCCTGTGAGCATCACTTTCAATTTTAACCCAATTTATGCCCAGCCATGACTACATCACAATGATAGGCAGGGCACATTTATTTATTTATTCCACGCGGTTTCCAACATCGAGACCTGTAGCTTGATCCCCAACACACCCTAGTGGCATTACGTTGAATTGTAACCCAAATTATGACTAATCATGACTGTCTCATAACTAAAACCAGGAAGCATTTTTGTATTTCTGCGACGTGATTCCCCTCATCGAGACATTTCATTTGACACCCCACACTCCCTCCTAGCCTCATTTGAAATTTTAATTCAATCTGACTAACCATGACTCTCTCGTGACTATAACCTGGACGCATTATTTATATGTCATCATGATTCACCGATTTGAGACCATGACTTTCATACTTTACATGCTTTAGCTGCATCAACTTGAATTTGAATATGATTAACGACTCACCATGACTATCTCATGACTATACCCACGAGGTATTTTTTGTTGAACGTGATTCCCCTCATCAAGACCTCTAATTTGACACCGAGACGCCCTAGCGGCATAGATTTGAATTTTAACACAATCTTTGACTCCCATGACGATCTCATGACTATAAGCGGGAAGCATTTTTGTAGTTGTCTCCCAGAATTCTCCTCACTGAGACAATGACTTTAATGCCCAACACATACCACTGGCGTCAATTTGAATGTTAATGCAATCAACGACTAACCTTGACTATCTCGTGATATGAGCATAACAAATTTTTTTCCCCCGTCATTTCCCTCATCGCAGCCTTCGATTTGATGCCTCACTCACCCTAATCGTGTCATTTCGAAATTTAACCCAATCTACAATCCACCATGACTATGTCATGATAATAATCAGGAAGCATTTTTGAATTTTATGTGATTCCCCCATTGAGACCTTTAATTTGATGCGCCATACGCCCTAGCAAATGAATGAATGAATTTATTGTCAAGAAAAAGGAAAGGAAAGACCACCAGCAGGCGTAAATTGTCACACCTAGGGGTGGACACCGGAACGCCTGCTGGTGTGGGGGTTGGGGCAGAGGATGACAGATTCATAGAGAGGAGAGACAGATGATAGAGGTGACATATTTACAGAACACAGGGGAGAGAGGGGCATATTTACAAGTTAACACACACTCACACACCCACACAAAGTCTGGAGCAAGGACAAAAAAAAATAACTCGTAAAAGTTCACACAGTCACTGTGCCAGAGAGTCAAGTGCCAGGCGGAGCCCTGAGGCATCCAGGTAGCCGCCCAGTGCCTCGTGGACGCTGTCCCTCTCCCTGGTGTTGCCCGGCGGCCATAGTAGCTCGTCTAGCGGCCGAGCCCTTCCTCCCAGGGCGGCCAGCAGTTCCGGCCTCCCTGCCGCATACTCGGGGCACTCGAAGAGCAGGTGCGGCAGGGACTGGACAGGTGCGCGGCAGTGCCGGCAGGCAGGGCTGTCGGCCAGCCCCAGGCGGTGCTTTCGTTCCGCCGTCCACACCGCCCCCACGCGGAGGCGCAGGATTGCCGAACGCTGCTGTCGGGGCAGCCGTGCAGCCCGCACAGGTGGTGGGGCCTCTCCAGCAGCCAGCCGTGGGTCCGGGTGCTGTGCCCGCACGTGCCGCTGTATAAGCAGGCGGGAGTCGTCCGCCGCTGCCTGGGCATCCGTGGCCGCGGGCGTCAGCTCGTGGGCCTCAGGCGGCCAGCTCGTCCGCCCGCTCGTTGCCCTCGAGCCCGATGTGGCCGGGCACCCACTGCAGCCGCAGCCGGGCACCCCTGCCTGCCAGCCGCTCCGCCTTCTCGCGCACTCCTCGAACCAGAGGGGAGTGCGGGTCGCCCTCCCGGATGCGCAGCAGAGCCACCCGGGAGTCGCACAGCAGGGCGCAGCGCTCGGGTGCGGGCTCCAGCTCCAGCAGCAGGTCCAGGCCCAGCTGGACCCCCACAAGCTCTGCCGTGGCCGAGGATGCGGCGTAGTGCAGCCGGGCCTGCCGGGTGGCCTCCCCCAGCACGGCGGCCGCTGTAGCGGAGCCCTGCCGCCGCCGCACAGAGCCATCCGAGTACGCCAGGGTGTGGCCCTCCAGGTCTTTCCAGACGACGGCCCGGGTCCAGCTGCAGCAACCCGCAGTGGGGCGTTCGCCGCTTGCTGCGCAGGCCCGGAATCTCCAGGTGCAGCTCGGCCGCCAGGTCCGGAGGGCGGCTGGAGGGCCCCAAGTCTGTGGTGCCCACCACCTGCTCGTACCGGGCCAGCATGCGCCCCATGCGCGAGTGCCGGTGGGTGCGCAGCCGCTGCAGCAGGGGGCCGCCCCCCTCGGCTCGGCGCAGCCGGTCAATGTGGCCCAGGGCCCGCTGCTCGGCCGTCATCTCGAGCGTCCACACCCCTGCTCAGCCAGCGTCCTGTCGCACTGCGAGTTTCGGGGCAGGCCCAGGCAGGCGCGGACGCCCTTTCGATGGTCGCCCTCCAGCTGCCGCCAGTTGGGTCTCCGCAGGGTGACCAGCGGCAGCGCGTACATCAGTAGCCCCACGGCCGAGGCGCTGTACAGCCGCAGGGCTGTCTGCTGGGAGCAGCCTTTGTCTCGGGCGACCATCTTCCGCACGGCCGAGGTGGCCAGCTGTGCCCTGGCACGTAGCTCCTTGGCGGCCTGGCGGAAGTCCACCCTGTGGTCCAGGGTGAGCCCCAGGTAGCTCACCCTGGTCTTCCACTCGAGCTCCTCGCCGTCTATGCGGAGTTTCCTCGTCCGTCCGCGGGCGGCTGCGCTCGGGTGCACAAGCATGGCCTCTGTCTTTGCAGCCGACAGCTGCAGGCCGACACCTTCAAGCTTGCACCGCACCGCATCCATAGCCGCCTGCAGCTGCTGCACGACCGCCCTGCCGTCTCCTTTCGGTCCAAGCACCCACAGGGCAATGTCGTCGGCGTACACCGACATGTGTACCCTGTGCCCCCCCCCCCTCTGGGCAGGCAGCCTGGCAGGGCTGCCATTACCAGGTTGAAGAGGAAGGGGCTGATGACGGAGCCCTGTGGGGTGCCGATATCCACTGGCCGAGGTGCCGACAAGACGTTCCCCACCTGCACCTGCGCCGTCCGGCCCGTCAGGAACGCCTCGACGAAGCCCCGCAGCTTCCCCGCAATGCCGGCCTCCTCCATGGCCAAGGAGATGGCGGGGCGCTGCAGGTTGTCGAAAGCGCCCTTCACATCGAGCAGCACCAGGGCAGCCACCTGCCTGGTGGCACGGGCGTGTTCCAGGGCCGCCACCACGTCAGTGATGGAGTCGGTCGCCGCTCGGTGCTTCCGAAACCCCGTGAGCTGCTCCGGGATCGCCTCTTCCTCCACCACGATGGCCTCCATCCTGCGCAGCGCCACCCGCTCCAGCAGCTTGCACCCGCAGGAGGTGAGGGCCACGGGACGATATGCCGTGACCGCCCAAAGGCCCTTCCCCGGCTTGAGTATGGGCCTCAGGATGGCGAGCAGCCACTCGGGCGGCAGCTGCCCCGTCTCCCAGATGCGGTTGTAGGCCATCAGGAGCTTGCCGAACCCCACCTCGTCCAGGTTGCGGATCATCTGGTAGGTGAGGCCGTCTGCCCCTGGCGCCGACTTGCGCTTGCAGCTTCGGAGGGCACTGCGGAGTTCGCCCTCCGTGATGGGGGCGTCGTTGAGCGGGTGACGTCCCTCGGGCTCCTCCAGCGCAGCCGCGGGCCTTGGTTCCGTCCGGTGCTGTGGCAGGAAGTGATCCGCAAAGAGTTCGGCCAGCTCCCCAAAGCTTGCCTGCTTGCGGATGGCCAGGGCGGCCAGAGGGTTGCGGTTTATCCGGGGCTTCAAGATGGAGCGGAAGATGCCCCAGAGTCGACGGCAGCGCGGGTCTGCCTCCGAGCTGACACACAGCTCGGCCCACCGTTGCCGGTTGAGGCGGTGGGCATGTCGTCGGCAGGCAGCATCCACGCGACGGTACTCCGTCCAGTCTGCCCTGTCCCCCGAGCGCTGCGCCCTCCGCTCCGCCCGGTTCCGTACTGCCCGCAGCTGCAGCAGCTTCAGGTCTGGCATGGTGGTGGTCCCCTCGGCGACGGTGCAGCTCCGCGTGGCTCGCCTGGCGCAGCGAACCAAGCCCCGGAACATCTCTGCTCCCTCCCCCAGCTCCTCCTCAGCAAGGCAGCGCCGGAACTGGTCCCAGTGGGTGATGTGGTGCAGTGCGGGCCGTCTGGCCGGCTTCCCAGGGTGGTGCAATGTGCAGCGGGTAATGGTCGGAGCCCCATGTGCTGGGCTCCCGCCTCCAGGTGGCCTCAACCCCGGCTGACACCAGGCTGAGGTCGATGGCAGTGGCAGTGCGACTGCCACGCCTAAAGGTGCACTCACCGGTGTTCAGTGCAGTGAGGTTGAGGCGCAGCATGGTGTCCCACAGCTGCTCTCCCCGCGTGTCGATCCTGCCATCTCCCCAAGCAGTGTGGTGGGCGTTGAAATCACCACAGAGGAGATGGCGGTCTGCGCATAGAGACACCAGCTGATCCAGGAGGCCCGAGTCCCAGCTCTGGCATGGACGCACATAGACACTGCACACAGTCATGTCACCACCCGTGCCTAGCCGTAATGTCACTGCCACGCACTCTTGCACAGTTGTTGTCACCCCACTGGTGTCCAGCACCGCGTGCTGCACGCAGTCGCGCACGAACACTGACGCGCGCGAGGGTCCTGGAGGATGGGCTGGCTCGCTGCACGCCACCAACGAGCACTGCGCGTTGTCGCAGGCCGTGGGACTGTGGTAGCCCGTATATCCAGGCAGCCTCAGCTCCGAGCCTTCTCCCGCACGCACGTAGCTCTCCTGCAGTGCTACCACGTCGGGCCCGTGCTGCAGCAGATATGCGCTCAGTTCTGCGTGACGGGGGCGAAGCGCGTTCACGTTCCATTGCAGCACAGTGGGCACTTGAGGCTGCGTGCGGCGGCTCCTAGCCATGGCGGTGCTCGGGGTGCTGATGTCCCTGCGCAGCCTGGGCGCACAGGGGACGCAGGTGAGAGTCCGCAGGCAGCAACTCCCCCAGGGTGCGAAGCACGAGCGTCAGGCCCTCCTGCTGCTGCCGTCGACTCCATCGTCCTCGTTTCGGCCGCGCAGATGCTGCCTGGATGCTGCCGGGAGCTGCCTGGACTTTGTTCTGCTGCTGGGCCACCACTCCACGTCGGCTGTTGCCGTCGCTGCTGTCCGGGTGCTGCTGCGTCGTAACCGCCGTGGCAGGGGCCAGCCCGGGGTGTGCCGCCGCTCGCAGTGCTGCGCGAACTGCGACGCGAGAGGCAGGCGCCTGCGCCCGCGCTAGCGCTGCACATACGCGGCGCTCCTCCCTGCCAGAGCGGGCACGAATGGTCCAGCACCGGGTGAGGACCCCCGCAATTTGAGCAGGAGGGCTTCTCAGCCCTGCAGGCTGCCCTCATATGGGGGCCCCCACATCGCCAGCACCTCCTCTCGCGATTGCAGCTCGCGGTGGCGTGATCGAGCCGCCCACATTTGCCACACTGCAGCGGCCTTGGTTTGCAAGGCCTCACCGGTCGTCGCCGCTTGTACAGCGCGACTTCCGCAGGGGGTATCGGCGCCGCGAAGCGCAGATACACCGCAGTCCCCCTGCGAACAGCCGACTGCACAGCCACAGGCGTCTCGAGGGAGGCGACGATGTCCTCGGTCGTGATCGTCTCGTCGTCGACCACTATGACGCCCGTACTGCGCGACGCTGGCTCTCGGGGGCTCACCTCCATGCCGCAGATGTTGGTTGTGGTCAGGAGAGCCTCCAGAGCGTCCGATGTGGCCGCGTCCGCTGCTACGACGTTGCGGCGAGCGTTTACGCGAACGTCGATGACCCCAGGCAGCTTCGTGAGCTGCCTGGCGATGGCGTCGCTCTTCTGCTCCCCGAACGCCGTAGAGGAGACCTTCGTGCGGAAGAGGACCGTGCCGAGGGCTGTGGGACGGGCCGGGAGCATGGGCCCATCGTTCCTCATCTTGCGGGCGGCCCTCCTGCGCTGCGAGCGCGACAAATACAGCTGCCAGGATCCTTCGTCGGCTTGTTTGTTTTGAAGGCTTCCGCCACTGGCCGCCAGGGGTGGAGGCTGCGCTTCTGTTGCGTCCGCGCCCGTGGAGCCCTTGGCGCGCTCAGCACTGCCGGCCGCTGCGGGGGGGTCGAGGTGCGCCCCGGCCAGCCTGCCGCGTCTCCCCTCGGGGGCTGTACCACGCGGCCGGCTGTGAGGCGTGGTTGGTGCGTCCCGAACCACCCGAACTGCGTCCCTGTAGCTCAGCCGGCTGAGCGCAGTGGTGGCAGTAGGCTGCCTCTCGTGCTCGTCCCCAGGTGGCGCAGCAGTCGTCTCGCCAGCGATGGGGGCAATGATAGGGTTCGGCAGGTTCGGCAGCGGCTCCTCAGATGGCGCCTGCGTCGTCCCCTCTGCTGCCGCCGCCGCAAGGAGGGACCGAATGGCCGTCGCTATGGCGGAGTCCCTCCCCGACCCGTCAAACATGGCGTCGCCCGTCTCCCCGCCGGCGCGCCGACTGCAACGTTCTTGTTCGGAGTGAACGGCGTCCAGTTCGTCCATTACGAACGCGGCAAGCGCCATGGCCAGCTGACCGCGCTCGCCCCGAGTCGTCCGACGCCCGTGCAGTCCCCGCAGGTGCTCTAGCTGCCGACGAAGCGTCTCGAGTGTCGCCACCACTGCGGCGTTGGCCTGCTGCAGCTCGGCGACCACCGCCGCCTCTTCGGCGATAGTTTGGGAGCACTCGATCGCGTCTCCGGCAGCTGAGGGGCTTGAACTAACCTCGCTGTCCGGGAAGCGGTCGATCGCGGCCAGTGTAGCTGGTGTTGCCGGACTGGCGTCTCTGCTGGCGCGTCGTGTCTCGTCGTGCCCCTCGTCAGGCTCCCCGCTCGGTGGTGAGCCCGAACCCACGTCGGCGCTCCCCGTGGCACTCGCGCGCTCGGGAGAGCTCGCGCGCGAGTTGTCCAAACTCATGACTCACCAAGCGTGAGCACCGTGGGGGCAAAAAGCCCTATTTCTTCTTGGTAAAAGAAAAAGTTTCGCGGGAGCACATGAACAACACGACCGCCATGCGTGGCCCCCTGGTGGCCCCCTGGTGGCCTAGCGGCAGCAATTTTAATTTTGACCCAATCTTACTAGCCATGACTATCTCACCATATAACTATCACGTGTTTTGGTCCCACGTGATCACCCTCATGTAGACCTTTATTTCATTCCCCACACGCCCTGGGGGCATCAATTTGAATTTTAGCCCAAGGTATGACGGATTATGTATATCATATGATTATGCCGAAGAAGCATTTTTTGTTTATTCCGAATGATTCCCTTAATTGGGACTTTTAATTTGACAACTTAGACGCCCTAGCGACATCAACTTGTATTTTCACCCTATCTATCACTCACCATGTAGTACTATTTCCTAATGCAGTCGTTATTCTACCAAAGCGGGCGTCACCCGGTCGTTTCAGTTGACACCTCATTTAAAACAGCAGAGGGGACGGCCACTGCCCCCTCATTCCTTCGGTGCTGACCTCTTCGTTTTTGACCCGTAACATATCATTACCGGTTAACTGAAACAGGTGAACCACCAGCAAGCAAGCGCCGCCATGTGCTTTCCCACCACCCTCTCTACCGTCTTAGAGAACCCATCCGGAGGTTATGGCAAAATGAGCCTTTTTTATGACCTCACCAATCGATTATTGATCAAACGGCCCCCCGATAAAACATGGGAGACAGCCCGTGCTGATCGTCTTAAAAATTCCACAAGAAAATTCTGAAGATCAGACGCTCCCCTAACAGATCATGGGATAGCTAATGCTGCCGTACATACACGTAACCTGAATTCCGAGCTCAAAGCGACGCATGAAACTCCCCAGACAACCATTGCAGCCTCCTAGCTGACGAAAACAGTTGCGCAACAATCACGCAAGGGAAGCAACGTGGGCAACTAATGGCATGCGAACGCACATGTGTGATCTTTGGGTCTGTAGCCCTAGCACAATCGTATCTTGCTGTAAACGCAAAATGAACGGCTTGAAAAAAAATCACGTCGCCCTAGTGTAATATGCCAATTATGAACTGTATAACAACTATTATTTTCATACCTCGGTAAAGTTGGACAAGCTCTATTCACTCACAAGTTAATTTTTGGAATCACCTCTCATTCGTGCTCAAGCACGCTGAGCAGCTCAGCTATGCTTCCCTAAACTCAAACCCCAGTGAGCGCCAAACTGAAAACTCACTTGGGCGCACAACTCAAAATAGACTCAAATTCACAAATAACTCATTACTCAAAATGCATTCAAAACTCCAAATGAACTCGGAACTTAAATGGACGCAAGACTCAAGATGAACTCAGTACACAAATGGACTCAAAACTCACTCGAGCTAAAAACTCAAGATGTACTTAAAAATCAACATGGACATCAGAAGTCGAATGAACTCACAACTCCTATGTACTCTAAGTTTAAAATAAACTCAGAACTAAAACTTCACTTGGAACTCACTCGTGCTGAGACGTACTAAACTCAGTTGGGCTCAACCGCACTGAGGGTCATTTCGGCTCAAACTCACTCGGCTCACTCGGGCTCAAACTCATGCCACACTAGCCTCGCGCTCATTCTAACTCAAACTCACGCGTGAGGTTCAGCCCGAATGAGTCTGGGGGATTGGACTCATGAGTGAGTCCGCCGACGTGTGAGTACGATCTATGGTCAATCTGACAACGTCGTACTGTACTATACGTCGGGACGGTAACGGTGTGCGCCGAATATAGTCGGACGCGGTGCAGTCGTATGGAGAAGTTTCGAAAAATGGCTCGTAATTATTTGTACCAATAACTAAGGCCAAAATCAGTATGGTCTTAGAGTCGCTTGAGGAAACAAAAGGGGCGTACGGATCTCGGACCAACATAAGCCCATCCTTACTCGAGCTACACTTATTTTCTGTACTCATACTTTTCGCATGCAAGGGCGGCACGAAGTTGAGCGAAATGTTTTGCAATGTATTACTGACTGCCACGTGAATGTTTGCAGAGAAAGAGACTGAGGAGAAAAATTTTAAAAATTGTCCACTGCATATCGGTTATAAATGTTCAGCAAGGATTAACGCTCAGTACGCTGTGCATGGTTCCTTCAATATTCAGGAAGAAGGAGCAGCGATTCGCGGACGACCGCCAAACAGATGGAGCATCAAAGGTAGTTTAAATGATCCGCGGCAGCCCGTTACAGTACAAATTCCTGGTGTATGACTCGCTATGATCCTGGCGTAAGCCCAACCTCACGTGGCTTAATTGCAGTGTCTCCAGGAAAGCTACCATTAAGCAGGAAAATGTTCAGTTCAAACAACTGATGACGGCACAAGACGAACGCAGCCCCCCCCCCCCCCTCGGGCTCAAGAAACTCTAAAGACCTCTGCTCACGAGGAGACGAAAACCAAGCGCCCCCTCCCGTTCACTACCCAAGAGAGTAACAACGAACCCTCACCTTCATTTTGGTCTTATGGCATCACCAGAACTTGCATGCCTCGAATAACAAATTAAACACACTAGTGAAACATTCACTGACGGTATTGGAATAATAAAGATCATAAAGGATCATCTTGACTTCATGATTACCCTGAAGCTAGAGCACACGATGTCAGGGAGCCTGAAACATCACCACTATCCCCCTCTGTAAACTCATCCCGAAGTTACTTCGAAGGCTAAGCTTCTGTGTCAACGTCCCACTAGGTTAAACCCGTATGAACTGTGCATCTTATCGTAAACACCAAAAATCTCTCAGCCACTATGCACTATTCAGCCCACCCGCATAGACCTCAAGCACCTTCAGGAATATACTACCTCTATCTCTGCCACTAATAATTCGGCGGCCATACTGACTCCTACCTGCACAGACCAGACGTCTGCACACCCATACCTGCTATGTGCTTGTGGTACCGCTACGGGCAATTCAACGACAGAAAAGTGCAGGCGTTTTTAATAATTACTGCCCTCGTCTACAGTCAATTTCATAATAACGCTTCGCATAATCAGACAAAGGACGTAGAATACTATTCGTAGAACCCAATCCTAAACGTAGAACCCATTCCTACTAGGCAACTTTAACACCCTCCACACACTCTTGGCTACACGAAGAACGCAAGGAAGGCCAACAGGTATATGAAATCATCCATCAAAATATTCTACATAGGTTCAATGCACCACGAATTCCAACTTGTATAGTTAATAGCTACCTTATGCAAGGACTCAACACCGGATTTTGCAATGAAACACAATGTAAAAGACGTGCCCTTCAGACGTGCCCATGTGAACGTGCCTTCAGAAACTTTAGGGAGAAGAAACGGTCATATTGTCAGGAATCAAGGGCAATCGCCGCGATGATGCCCCATACAAGAAGGTAGAAGAAGAGAAGGAAGAGGAGAGATCGAGACAGGTGCGGGGCGAACGAGACCGGGCTCCGCAACAGCCAAGCCAAGGGTGACGTGACCCGAGAAACCGGACGTCGCCCCACAAGCCTGTGCGGGAGCGGGCCAACGACGCATCGGCTCCAGCCTCCCGACGCTCCGTCAACCCACGCCTTGGCGGCTCCAGCTGCGACGGGCCGCGCGTCTTCGGTCAGCGGCATTGCACCGTCGTTCTGTGCTACGATGCCCCGGTAACGGCTAGGTCCTACGGAATCCCAGCCTTACTACACTAGTCGGCCAACATCTCGAAAAACGGCACGCGGGTACCAGCTCTTCACGGCGCCCAGTGATTTCCTCACGACAAAACGCATCAATTGCGTAAGCCTTGCCTTTAAGGCAACATCTGTCTAGGACATTGTTCAGATTCTTAGGCAGAAGTGACTTAGGACATTGTATATTTTATGGTATAGAGTTTCGTCGCTTGGTCACGTGTGTGGTTTTCTTTACTCTGGTTTGTTTGTTTCGAGATTTGCTTTGTTATAATGTCATTTGTTAATTCCTGCCCCTGTTTCTAATTTCCTTCTTTTACGCCGGTCAGGGACGCGTGGCACATATGATCAGCGTACAGTTACCTCCAGCGAAAACAGCCATAACCAGAATACGCATTCCAGGCATACATATTCGACGCAGTTTCGCAAAGGGGCCCCCTTGCTACCATACAAATTAAAGTAGAATGGACAGCGACTACTAGACACAGCACACAGGTTCAAAAACAAAACACCTTTTACTCAACAAATCCCTATAGTAGACGTCCATCTTAAACACTTATGGGTAGCCTGTCCTTGTCTCACCAATTCGTATAAACTTAAAAAAGAAATCGTCCTCGCACGGGGCATCCTGAGTTTATCTTGGTGACGGTACTGGCAACACCCCCGGACCCCGAGCCCCCGCACTCCTGTTGTATCCTTCCGTAGGTAAACGTATTAAGGTGAAAGGTAGAAACCACAAACGGTGGCCACCGGAGCCGTGGTCAAGCTCCGGCGGATGGGCTTTCTGTCCGTTACCAGCAGGGAGCTGCGGGACCTCTCTCGGCATCAGGGTAAACCGAGCGAAGGAAGTACCCCGGCCCTCTGCTTTTTCCTTGCTGTATGGCTTTCTCCAAATTTCCAAACCTAATGATCGGCTACTCAAAAGGACCTGCACTAACATGAACTTTCTCCCCTTACCTGGCCAATCGTACCAATTACCTGACAACTTCCCCGGTTCTTGGTCGTTGCATCCGACGACAATACAAAACCAGTGACATCTAAATCTGTTTTCTTCATAGCTAAGTTCATTGAAAGTGTTGTGCAAAAACGTTAATTGAAAGTGTTGTAGGGAAACACTACAAAGCAAAAAAAAAACTTTCGTCCTGGAGGAATCCTTGTATAAGTAAACACCCCGGCTAAATAAAAAAGCTGCTTGAAAAACCTTTATTGGTGACCTGAAAATCAAAGGTCACTCCCCACCGAACGCTAAATACGTCCAAGTATGTCATATCCGAATCTGATCTGAGCAGTGAAAGTCAATCTGACATCCTCGAGGGCTTGCGCGACCCGGGTGTCATTGCAGTATAGAGATTTACGACGCGCCGAGAAAATCAGGAAACCAAACCGAACACGTAGTCCTCACGTTTGACCGCAGCCACTCTACCTGAATTTGTCGATGCGGGCTTCCTCCGATGCATTGTTTGACCCTAACCCACGCTGGTGTTTTAAGTGCTGACGGTTTGGGCACCGCACTTCCAACTGCCTCGGACAACGCATGCGCCAAATGCTCTCAGCGTGACCACCTTATCGATAATCGCAATAGCGTGGACTTGAAGAGCTCAAACTGCAGCGGCCCTCATTCAGCTCACTCAAGGACATGTGGAAAACCTTAAGCTTGGGAACAAATAATTATCCTGAAGTAAACGAAAATATCTCCTCCCCAGAAGCTCGAAAAAGGCTCAGCGCGTTCACTTCTGCAAAGTATGTTGACGCAGCTCGCGCCTGGGGGCGAGCTGCGTCGCCCCCCAGCGAGCCACATATTCATACGCCACACATCCGTAACTACGCCACACATTCATACGCCACACACGCAGGGCAGGCAACCCAACTGGTCACGGTGCATATCCCTGACCCCGATGAAAAGTACATTCCCCAGGTATCCGTTGCCCCGCGCAACCAAAGGAGACCCTGGTGGAACCAGGAGTTTAGACAGGCACGAGAGGCCCAGAATAAGGCTTGTGCTATCCCTCGTCGATACCCCCACTTCAGATAACCTGATATCTTCCCAACGAGCGAAGGCTCGGGGGTAGTGCTTGAGCCGTGAGGCAAAGAGGGAGAGTTGGCGCAACTTCTTCACCTCCATGAACTCACACACAGGCACACACAATGTCTAGACACGAATACGTAAACTTAAAGGCCAACAGACACACAGCCCGCCCCTTGTCACTATAACAGTGGACACACTTGAAGACGAGGCTAACACACTTGCACATCGCTTCCAACACATGTCCAGTTCCGCACACTAGACAAACGCTTTCCAGAAACATAAAATGGCCGGCGAAAACAGCCATTATGGGATAACAACAGGTCAGCCACTTCTTATGACTGAGTTATTACACCCACTTCTTATAACTCGCTTCATGAGCTGAGGGCTGCTCTGAGCGGCGGTAAGCCTTCAGCTAGGGGCCCAGACAACGTAACATACCTACACCATGATTCTTGAAACACTTCTAAACCTATACAACATATGGCTTTCGGGGCACATCCCCAGTTTTGGAAGGAGGCTATAGTAATTGCTTTCGTGAAGGAGGGGAGGGACCCATCCTCTCCCGCCAGCTGTCGCCCTATCGTCCTTACAGGCTGCTTGTGCAAGCTCCCCGAGAAGATGATTAACAGCAGACATGTGCACTCTCCTGAGTACAATGTCCTTCTGGAGAGCTGCCAGGCAGGCTTCAGGGCGGGGCAGTCTGCAAGTGATCAACTCGTTGCCTTGGAATTCTACATCAAAGATGCATTTATCCATAAACAGTATTGTGTGGCAGTGTTTTTCGATATTGGAAAAGCGTATGATACTGCATGACACTATGGTATTCTTACAGACCTTTTGTGGTTTTGGTTTGTCAGAGAACACGTTGAATAAACTTGCAAGCTACAGTAAGAAAGAACTTTCCGTGTGAGCTTCCCGCATTTCCGGTTCACCTCCAGGAAAACGGTGGGCCTCAAGGGGTTTTTGAGCTGCACGCTGTCTATTATAAAAATGAACTCACTTGAGACACGGATTTCCATCAACATTGCCTATTTGTATATGTAGACGACGTTCAAATCTCCTTCAAATCTTGCAATCTGTCCGTTGGCGAGTGGCAAGTGTAGCTTTGGTGTCAACAAACTCGCTGACGGGGCAGACAGAAATGGATTTAAGCTTAATCCAGAAAAGTGCATTGTGGTGTATTTTCAAGGCGGCGCGCAATCCATGCTTTTATTGATATTAAGCTTAAAGGTTTTTTCAATCCCTCCCAAAAAGGAACACAAATGCTTAGGCGTGGTCCTGGATGAATAGATGATATTTATTCTACATATAAAACCCTGAAACAGAAATACCTGAAAACCACGGATATCCTGAAGGTCCTCTCACTTGGCTCCGGCGGTGCGGACAAACAAATACTCCTTCGCGTTTTTCCCAGTCTTGTTGGCTCACAGTTTGACTATGTGAGTGTCGTATTCGGGTCCCCCTGTGAAACTTCTCAGAAAATGGTGAACCAAGTGCCGCACTTGGGGCTCCGTCTTGCATCCCTAGCGTTGCGGACGCGTCCCATTGAAAGCCTATATTCATAGTGTGATAGGTGGAGGCTGGACACCAGCGTTCGTACACTTCATTGCTGCATGCCTATTAAAGCGACCGCCATAAAAAAATCACCCATATTAGTTAATCATAAACATGATCTCATCCGCTCGCTTGTTGGCAGCACGGCCATCGATACCCGCTCCTTTCTCTATCCAAGTGAGCCCTTGCGGATGAACTAGGGATTTCATTTGAAAATTGTTTGAAGTGTTCTACTTCTGACCTCGTTTCGCCTTTGGACATGTCAAACAATTTCTTATATATTTCTTGTAAACATATCGACAAATGAAATGCCCACAGAGAACTTATACTACACCACTTTCCTACACTTACAATGCAAATGCCCACGCACCAACTCTACACCGATGCTCTCGAAGTCTTCTAGTCGTCACATGTGCTGCACACGGTCGCAACTTTTCCAGTACGACGCATTACACAGAAATAGCAGCATTTTATTGGCAGAAGGACATGACATCTTATTAGCAGTAAAAGACATTACACCAAACCGGAACACAACACTCCATTGTCTTTCCAGACACACTAAGTGTGGTTTACAGCCTTAGATTGTTTCAAACCAACAAAAACATTGTGCTCACGCGCCTAATCTAACTCTAATCTCTGATGGTCTCTCAAAAACTAAAAAAATTGTTCGCTGGGTTTCTGGGTAAGAGTGGTATTCTGGGCAACAAAATGCCTGATCAGAATGCCGCTGTGGCTGTTCTCCGCAGCAGCATAGATGTAGCGCGTGTTCACTACCAACAACCTGAAGCCACTGGTACGAACAGCTTTGCGTATGGCATTGGCAGGAAACATGGCACACACAAACCAGAACAACTTTACACTATAAAGCCACACTTAGTTACATAACAGACAAACAAGACAAACGCGGAGGTATCGTTTAGCTAGGATACGGATAGGCCCCACTTACGTAACACATTCACGCTTCCTCACTGGGTCTTCGAGAACCCTGTGCGGCAGGTGTGGGGAGGGCTTTCGCTCGACGCCATGAGGGGGGGGGGGGGGGCGGCTTTCGTATGCTACGCCACGCCCAAGAATGGGCTGAGTGTGTTTGATTAACATTGGAATTAGAAAACAACTAGGGAATCGTTTTGCACGAGCGAGTTAAAACTCGTGATGCTCGTGGCGGCCGCTGCGTGGGCGCAGTTTTATTGTTCATGGTCGAGGCAGCAGGCATATTTCTACCCCGACAGACCTTTTAAACGAAGGAGGAGCTTGAGCTTTGTTTTTATCTTACAAAAGTGCTGTACTTTGGCTGTGTAGTCATCGGACGACGGACCCCCGTTAGCAACGAATTCGAGGTGGCTTTCGCTCGATGAACGTCGAGGAACAAGTGTGATGCGCACTGCGGTTTTACGCGACGGGCAGCCTCATCGGAAGCGTTGGTAGCGAGCGCACCATGGACCGCCAGCCGTCGACAGTCAGCCGGTGTGTGCCCAATACGATCACTGGAAAAGTGACTCCCTGACCTCGCATTTTATGTGGTTCGGCGGACATGGCTTCCGCAGGTTGTACGGCGCGTCTATCCGTCTGCAGACGGTGTATGCGCTTCAGTTATCGTCTGCTCACAAAACAATTTCGAAAGAGGCGTTGCCTGACCGTGCGTTTCATTTATCGTCAGCGCGGCCGAAGCGTTGCGTGTAGCGCATTTTAGATGCGACGCTGAGAGCATCCCTTGTCGGCGGCCCTGTCCTTCCTGCGTGCGTCCGTTGTTGTCCGCAGCCTTTCCACTCTCCCCCTCTCCTCTCCGGTAGCGAACACTCTCTCGCGAGGGGCATTGGATTGGATTCGATTGAATTGGCTTGGCTTGGATTGGATTGGATTAGATTTGGATTAGATTGGAATAAAGTGGATTGTGTTGGATTGTGTTGCGTCACGCGGCAGACGCACTGGTGGCGGCGCGTGCCCAGGTGAGAGCGAACACACTCTCTCAACATCTGCGGGTGTGCGGCCCAGCGCGCTCTCCCTCCACCGGTGGGCGGCGCTGCGCGCGGTGCTGCGCATGTGCAGTACTCTCTCTCTCTCCGCGGTCTCCTCTCCTTCGGGTGCGCTGCGCATATAACCGGTGTGCCGCTCTTCTGCGGCCTTTCGGTCGACGGTTGCTCTCCGCTTGCGCTTGAACCCCCCTCAGCGTCGCATCACACCAGGGTTCCCGCGAGGGGAGGTGGGCGTAATTTTTTTGTGAAAACGTGCCTGGGAGGCTAGCTGATATATATATATATATATATTGAAATAAGAGTTGGAAGTCAAGAAAACCTCGGAAAGCAAAGGGGAGGATATGGTAGGTCATTGAAACAGATAAAGAATTTGGAAAGAAAGAAAAAAAATGGAGAAAAACGAGCCCCTCATTTTCTATTCTGATTCGCTACATGCATAGCGAGGGCCTCGGTTCTGGCAGTCTTGGTGCCATAGGAAGCCTAAGAGGGCTCAACGCTGATCGACCACTCGTGACATGTCGTAGACACTCGAAGGTCCCCTTCACCCCGAGTAGTACGAGTGGCGCTGGCCACCACCCCCAAGCACAGGAAACAAAAACACCTTAACATAAATACCCCAGAAAGTAAAGGGGAAAATCACCCCGCCGGTAGCGTGTGGTTATCGCACCAGACCGGTATTCTGGAGGTCGTGGTTCGGATCCCACCTGGCGGGGATTTTTTCTCCACTTTCTTTCTTTGTTTCTTAATTCTTTATCTGTTTCAATTACCTATCACATCATCCCCATTGCTTTCCGAGGTTTTCTTGACTGCCAACTCTTATTTCTGTCTTATTTTCAACGAGCCCCTCATTTTATATTCTGATTTTATATATATATATATATATATATATATATATATATATATATATATATATATATGGTCGTGGTTCGGATCCCACGCGGCGGGCATTTTTCACCACTTTCTTTCGACTAAAAAATTCTTCATCTCTTTCTATGACCCACCACAACCTCCCTTTGCTTTCCGAGGTTTTCTTGACTGCCAACCCTTATTTCTGTCTTATTTCACGGAGCCCCTCATTTCGCATTTTCTGATTCGATATATATATATATATATATATATATATATATATATATATTATATATATATAAGAGAAGAAAACTTCGAACAAGGTAAAGCACGATTGTGGCCTACGTTTCACAAAGAGAACTTGCTTTCCTCAGGCCCTGAGGAAGCAAGTTCTCTTTGCTGAAACGTAGGCCACAATCGTGCTTGTACCTTGTTCGAAGTTTTTCTTCTCTTGTGTTCTCTACCATCTTCAAAGTTCTACTACTCCTTATATATATATATATACAGGGTGTCCCAGCTTCATGCACCACATTTAAAAAAGAGTAAAGGCGCAACTCGAAAGAAACCAGCTGCATAATGTTGCAGTACTGTGAAGAAGCGGACAGTATTTTTTTCTTTCACGAGACTTAATTAACTAATGTAATTAATTATCTAACTCGAGAAATACTGCTAATCACTTAAGTGTCAATGAGGCACTTGTAGGTAACCACGAGGGGCATCTAACTGCGGCATTTTCAGCGATGAACTATGCGTCACATTTATTCTGACTGATAAAGGAAACCCGCGAAATATGAAAATACCACTGACGGCGCCTCCGCGCGCATCGTAAAGCAACGCCCTCAAACAGGCTGCCTCTGAGTTAGCCAGAATAAATAGACAAAAGAAAGAAAGAAGAAATCGCGACCGAGTTGTTCCTTATCTGCACGAGTCCGCAATCTTGCTGCTGCTGCTCCTTCCAGCATGCTATTATCAAGGTGATGCGTTGTCTCTTCGGGTGGTAACACCGAAGCAGTTGCTTTCATCAGCTTTGTTTGGGGACTGCTTTACAATGCGCGCGTAATCGTCACGTGGTATTTTCATATTTCGCGGGTTCCTTTATCAGTTCAAACAAATGAGTACGCAATTAGTTGTCCTAAAATACGCTTTAGATGCCCCTCGTGGTCCTACATGCTTTTCATTGACCCATTAGTTATTAATATTTCTTATAATATTATTAAATTATTAATTAGCTCTTAACGAAATACCTCCCTTTCTTCACAGTACTGAAACTTTATGCCTAATTTTCTTCGAGTTACAACGATTTCTCTTTTTTAAATCTTGGTGCATTGATACTACACCCTTATATTATATATATATATATATATATATATTATATATATATATATATATATATATATATAACACAATCAACGGTGCCTATCTATTATCAGAGGCGATCTCTACACATTTCAACAAGTTTTCTTCAGCGTCACCGTCGTATATATGGCTGTAAGCAGAGCATTGCAAGCGAGTGAAGGGGAGAGTTGTCACATAAAGCAACCTCGTGACGCCAGAGAGCGGGTAAGCGGGAGTGGAAGGGGGCGAAAGAAAAGCCGGGAGTGAAGGGATTGGACTCAAAAAAAAAACCGCTGTAGAGACCTTCCTCGAACAAGAGTGGTGAAGAGCAAAAGGAAATAAAGCAAACAAGTCTCAAAGGTTGATGTGGTTGCTGCTATTCCTTGTGGTGAAGAGCAAAAGGAAATAAAGCAAACAAATCTCAAAGGTTGATTTGGTTGTTGCTATTCTTTCCTGCGAGCACATGCCCACTTGATGAATTGGCTAACAATTGGGAGCTTTGAGGGGCTAATGTGCCCGGTTCGTAAAATTTGCCACGATGCGAATTGAGAAGCAAAAGTTTCAGGACACTGCGTGTAGCGTGACACCTGCACGTGACGTCCCAGGATTAGGACAGGTGCATCCCAGCCTCGCAGAATACCGTTTTTAGGGAGGCTGTGGCGTGTGCCAGTCTGCTTGCTGATGTAGTTCAGAAAGAAATGAAAAAGAAGTGAGGAAAACATGGTATAGCAGAAAATAAGCCAATCGAAGCAATTCGTGCGAAAAGACAAACAAATTCAAACCAGGAAAAAGACGCAAATACAACGTACCAGTAGAAACGTTGTTAATAAGTATCGCCAAGCTTTCGCCTTCGAAGCACGTAAGCAGACTTAATTGCCCCATGAAAATTGTGTATCGAAAAGCAGACGAATGGTTTTGATAAAGTAACACCGAGCACCAATTATTTTGACTGTGGCCCGTTGCAATCACCTGCTTTCTTTTTTTGAGAGTCGGCCTTAGTCACGCAAGTCTGCCAGAGATGGCAGAAATGGCCAAAAACTTCTTTTCAGGACGAAGACTTCTAAACAAAAAGCTAATATGAACGCCTAAATAAAATAAATGAACTTTGTAGTGAAATACACAATAATAGAAGAAAAGCGCGAAAGAGTAATGTAGTTGGATTTGCTTCACCCCAGTAGCCACCCGTGCAACAGTGGAGCGAGGGAACGCACTGAAAAATGCGCAACGCCCTAGTCGCGCCTCCCTGAAACGCGCTGCCGTGGAGCGATTACAAGACCTCAAAAATCATAAAATAGCATGCGGCGCATGGTTAAAGCGCGTGAACTCCGCCTCAAAATATCATCATCACGTTACGTGGGCGTCTATAGAGCTCGTGTCTCTTGAGTTCCGCTGAATCTCGGGAATTCTTGAATAGCACCTCTGGACATAATTCTGTAAAATACTACAAGAAATACTGGGGACGAAGCGAACAGTAACCTTTACGACTCCATAGGGGCAACAAGAAACTAAAGACGACATTTTTTTATTAATTGCCATGTTTCATACAAAGCTAGCCAGGCACAGAGCAAGACATTTTGAAAAACTGAAACAATAAGGGGTACATCAAAAAATTCCCTCGGACCTACAAGATATAACCTATGCTGGGTACAAAACCTGAAATTGGACGCACCGGCCACTATTCTTAAATTAAAACAGACGCCTGAAATCCCACATGCTTCTCCCACACATCTCCAATTACCTCGATCCTACGCTGACTGCGACCAATTTATCTCCGCAAACTTCTTGATCTCTTCTGCTCATCTAACATTCTGCGGCCGCCTGCCACGCTAGCCTTCTCTAGGGATCCACTCTGTTACACTGTAAAAACAATACATAATTTTACGGTCAAATGACGGACCAGATGGCCGTAATAAAACAGAGCCGTATTCCATTTGATGCAGAACAATAACACACCCGTAATTTAACGGAAGTGAGCTCCGTCCCTCAGTGTACAGATGCTCTCCGTTACACGTCAAATGGAATCTTTTTCTGCTTTGCAAAATACGGGCGTTTCCTCTGTATGATGCAGAACAGAAACATTTTAGTTTATTAATAACTGCAAGAAATATATTGTGTCAATCGTGGGAATCGATCGAGAAGCGAAAACTGCGCCCCGACAACATTCGTGGCGTAATGAATGCGGCTCTGTTTCGTTAGTGTCTAAAGTGTAGTAAACTTAGTGAGGACCAAGAGGCCCATACCGCTCAACACGAGCGCTGTATCTTGGCTTTACGACGCCCCGGCGACGTCGCTGCCCCGGACCTGCACACTGTACATGCGTGTGTGGCCGGCACACTTGTAGAAAATATAAGGTCTTTTGCGTGCAGAAGCAGAGTTGCGGAAGGTAATTTAGTTCTTAAGGAATCAATATCGGCCGATGTATTTACCCTAAAGCTTAAAACCAAAGCACAGCAAGCACTATTCATGCAGTGCGAAATCGCAGTCGCAGCCAGTCACACACATTTTTGCGAGCGCTTTCTCGAAACAGCGGAGTTGATGGCGATCAACTATTGTGGGGGTTTCGCGGAACCTTACTGCGCAAGCGCTATTTAAGAAATCGCACTTCATCAGCAAGGAAATCTGTAAGACAGCTAGTAAACACCGATGTGTGGCACACGGAGGGTGGGCATCCATGTAGTATACAGGTTTTTCGGCACAAGTGCAGCGTTGGTGCGGTGGTGCAGTGGTCTTGAGCGTCGTGCCCATTCGATCAACGCCGCGGGTTTGATTCCTCGTCGATGTAATTTTTTTCTTTTCTGAAGGTTTTATCAATTACGGAAAGACGTGCTCTTTGAAACGGAGTGTTTGTTTTGTTACGACCTTTCCGTACTACGGAATGTCCGTTCTTAAAATTCTTTCCGCTGTCTAAATTACGGAAATGTGTCCGGAAACATTTTACCAGCACCTTTCTCCGTAAAATTGGCCTTTTTTTACAGTGTACTCTGAATCCCCAATGGTTATCTTGCCTTCGCATTACATGCCCAGCCTACTCCCACTTCTTCGCCCTAATTTCTATTATTATGTCCTTAAAACGGGTTTGTTTCCTGACCCACAGCGATGTTTTCTTGTCCCTTAATGTTACACCTGCCATTTTCCGCTCCATTGCCCTCTGAGTCATTCTCAATTTAAGTTGAACCCTGTTAGTGAGCCTCCAAGTGTCTGCCCTGTAGGTGAGTACCCGTAAGATGCAGCCGTCATACACTTTCTTCTTCAGGGACAATTGTAGGCTGCCATTCATTATCCGAGAATCCCTGCCAAATGCTCTCCACCCATTCTAGTCCTTCACATTATCTCTAACGCATAGTTCGGATCTGGGGTCACAACTTGGCCTAAGTAGATATTTTTGCTGACCACTTCCACTGCCATGCCACCCCACTGAAACCGCTGTGCTCTCCCGAGGTTATCGAGCATTACTTTAGTTTTCTGCATAATATTTTCAGTCCCACGACTCTACTCCGCTTGTTCAGTGCGGTAGCCTTGCTTTGCAATTTCTCCCTCGAGTTTCTTAGCAAGGCAACGTCATCAGCAAATGTGAGGTCACTTAGGTATTCTTCAGTAACCCTTACGCCCACCCCTTCCCAATCCAATGTTCTGAATACCTCCTGTAAACATGCCATGAATAACATTGGAGAGATTGTGTCTCCTTGTCTGACGCCCTTCCTTATAGGTATGTTACTGCTCTCCTTATAGAGGACGATGGTAGCTGTGGACCCATTGTAGATATCCTAGAGTATTTTTCCGTAATGCTCATCTGCCCCCTGGTTCCGTAATGCCTGAATGACTGCTGCGGTTTTGACCGAGTCAAATGCTTTCTTATAATCTATGAGGGCTATATATAGGGGTTCAGTAGACTCAGCGCACTTCTCTTTCACCTGATTGATCGTGTGAATATGGTCCCTAGTTGATTAGCCTTTACGAAACCATTTTTGTTTGTTCGGCTGATTGAAATCTAAGGTGACAGAAGTTGTTTGCGATTACATTGGTAAGTACCTTGTAGGCGACTGACAGTATGCTGATCGGCCCCTAATTTTTCAAGTACTTCATGTCACCATTCTTATGAATTCAGATGATGTTCGCATTCTTCCAAGATTCCGTGAACATCATCCTAATCCATAAAAAAGGTACGACCGTGTGACCACTTCATTCCGTCGGGCCGAGTTACCCAGGAGGTGCTGCAAAACAGGTTAATCAAGCCATGCGAAGAAAGCGCGAAATGGACGCGAAGCTGCGCCAAAACAGGCCCAAAGCAACCGTCGCTAAAGCGGACGACAAAGCCGAAAAAAAGGGTCCCGCCGTCGTGCCCGCCGTGGTAGTACACTATGCCCGGGCTGGGCAGGCTCCGGCGCACGGTGAACGCTGGATAATAGCGCCCATTCGCGGCGCCATATACACTGTGCTCCGTGATTGAGGGACAGTAAGGATCCGTCGGACAGAGCGAAGTCGGCGCTCCTCTTTATCTTACTCTGTGGTCGCCTCCAAAAAGCGCCCTGCCCCTCCCCAGCTGCGTTGGGAGTTTCTTGTGGTGCACGCCACGACAAAACCGGTGGATGCTAGAGGCAGAAACCTTTGCCTTAAAAAGGCGAACTCTTCAGCCTATTAATCACGACTAGTCCATCTTTCTCGATACTTTTCCGACAAACTGTGATGATCGTTCCGTTCAAACTAAGTGGGACATCTCTGGTTGTAAAGTACACGATCTAACCGAAAAGTTCATGCCAAAACGCAATATCACCTGTAATCCTTGCGCCCTGTGGTACAACGCTGATCTGAAAAGGCTGTCTAACCAAAAGAAGTGTCTTTATCGTTCCGCCAGAAATCCGCCAACTGATTCCCGATGGGATGCTTACACATTAGCATCGCACTGTTACATATCTACAGTAAAAGCTGCTCTAGGCGTAGGAGGAGGGGATGTTTTCCATATTTTTGAGAGTGGAATGTGATAGTCGGGGTCAACATGGATCATGGTATGCGAGTTGGAGTGGATCTTGGTCGACTGCGTCGCGCCCCTCTAGAACCTAGTGTCCGTGTACTAATGATTTGTGAACTTTTATCAATGTGGATTGGAGAATATTTCGCAAGCGTTTAGGTACTCTACCTGTAGACAAGAGACTAATAGCCTATTGACCATGTGTAATTATGTTTAAGCATCTATTCGATTGTTCCGCTAGGAGGATCGCAAAAAATATTCAATTCTTGTGTGTAGGAAGGTAATGCAATTACAGCGATTGTCAGGGTACCCTAGTGCGATCATTGTTGCCTTGTACTTTCGAACGTCGCGGCGTCGGCGTGCGCTGCTGTTTTCATGGTGTTGAAACTTTCATCAAAGGAATTCGATCCCGGCCTGTCGCCTGTCCTCGCGTAGGATTGGATCTATGTTTTTCGGTTGGGGGAAAGCTTTTATGGAAAATAGCTGGATCGGAGACATATCCATTGTAGCACCGAATCTTTTTTTTCCGGAGGGGTGCCTATATTTCATAAGATGACCAGTTCCCGCTTTGTTTTTTCCAGACGCTCCTTTTGTGCTAGGAGAGTGGCCTCTCTGATTTCTGCGAAGGTATTATAAGACACAATGTAAAGGCCCTTGAGGTAATTGTGAATGTAGGGAGGATAAGGGCTGCCCCATATGCTGTCCTGATGACGTTGTTTATGTGGCCTTCTCCGGTGCGGGTGAGTAGTTTCTCGTGCTGCAGGCTATACGGTACCCGGCTCATGATCACTGCCTGACCAAATTTAATATTTTTTTTTTCTGTCACTCCTACACTTCTCCGGAACAGGCATTCTAGGATGGGTGCTAAATGTTCAAAGATTTCCTGTATGTTGGTGATTGCCAGATCGGCTCTGCGGCTTCTGTGTAGGGCCATGACGTGGATTCTTACGAAACTTCTGTCGGGGATCACATGCGGGCCGATTTTTTGGTTTTTTAAATTTACCGCGTGGCGCCAGTCACCATTTGCCGCACGCAGCTTGCGGCGGTGACACGACCGCAAAACTTTTTCCAGTTTTAAAATTTCTATTACAAGACGCCATAGATACTTGGTTTAGTTTCGTATTCAGACATTTTAGTTCGTTTCTGGTTGCAATGTAGGCTTTCCTTGGTTTTTGAGAGCTTGGCGTGAATCCTTTGCCCCTTTTTAAACAAGGTGACTCAATGTTGGCGCCGCCGTCTTTTTGCGTCGTTGGAGAGGCGCTTTGATGGGGGCGTAAATTGCGGGCACGGCTGGTGACCGCGTCCGTGTCTGTTCAGCAACGAACTTAAGTGCGCAGGCGTGGTGCCGGCTAAAATCGCGTATCTTTCCCGTAGTATCATAGTACTCCTTTCCATAATTTAATTGCCGCTGCTCGGCACTCTAGACTCCGGCGAGCCATCAAATCTGGCTGCCTTAGTTGTGGTTTCCTGTTGGAACCGATGACGTTCTTCGTCGGACGCTGGATGAGCACGGCTGATAGCGAACGGCTAGCAGGCACGGCAAAATGGAAAAGTGAGCCTAATAACCCCAGCGTGTTAATAAACATTCTAAAGGTCCTTTCACACCAATATATGGTGCGGACAAGCAACTCATCTGGCGTGCTTTTACAAGCTTGGTGGGGTCCTACTTAGACTATGGAAGCGTGGAGTATGGTTCGGCAACAAAGACAGCACTGAAAATGCTAGACCCAGTGCTGCACTTGGGGTTTTTCCTCGCGTAGGGCTCTTTCCGCACTAGACCCATACAAAGCCTATACATCGCGTGTGATTAACGGTCGCTAGATCACCAGCGAACATACATGGATCTGCTTTACGCTTTTAAAATTTCGTCAAATACGCACCATCCATTTAAGCCTTTTATTTGTGATACACTCATGTCCAACTATTCCTTAATCAACCATCTCTTTCTGCTCCGTTATCACATAGAGTGAGAGAGGCAGAATCAGTTGTCACCTTTTCATACACGTGCATATCAACTCTTTCTGATTTTTACCACCATGGTAGGCTCGCCCGTGTCGGGCGTCTTGTCTTTTGTAGCAGTTGATAAAAAACGAGTGCCGACAACTGCAATTCTGCAGCACTTCTTGTCTCTTCAAGAGAAAGAAAAGTGTGCAGAATATGTCAGCGACGCATCAAAAAGAGCCCTTAGCGTGGCGTGTGCTGCGCACAGACCACATTTCGGGGTCTCTAATACCCTGAACCAGAAAGGCAGCATCTTAACGGCAGAAGCCTATGGCGTTTTTCTGGTTTTAAATCACATAGTTCAACATGAAATCCCCTAGTCAATCATCTTCCCTGATTCTTTGCGCGTTGTTCATGCATTAGCATCTGAGCAGCCTTGTAAAAATCGTGTTATTCATTTAGTGTATAGAACTATTGCGTCAGCATACGCGTTAATTCTTGACGTGACCGTGTTCTTGGTGCCAGGTCACTCGGGAATCACAAGGAAACGAGACAGCGGATCAAATGGCCGCTATTGCTGCGCTTGCAAATACACTGAACATAACAACGATACCTTATACTGACCTTAAGTCCGACATCAGAAAACACCTCCTCAAAATATGGCAAGCACACTGGACACACAAGAAACTACACGTAATACAGCCACTCTTGGGAGCATAAACCACTGACACACGCGACAGACACACTTAAGTTAGCTTAGCTGGGTTACGGATAGGTCACACCCATACAACACACTCCTACCTGCTCACGAATCTCCAGGACCTCTGTGTAGCAGGTGTGAAGACGGTCTATCCCTGAACCACGTACTTCTTCAATGCAAAGCACCCGACAAAACGCGATACAAACATTTCACCCAACTCTACAGACAACATATCCCACCACGCGCAGCGTTTTTCCTGTCTGGCGATCCCATGTTCTCTGTAAAGGGCGTTTTTAACTGTTTGGCGGAAGTGAAATTTTTAGACCTAATTTCATACCAAGCATAATCACTAACTGGCCTTCTACACCAGCCATCCTCATTTTATTTCACTCATTTTACTTTTGCTCTTCTAACCGATTTTGGTGTTTACCTCTTCATGTCTCTTGTATAACCACTCTTTCGGCGCTCTTTGCGCTTGTTGGTCTTGCGCCAAAAACATACAATCATTATGATCATAATGATGTTGTTAACCGACTAAGGTTGGGTAAAGTGCTTTTATTCCCAGGTATGAAGATTTCAAAAATACAATCAACACAGGACTGTGAAAATCTTCACGGGGAATATTTTTAGCATCTCGCAGTGGTATACGAACAATTGTTTGTGGCTAAACGAGTATAAATCGAAAATAATTACTCTGTCAAGACACAAGGCGCCGGTTATGTTTTCATACAAGTTGCGTAACAAAGCAATTTCTTGCGTAAACGTTATCAGGGACTTGGGTGTACTCATTGATAGTCACATTAATTTCAAACCGCACGTTGCGCCCCTTTGTAACGCCGGTTTTAAACTTACGGGTGCAATTTCGCGCCTTACACGCAATTTTACATTCCCTGACATCCCTATCCGCCTGTTTTGCTCTTTTGAAAGATCCTGTTTAGAATTTGGTTCCGCCGCATAGAAGGAGCTTCCAAAGACGCATTCTAACTTCATCCAGTCAGTCCAACAACGCCTGGTTCTAATGAGCTATAACAGACATTTCGAATGAAATGTTCATTATGAATATTACTCTCTTATAAATATAATAGGCATTAACGATGTAGATAGTCGCTGATGTTGGTGTGATGTCATGCTTTGCTATAAGGTCCTAAACGGTCATCTTGATGCACCTGATTTATTGCACAGCGTTAATTTATTTGTGCCTCGGCGATTTACACGCCACTGTACTTTATTTGCCCCCGGGTGTTCCATAGCGAATCACCTTCTGAACGCCTACAAGTTCTGGGCAATATTATCTCAAAGGAGATTAATTTTTTTAATTCCTCCAAGGGCTTTTTTATCGCGACTTAATGAATCTGTTTCTAATGCCATGGCTCTCTGTAATGCCATGCATGCATGATTATATCCTTGGTCAATCTGTGCTCACGATTAAGACATGTGCTTGTAGTTATTTGTGACAAGTTACGGTTACAAGTACTCTTAACTTTTATTTTCATCAAATGTGTACAAATGTAAAAGCCCTTGTAGTGTAATGGACACGCAATAACAATGAATGAATAGTTTGTATTCCGTAGGCTTCGCACCCTACTCGTTCTTTCGTTTTCCCTGCTACCCTTGCATTTTACCAAATCACGGAGTGCGTCAACATGACACTGCTTGAACTTAGTCACAACTGGTGTTCCATGTCCCGTGGCCTTCACAGTGCGCGTATGCTGCAGGTCGGGCGCAGCGAAGCACGCCTCGCGCGCCCTCCACATCAATCCGAGCAACCCCAGGTGGCTGTTTCGCTGGCGACACGCGCCATGGCGCCACTCATCCAGCCACGCTTTGGGTACCGAAATGCGCGGGCAGTTCGCATTAGTGGCAGCGTGCTATGTGCTGTCGCAATGCACAAACTCAGCTGCCTGACCTCGAAACGAATCACTGCTTCTCCCAGGGCACGTAGTAATGAGCGCGAGAGTGCACTGTTGGCTTTGACGGCTTTAAACGGGCCCTGAAAGAGGTTTTACTGATGCATTGATGTTCCTATTTTCAGGTAAATCAATGTCCTAGTAATCGCCTCCTTCAAGAATTTTATCAAAGCGACGAGTATTAGTGCAGTTGGTGCAAATCAAAACATCGCATTTTCGCCCGCGCCGCGATTCTCCCTCCTTCCGACCGCCTCCTCGCACCGCACGAGCGTGACGGCTCATGATGCCTAGTAGAGGTGTGCACGTGCTCAGGCTTACCCGAAAGCCCGGGCCCGGCGCGGCCCGCGGGCCGAAATGTAAATGCTTCGGACGGGCCGGGCCGTCCTGGCGGCCCGGGCTGGCCCAGCACAGTGAAGAAATACTTAGGTTTTCTATGATGTCACAGAAATTACATGTTGGTGACGCGGTAAAAGCACGAGTCAGGATTGTTTTTAATGCAGAGCATTTCTTTAACTCACGATGTCACCCGGCGTTGTCGGCGTGCCTCGGCGTCCGCAACAGACGTTCCAGGTGCGCCCTCTCCCCCACTCCTCCTCTCCCGCATCACGCTACCCTCCTCGCTCTCAACAACAGGTCCGCACCCCTCCCCCTACACTATATAAAAAATAATACTTACTGGCGCCTGGTTTCGATCCCACGACCCTGCGGGCGGAACGCAAGGTACATGGTGCTCTTCCCACTGCGCCACAAAGCCGACACATAATGGAAGGCTACGAACGCGCCTTATATCCTTGACTCATTCAAACTACGTCAACAAGCTGCTGATACAACGCATTCCCTACCTGTGGGCGGAACGCGAGGTACATGGTGCTCTTCCCACTGCGCCACAAAACCGACACAGAATGAAAGGCTACGAACGCGCCTTATATCCTTGACTCATTCAAACTACGTCAAGAAGCTGCTGATACAACGCATTCACTACCACCAACTCCCTAAACACTAAAAGTTGACGCATTTACTCGAGTCCCCCTCGCGGGGAGATGGGCCCTTTTTACATTCCACGGGACTTATCGTTAGGCCCTGAGGCACATGTGGGGGTATGGCAAGACGGTAAGTGTGAGAGATCTGCAACTGCATGTCTTGGGATGAACTGAGCAACACATGCGGCTCAGCGACACACCGCCTAAGGAAGTACAACGAATGAAAATTTAGCGTGACTAGTTTCCACCTCTAAGAACGGGCGACGACAAATTTTCAAGGTGGAACACTTTGAACTGCAAACACTGCTAGAGAATCCTGCGTCTCCATCTGTTTTCTGTAGCAGTGCCCTATTCAGAGTTGCGTTTCCTTCTCTGAGCCAACAAAAGTGAAGCTGTCAAAGGCTGAGATGACAATTAAACTTTAGTTTTGCTCTTTGTTTCGGCGGGAAAACACCGTGGCGAGCGTAGCTGGTGGTAGGAGGTGGCCTGTGCCCTCGGGCGTCATGGCCGGCAGACGAAGAACAAAGGAAAAGCGCAACAGGGGAGTAGGGTGGTTTAAATGCGCCAACAGCCGCCTAAACAGTAACACTTAATATGATTGAAACTTTATAGATAAGCGACATGAGTCGGTATAGAACGTAGTGAAGCGGCAACGATAAAATGCGCATAAATGCACGCGTGTACTTTGCGTCTCGATAAAAAGAAGGGACCGAGTCCGACAGCCCTATATACTCTTGAGAAAAGGAAACGTATACGGACGAAACAACAGAGCAAGTACACACCCTGTCTAAACAAACACGAACCGGCTGGTCCCCTGGCATACAGGTTCCATTTCTGGATAGCAATCGCAAGAATCAGGTTCAAATGCCCAAAGTGCCATTCTATTTTTAATTGCTTTTTTAATTATGGCACATTATGAAATTCTACAAAAAATGACGGGTGGTTTTGTTCCCTTTAGGTGAGCTCCAGTCTTTTTTTTTTACTTTTCAGTGGTTCGGGCCATTTCGGTTTCGGCTATTTTTCTTGAATACTTTTCAATATTCGCATGAATTTGTCCGTGCTTGGGGGGTTTTTGGCTTATCTTTTTTTAAAGCAAAGCTTTTTACCTCTACCCCCCAAGGGTTCTTTCGCGACCGTTGGTGTCACCAGAAAATTCCAGCGAACAAATGAAAGAATTTAGTGGCACCGCCGGGAATCGAACCTGGAACTAATAGACTAACAAGGCGAAAGCCCGTTGTCTTACCGATTTAGCTACGAGCCCACGCGAAGACGGGGAAGACAGGTGGTGTACTCACCAAGCACATCTACGGGTTTACCCGTTGCGTTCTCTCTGAATGCCGTGTGAAAGCGTCACGCGACCACTCACGCCCGTCTAGCGGCCCTGTGCGCACCTTGCTCATGTGCTAAGAGTTACAAAAATTAAAGGAAGCTCACACCAATGCATGGCATCTCACTTCTAGTACGCCAATTTGCTAAAGCCTGTGGCCTCCAGCGTTCACGTAAAAAGTCACAGCTCCTTGTCGTCCGCCCTCACGCCAAATCAAGGAATACATTCAAATACTCCTTGATGGCCAGGCCATCACTCCAAGCCCCAGCATCAAGATCCTGGGCCTACATCTCGAGGCTAACGCCAAGAGTGACGTCTCCTTGCAGCGCCTCAAAAACAGCATTAATCAAATCATACACATGATCAGGCGAGTTGCCACCAAGAAGCGAGGCCTAAAGGAATTCGGTACCTTTCGATTAATTGAAGCTTTTGTCCTCTCGGGAGTCACTAACGTCAACCCCCTGTCTTCTTCTCAACAAGGACGACATAGAGATGCTTTATATATTGATTGACGTGCTCCCTTTCCTGCCTTTCTTCTACATTCTTCCTTCCTTCCTTGACGTACTCCCAGACTCTTGGCGACTAAAAATAAAGATGCTCCCTTTGCTTAGAAATATCAACCCCTCACATGACGAGGGTCACCGAAAAGCACGGGGTCAAGCTCTAAACACCACCCTCGGTGGGGATCATGCAGTTATCTACACAGACGCCTCCAAACATCGAGGGCAGCAATACGCCATCATCGTGGCTACCTCCAGAACTAACCTCCTTGGTGTACCTCGCTTAGGACCCAAGAAATGACGGCAGCAGAAGAGGCAGCCATCAGCCTGGCTCTCACTCAACCAGGGGTTCGGAGGGTAGTCACCGATTCCCAGCAAGCCTACTGTAATTACCAGTTGGGTTGGGTGTCCTGACCTGCACTGCGCGTGCTAAAAAATCACTTCCCAAACGGTTCCATTCAGCTCATCTGGACACCCGCTCACGCTTCAATGGAGGGCAACAAATACGCCCACCCAACAAGCCTGCGCTTTTACCTCCCGTGCTATGGAGCTGCACGAGGACAGTTACCCGCTTGTCACGTTCAGGGAGATAACCCAGCCTTATCGCCTCCTGAGACAGACCGTACCTTCGCCTTACCCTGACATTTCCAGAGACCAAGAAACTACCCTACGGCTCATACAATCTGGGCTCCTCCCCACATCCTACGCGTCTTCACTTAATGCATCCGGATCGCTACGACGCTGAATGTAAATTTTGCTCAGAAGCAGGAACACTCCGCCCCGTAATTGGGGTGTGCGACTTTAGCCCTGAGCACCCTTCTCTGTTTCCGTGAACTACCAAACAAGAGCAATGGGAGATGCTGCTGTCCAGGCCCTCTCTACCTACCCAGCTTCAGCGGGTGGACACAACACAGGCCGCGCGGACTGCATATGGGCCCCACAGAAGAAGGAATCACTCCCCAGGGCTGCACTCTGGGCCGTTCAGGAATCTGAACAGAAGTATTTCTTCCTCCGTCGCCTCCGTCCGCGGCGCAGAGACGGTGAAGTCAGATCGTCTAACACCGGGTTGGAGCTTACTTTAATTTTATAAAAAAAGTTTCCACTCTTGTGCTACACTAATACAATTCAACCAAACAGCGTTCATGCATCATGCATTGATTTAACCTTACCAAGAATATCTATTTGAAGTAATAAATGGCGTGGTTAAGTGCATTTCACTTTTCTCTGGTTTTACTATTTGTAGAGCGATGTGAGTGAATTTAAGTGACGTCGCATGGGTAATCGTTATGGGGGCCGTTTACAGCTTTGCTTTCCAACCACATTCACGGGGTGGATTGGCGCGATTGTTTTGAAGGTTGGGTGGTTCGGTCACCTTTATGTCGGTTTCAATTCTTTCGTATGTAGCTGAGCGAAGGACAGCTGCGGTAGGGATATGTGAATGATTGTTAGGTTTAATTGGGGTTGTTTTCCCCGTTTAATGTTGGTTTTGCCTGTTATCATTTCTCTTACGATGCATTTTACCGCCTTTAGGTAGTTTTCGCTTCCAAACGTGCCCCAAATAAGGCGCGCGCCCCTACGGTATTTGGGTTGGAAACACGCAGCCGGGCCAGGCCGGGCCCGGGCCATAAGGTTAAGGTCTCGGGCCATGCCGGGCCGGCCCGTCGGCCTTCTTCGTCGGGTTGGGCCGGGCCTACAGCGATAAGCACCGGGCCCGGGCTGGGCTCAGGCCCAAATTTTCGGGCCGTGCACAGCTCTATGCCCTACACTCAGTGTTGATTGAGGTTCTCTCAACCCGAGGGGCAGTTATCGGCTCAGTCGACTTTCGTTTCTCTTCCAATAAAGCAACTCTCTCTCTCTCTCTCTCTCTCTCTCTCTCTCTCTCTCTCTCTCTCTCTCTCTCTTCTCGGTGACGTCTTCAAGAACATGCGGTGGCGCGCGCCTCTGCTGCATTATTCTGCTCCGCAGGTTCGCTTTCAGATGTAGCCGCCTGACTTTCTGCGTTCCGTTTGAGCCGTTTTTTATCATTTTATGAATCCAGTACCCCGCTCACGACTGGAAAAGCTGTTAAAAATGAATGGGGCTGGTCTTTTACGCCTCCACACCACGCAGAAAGATAACGCGGACAGAGAACAACCCTCTCACGGCGCGTTCGCGGCGACGACTTGTCTTGGTACATATTAAAGCCTAAAATATGTGAGCGAATGGCTAAAGAATTGCCTCAAAATCTGGTTGAGTGAGGACGTAGTACATGAGTTCCGAACCGACGTCGGTTTACATACTGCCTGTGTTCCTTCGTTCGCGCCAATGTTGAGGTTCGTCGTGTTGTGGGGACGCCATGGACGCCCGTACCCAGGAAGCTGCACTATACCATTCTGTTATTCTGTCGGTTAAAATTTAAAACATAACCACAACAATAACAACGAAAAAACAGCCGAAGGGTTGCGCGCCGTACGGCACAGGGACCTCTTTAGAGTGCGTTGTGCATTCCGTTTCCCACTGCCTTCCCCCGTTACTTTCCGGGAAACCTCTACGCGAACCTCTATTTCACAAATACTGTAAAAGTACACGGTAACAGACATTACGAGCTGTCTCGGAAGAGTAGTGTGTGTTTTGGGGCAGTGCGCGCCTGCCTCTTTGTTCGACTATGCAGATGATAACACAAAACAAGTATTCCACCCTCGCTTTTCCCCCTGATGGCCTGGATTCCCTTTCCTCTCTATAAAGGCTGTTCGTTCATTTTGTTCGTGCTCAGTGCTGCCAATTGACATATGTGGATGGTTTGCTTGCCGGCCGCGGCCCTATATTTCCCCCTCTTTTCCCCCAAAACCTACCTTGTGTCTTGTTTAAGTGGATGGGAGGCATCTTACGTATATAAAGACATACCAACTTTGCAAAATATAAACATCAGTATTTCGTCCTCTGAAAGTACAATTGCCTCTGTATATATACAAAGCGCGGATTTAAACTGAACAAATCGTGCCTATCACTTAAAGGGACACAGAAGTGAATTTGTCAAGCTCCCGGTTTAGCTTACAATGCGTAGACTGGCTCAAATTGACACACTTTTCGGGTTGATAAGTCGGTAATTATTTTATAAAGGGCGAAAGAAGAAACGCTACCAGACGCGGTCTGTGGCGGCCGCACCAACTAAAGGCTGTGACGACGGGAGGAAATGCACCTTGATTGCACGGTGTCCAAGGTTAGCATTCAAACAAGTTTCGGTTTCGGTTCTGTAAAACAACATGCTTGACATTCGACGGCATCGCTGGAGGGTCATTCTCGATACCTCAGTAATCATCATACCGCGCTTCTGCCATGTTGTAGGCTGTAAAATGCCTAAGATAAGTTTCCCAGGACGGCTTGGAATCGTAGCAATCACTAGCCGAGGCCTACGCACGGAAAGAACGCGGTCCGCGTCCCCGCAGATGGTCAAAGCGCCATCTCAACAGGTGGCGCTTTGATGCAAAAAAAAGCGCACTGAGTGTGCTTGGCCCCAAGGCAAACGATGGCGGACAGGGCAGCGCTGGTCACCGGGGGAGTGCCAGTGCGGCCATAACAAAGGAGGGTAGCCAAGCCGGCGGCCAGGCCGAAAAGGGTCCGATCGATAAGGAGGTCAGGCTGACACTCGCAGCCGGATCAGGTGACCGCGCCGGGGTGTAGCGAAAAGAAAGGAGAGGGGCGCATGGTGATCATGGCAGGCGATTCGAACATGCGCAACTCCGAGGGGGGAATAGATGACGGGTGAGGGGAGACAAGGGAGTGCAGGTAGGCGTGTTTCCTCGCCAGACGGACAGGGCAGTTTTGGAAAAGGCGAAGGACAAGATGTATGAAAACATGCCAGGCAGGACGCCGTGGTTATAGCCTGAGGGACTACCGACCTTCTGTAGGGAAGGGGGGCGGGAATGCGAAAGCAGCTGGAAAAGGAAGTGAGGGAGCTTAGGACGCTGTGCCCAAATGTGCAGGTTGTCGTGAGCACAGTACCTGAGATTATTGGGGCAGGGGTGCATGTGGATAGGGAGGGGATGGCTCTGAACAGAGAGGGGCAAGAGCTTGGTATGGTGATGGATTTCGCAGTTGTCGACATTAACACTGATGTCCGATGTGTGGGCTGGAAGAGGGCATTCCAGCGGGACGGAGTCCACTTCAGCGGGCAGGGGCGAGAACCCATTGGGCAGAGACACGCGGCGCGAGCAGTGGCTTTTTTATGGGGGCCGCAGGCCTTTGTTAGGATGGAGTAAACGGGGAGCAAAAAGAGGTAGTTAGGTCGGTACAGGTGCGTGCAGGTCGAAGAAAGGGGAGACGTCGGTGTGTAAATTATAGAGAGCGAGAACTGAATATCGCGTACAAATGCAGGGTGGCAGGAAACAAGAGAAATGGGTGGAGATTCGTAAGCAACTAGAAGAGGAAGATATCCAGGTATATGCAGTGACCATGACGCAGCTAAGGGACCTGGAAGAACCTCCCGGAATAGGAGAGTATGTATGGGAAGGTTGAAATAGGACGGCTGGGTCGAGAAAAGGCGGAGGAGTATGTATGCTTATACGACAGGGGCCAAATTAAAGAAGGGTGAAAGAAGACTGTACAGTGCATGTGTGGGTGAAAGGGATGGTAGGGGATAGGGAGGTGTCTTTAGGAATGTCGTACCTGTGGACAGTTACCGAGAGTGAGGAACACAACGAAAACCTGGTGCCGTGCCTAAAAATGGACATTTTGGATTTGAAACGATCCGGGGAATTTCTATTCGTAGGGAACATGAGTACCCACATTGAAGATCTAGACGGGTACACAGACAACGGACATATACTGCTGGATATGTGTGAGGAACAGAAAATGATCCTAGTAAATAGGGAACAAAAATGCGAAGGCCAAATTACGTGGGACTGTAGCAGGAGACAGTTCAATATCGACTACTGCCTCCTCTCGGAGGGGCTTATGCATGGTTGGATGGAATGAGCATAGATGAGGAAGAAGGTCATAGTCTGGGCAGTGACCACAAGCGTATCCTGCTCAATTTTGGGAAAACGGGAGGCGGCGCAAAGCGGGCCGACCGGGGGGCACTACACAAAGTTAAGGAGTAAACAAATTGGCGCTATAGCCAAAAGTATCGAAGTCGATATAAAAAAAAATGGGCCCATCTCCCCGCGAGGGGGACCCGAGTAAATGCGTCGCATAGGGGGTGGGTGTATTGCGTTAACGTTTAGTGTTTGGAGGGGTTGGTGCTATCACGTGTACACCACGCAGCTATCACGCCGCCAGCACGCCGCTGAGTCGCCAACGCACGCCGCTGACGACGTAGTTTGAATGAGTCAAGGATGTAAGGCGCGTTCGTAGCCTTTGATTCTGTGTCGGTTTTGTGGCGCAGTGGAAGAGCACCATGTACCTCGCGTTCCGCCCACAGGTAATGAATGCGTTGTATCAGCAGCTTCTTGACGTAGTTTGAATGAGTCAAGGATATAAGGCGCGTTCGTAGCCTTTTATTCTGTGTCGGTTTTGTGGCGCAGTGGGTAGAGCACCATGTACCTTGCGTTCCGCCCGCAGGGTCGTGGGATCGAAACCAGGCGCCGGTAACTGTTATTTCTTTTTATAGTGTAGGGGGAGGCTGGCTGCTGCGGACGCCGACGCACGGGTGACATCGTGAGTTATACAAATGCTCTGCATTTAAAACAAATCCTGGAGCAATATGGGAAAACAAAAAGCTCATCAAAACTACGCAGTAAAAATTGTCAAGGCACAAAGGGCCAATCATTGGAAAGGAAAGGAAACGCCAGAAGTTGGTGGAACGCAGGAATCAAGGAGGCTGTATAGAGGCGTACACAGGCGCCTAGAGAACACAGACTGGCCAAGAGGGCAGGGAGGGAGCAGGAAGAGGGGGATGGTACCAAAAAGAGCAAAGGAAAGGGGAAGTGCAACTGTTGGTGCAGGCGAAGATAAAGAGCGACAGTGAGCCATCGGTGGCGCAAATACGAGAGAAGGGTAGAGACGCGCCGAAAAAGTTTTGGAACCATGTGCGGGCATTAGGGAAACGCACGGGACATACAGAAGGTGGTACTATAGAAAACGAAGCCGGGCAGTTGCCCAAGGGAGAGCAGGCATTGGCATATCTCCATGAAATTGCCACTGAGAAAATTTGTGGGGTTGATATAGCGTGCCCACAGGGCCACAGTGATGTCACGACGGGGAGGCCGCAAGGGCTGGATATAGGAGGGGACAAGCTCAAGTGAGGAAAAGCAGAGGGAAAGGTCGCCCAAAATACCGCAGTAAGCACGGATGGGGTACGGATAGAATTGATCAACCAGTTAGGACGAAATAGCAAGGAAAGGATGCAAAACTGACCTTTGTGGTTCGCCTTTCTGGACATTAAAGCGGCTTATGATAACGTTGACCGGGAGCGGCTGTGGAGTATCCTGGAGGACGAGGGAGTAGGGTAGGAATTCATGAACTTACTCACGGAGCTATACCGGGAGAAGCGAGTGCAAATAGTGTGGGAGGGGATAACATACAACAGGACTGTATACACCTACAAGGGTTGGAAACAAGGATGTCCTCTCCCTCCAGTGCTGTTCATGATCTACATGGCGGGTTAGAAAGGGAGCTAGACGGCAGTAGGCTGGGATTCGATTTATTATACATTAAAAACGGACAAGTGGTGGAACATCGAACCCAAGGATTAATGTATGCAGGCGCCATAATGTTAATGGGGGATGACCGGATAGGTATGCAGGCTCTTCTGGATATGTACGGAGAGGAAGCAACTCATCTTGGACTATAATTCAGCATAGAAAATTCACGGATCATGGTATTCAACGACGACAGGGAGCACAAATAGGTATCAGTTCAACAAGTAAAATACCACGGGTAAAGGAGTATAAATATTTAGGAGTATGGATTAGTGATGGCGCAGATTACACGCATGCGAATGAGGCCCACCTTAAAACGGAAGACTGAATGCGGCTATAATAAAACATAGAGCACTATGGGGCTACAAAAAATACGAGGTGGTAAGGGGATTCGGAAACGGGGTCATGGTACTAGGATTGACTTTCGGAAAGGCGGTTATATGTTTCAAGTCAAAGACCCAAGCGGGATTGGAGCTAAATCAGAGGGCGGTAGGCAGGCTGGCCCTAGGGGTCCATAGCAGAACTATGAATGAAGCGGTACAGGGGGATATGGGCAGGTCGTCCTTTGAGACAAGAGAGGCGCAGAGCAAAAGAAATTATGAGGAGAGACTTCTTGACATGGAGGAGGAAAAAGGGGCCGCGAGAGTGCTTAGGTATCTGTATATGAGGAGCATGGGCACGCGGTGGAGACGGAGGACCAGACAGCTGACCAAGCGTTACGGAAATTCGGTAGGGGAAGGTGGGGTGTACACAAGAGTAAAAAAGCAGGTAAAAGCAGCAGAGAAGACGAATGGGGTACAGAAAATGGAAGTGAAAAAAACCATGGAGACCTATAGAACAGTGAAATTAGAAATCAGGAAGGAAGGTTTCTAACCCATTGGGGTAGTTAAGTGTAGGGCAAATAAGTAGAATAACACAAGGAAGTCGGTTGGTAATAGCGGACGTCCGATACAAAGGGAGGGCATCTAATCATCATCATTGTCATCATCACCATCATCATCATCATCGTCGAGCTAGTCAAGAGGGGCTGTGAATACATACGGCTGACTGCTTCTAGTTTTTTGCTGTTTTTGCGAGGCCCGCGCAGTGATATCACCTGTTCGTCACATGCCTACCTTTCCGACGGGTGCCATGTTGCTGTTAATATAAGTTATGTAGCCGGATCGCCTTTATTTAACCTAATAAAAGCTATCGTGCATGCCAGTCTCGGCGACACAAGCCATGGTAGTTGGGTTGGGACCGTGTTGCGCTTGCGGCTTGAGCTATCAGCAAAGCGCGGACTTCACTTCTTGCAACGCACACCATGTTTTTTTTATCTTGCAAGGCCGTTTCGCTACTGCCAAAGATAACTAAGCAGCGTGGGGCATAAAGTCATTGAGATTCAGTGGCAGGGGGTGTACCACTCTCAAGGCAACAGCGTAGCAGACGCACTCATACAGCAAATAGCCATCCGCATCCGCGTACTCTCGCACATTTCGCCGGTGAACACCGTGATAAGGCGGTGACATGCCCGTCGGTCGACGCTCCCGCTTTATTATTAAAAGTTTGGGAGGCTGTACATCCATGTGGTAGAGACACTCATGGAGGCGGTGTTTTCGTACTTACTAAAACATACCTCTGCTCTAGTGGAATTGCATCTCCGGCTCTCTTCGATTCAGGGTGGCGCAACATTACAAAGCGCAGTGGTGGCATTTTCACCGCAGGCACATTTTACCGCCCACCTGGCTCGCACAGTCCCGACTGCTGTAATGAGCTGTCCACATATCTTTCAGCACTACAGGAGGATGTTATCTCCGTAGACGACTTTAAAATACCCAATGTCCTATGGAAAGACGGTAACCAGTGTTTGAAAATCAAACAGCGGTGTATTTAGATTTTGCTAATTTTATTAGAACAAATGATTCGATTCAGCCCATTACTGAATTCACAAGACAGCATGAACCGAAGACTTCCATTTTAGCTCTGGTTTATTCTGATTCAGAATATGAGGTTGAGAAAGCTGAAATAATTCTCGGTGTAAGCGGCCATGATTGCGCTGTAGTGTCATTCCAGTGTCTGTGGAATCTTGACCCATACATATCCGAGAAATGTGTACTTTAATGATAGGGGAGAGTATGCACGGCCATCACACGAACTGGGCTCCCTTTTACCCGACTTCGCTAATACTAGCCTCTCTGGATTGTGAAAGCACCTGGGTACTTTTCGTGCAAAAGTTTAAATTAATAATAGCAAGATACGTTCCATCCAAAGTACTCTCGGGTAAAAACGGAATGAGGAGCCTAGGTTTAACAGGGAAGTATACGCTCTAGTAAACAAACAACTTCGTCTCTTCAACTCCCATTCATAGAACGGTAGCAGACGTGTATTTGTGAAAATGAAAGCGTTCTCTAGTGAACCTGAAACTGAAAACCGAATAACCAAAGAGCGATTCCTTTATTCGCAAGGTCAAAAAATACACCGCAAGACGACTGAACTATCGAAGTTCCTAACGTCTAACAATCGAGAACTGTTTGGTGTTCCACCGCTATCTGTGGATGGCGTCCAAGTCACCCAAATGTCGTGTTGTTTCTCACGCTTCGAACTGTCTTTAGCCCTCACTTCTGGGGTATATTTGCAGAAACCACAGAAAGAATTACTCGGTCGTTGCCACCCCTTCAAATCACTTACGACGGTGTTCTGAAACTCCTTCACGGGTTTAATCTTCGTTAAGCAATTGGTCCTGAAGAAATTCTCTCGCAAGTATTGAAAGCTTGCACCGAAGTGTTAGCTCATTCTCTGCTCTAGCTTTTTCAGTCACTGGGGACGGGTATCTTGCCCGAGGAATGGAAAATTGCAAACATAGCCCTAAATCATAAAACTGGCCCCAAAAGCATTGCTCCCAACTATAGGCCGTTCTTTCGTGCAGAATGCAATTACTGGAATTCGGCCGTGACTTATTTCTCAGCTTTGACATTGGCTCCCAAGTTGATTGCATATTTTTGGGTTTTAAGAAAGCGTTTCCCTATGCACCACATAATATTCTCTTACATAAACTGTCCTGTCTTGGAATACACACCATCGTGATATATTGGATCATTTCTTAGCTTTCGTCAAGGTCTTAGTATGTCGTGATACATGTCTCTAAATCAGACTGATGTGCGTCGGGAGTACCTCAGGGGTCGGTATTAGAGCCTTTAGTATTTTTCGTTTATGTCAACGATATTGTCAAAGAGTTGTCGTGCACAGTACGTCTGTACGCTGATGACTGTGTAATCTACACTAACATTGATAGCGTACATGATATTGCTTCCCTGTAGCATGACTCTGATAGGATTCAAAGTTGGTGGGACAAGTGGCGCATATCATTGAATATCGTCAAGCTTAAATATGTATGCTTTTGCCGGAAATGAAACTGATACATTTTTCATATTTCTTAAATTCAGTTCCCATCGATAAAGTATAAGATTTTTAATTACTTTGGCGTGCATTTTAGAGCCGTAAGATTTAGGGTGGAGGAAATAGATTGAATTTGTTAGAAGGCAATGTTTCGGAACATTAAATATCCTCAGGCGGAATTTCCGAGAAGCGCCAGCAGACGTATAAGAGCTCTTGTATGTTTCCACGAGTAACATATTCAAGAGGATGTCTGCGCGGTTTGGAACCCGTATATGGTTACCTCATTAGACGCCCTTGAACGCGTACAGAAGCAAGCGGACCGTTTTGTCGCCAATGGTTACGACTTTCACCACAGTGCTTCGGCTGTGAAAGAATCTTTGGGGCTCGAGATGTCAGAAAAAAGGCGCCTGCGCAACAGACTGGAACTATTTCATCGCGTATATTGTAATAAATCTCGAATCGATAAGAGCTTGCACCTTCACCTACCATACTTGGTACCGGCGCGCTGCGATCATAATTTCAAAGTTTGTGAATTCAGCTGTCGCACAAGTGTTTTTCAGAGCTCGTTTTTTCCACTTAGTAATTCCGTTGGAAATAAGTTGCCGAATCACATTGTTGAATCTAAGTATAACTGCTGCTGCATTTAGCGCGTTTATTCGCGATGCGACGTGATTTTCGTTTATGCCTCTAAAATTGATTGTTTATGCACTTGTACTTATGTTTGTACACCCCCTCCCTGCAAACATGCCTCACGGCGGAGCAGGTGTTGTGAAATAAATAAATAAATAAATAAATAAATAAATAAATAAATAAATAAATAAATATGCTGGTTTTGGGATTAGCATCCTGGAATGACTTATGTAGGTCTGCAGTGGTTGGATTGCGCCCTGCTGATATCATTCGTTTTGTTTGTTTTCTGTTGCGTCGTTTTCTTGCCACTGTTATTACCACTGAAATGCTCGGCCATGTGCGCTGGTTAGAATACATTTACACTAGTAGCCTCAACACGCTTTGCTACGTTAAGATTCTTTCCTTTCATTATCATAGTGATGGTAATTTTTTTGGTCGTCTTCATTTCCTACACCTTCTTAGATATTAGTGCGCACCAATACAGGGATTTTTTTTCGCTTTTGTTCCCTTTATTGCCATTGTACAGGCGGTAAAACGCTTGTCTATAACAGCGATTTCAACTTCAACCAGCTACATCCGAAAACTGCCGAAACATACTCGTTCCAAACATGTCGGAGGCAAAAGCGAAGGGCTAAGACTTCAGCATTCCGCAGTGGTTTTATTCAAATCCCGCTCCGGCGGGGCAGGATAGGGCTGAGAGTACGAACGCTGTGTTATAGACAATTAATGTCTGAAGTGGGGCCAGTTGGTTCATTATGAACTGAAGCAAAACAGCGCGAAAAAACGAAGGACGAGGGAGAACACACACACGAGCGCTGACAACAACTGAGCATGTTTATTGCAAACGCAAATATATACGCTATACAAACAAAAATACAAAAAACAAACACAAGATATGCAGACAGCGTAAGCGTTTTTTCGCCGCGCCCGAACTAATCACTAAAAAAATGCTTACGCTGTCTGCATATCTTGTGTTTGTTTTTTGTATCTTTGTTTGTATAGCGTATATATTTGCGTTTGCAATAAACATGCTCAGTTGTTGTCAGCGCTCGTGTGTGTGTTCTCCCTCGTCCTTCGTTTTTTCGCGCTGTTTTGCTTCAGTTATAGACAAGCCTTTTACCGGCTGTACGTCCAACATATTAGCCATTAGCGTAAACACGCTTTCCTACGTCTGTTATAACGGTGCTCCAAGTACTCCTGTAGAGTACAATACATGGAAAGTCGAAGCCCAAAACACATTTAGTCCACCCTTTTTTCGCGGAAACCAAGCCTCTGCGATGGTGAAAGAGATGGGTGTGGAACCCGCATACCTCGACTGCCCATTTTTTTCTTGACTTTTAGTCTGTTTGTGCTGCCGGAAATTTTTCGCACCCTCGTTAGGTTACGCCGACTCCGGACGCCGCATTTTCGCGTATAGGAGCATTCCAGGCTTTCACATGCCAACAAACATCCATTAGAGACAATGTGCTGATCCCGAACATCTGAAACTGCAGATGGCCTGCATGACGTAATAAGTCTTGCGTCAATTTTAAGCGATAAGTTGGTTCGTTTTATGTGATGCAAACATACTGAAGAATTATACTCTGAAATTGCTGAAAATTTGACGTGCATTTTTCTTGACAAGAGGCCAACGGATCTTAACTGGGAAAACTTGTTTGTAACTATATTTTTTGGTGCGGATTACAGCGTCACCTTTCGTTCCTCTTTCTTGAATATACTCTGTGATTAAAATTGACGGAAACTGAATGCTTGATTGGTCTGATGGAGGAGGAGGAAGAATTTTTATTGCAGTATGCAATTTAGGGGCGGGTGGTGACCACTGGGCGCAGCCCAACGGTGACTTCGGCAGCACGTTCCACCAAAGGCTTTCTGGACCCCGGGGTCAGAGCCGCCCAACGCGCCTCCAATTGATCAACAGAGGGGATTAGGGGTAAGGGGTTTCGAGGGCACGCCCACATAGCGTGGCAGGTGGTGTCGACGTCTCCTCAGTGGGGGCATAGGGGTGATGGGTACTGGTCGGGGTGTATGCGATAAAGGTGTGCGCAGCACGGAAGGGTCTTAGTTTGAAAGAGCCGCCACAAGCGTTCTTCCTTTGTAGAAAGGGAGGAGTGTGCTGGAGGGTATTTCTGGCGGAGGACGCGGTAGTGCGCGGTGATAGCCGCGTACGTGATATGGCTATCTCGTTTGGATTGCCCTCCGTGGTTAGGGTCTGATGGAAACATTAAAATTGAGTGATATGTTTTACCAGCGAGTGGCCTCCATATAGAGGTCTAAGCACTTTTGCGGCGGGTGAGAATAGCCCGACGATTGCATAATGCGGGAGGTTATTAAGCCACGTTAAGTTTCATGAAAAATATTCTACCAACGCATAGGCCTTCACCTGCATTTTTTGTTGACGAGCAACATCACCAACAATTCAGCAATTCAGAAATGGGTTATGATAAGAGGAGAAAGACAGTGTGTCTCGAGTTAGAGTGCCAGCCAATTTGGTGAAGATACTGCATTTTAGTTCGTGGACTAGCCCCGCGTTCACCACGACGATGATGACAATAAATTAGATAATGATTTAATGCCTATTCATAGATCTTCGAGCGTCATCCAGTTAAAAGCGCAGGTCTGAAACAGCTCCGTTTTCATGGTGGTTACTGGGATGGTTCCCAAAACCCTCATTATAAAAATTCCGATGGACAAAAACGTAATTTTTAATAGTTATCTCTAACCTCTGAATTTCTGCAAGCAGAGTGAAGAGCTTTTCAAAAAGCGCTCAATAGATTCATTGATATCGGAGGGCGTACCACCCTATAGATACAGTTCATTCATGAAGTTTACACTGCCCTCTAAACGCCAATAGCGCGCAACAACAATTTCGCATATATTACCGACCACTGAATGTATGCATATCCCTGTGGTCTCTCCATAAGATAGGAAAACGCTACATTACCTCTTTTATTCTGCTATGGCACTATACTATGCTTATATGGCTCTACGTTAGTCAGTTACCTATTATTCCATCAAGGGCACGTGTTCAAGAACCATAAACAGAGAGACGCTGGATCCATTATGTAGATCGCCCACCAGATGGATCAGTGGTAAGCTTTAAGTTTAATATCAAAGATTTATAATAACTCATCCGCACCGCGGTGCTAAGGGAAAGCGTCATTCTCCCAAAGCATGAAGGCCCCGGAGCCCACGCGACTTGCAGACCTGGACTACGGCTTTGGCGAAGGCAACCACAAAGCGCTCCATGTAGAAGGGTGACGTCGGCCACAGCCAGCCATCAATGAAGCCTAGGTGGCCCCCATGTGGCGTCACCACGGCTCCCAGCCAGGGCGATTCCAGGATCTCGTCCTCAGGGAACGTCCTGCTGGGGCTCAGTGGGTCGTCCGAAGCCAGCAAAAACACCAGAGGCCGCTGCACCGTGTTCAGCTTTCCCTGCAGTCACGCGCCGAGAAAAACTGCAGCCAAGCATCCCTTCTCGCTTTGCGACGCAGCACTGAAGTGATTGTTTTACTTCTACATTTCTATTCTGATGCCAAGCTAATGAACAAACAGCCTTTGTCAATATTTCCTAGGTTACGGCGACCGTGGCCAGAGCAGGCACGAGGCCAGGCAGGGGCACTCCGGTTGCTGCTGTCGGCTGGTTGTGAAGGAAAGTTGCTGATGTCGGCTGGTTGCAGTTCTAAAGAGAGCGAGGGGAACTTTTACTCATGCTTTCGTAGTGTGGCTGGCGCGGCAAGGGCGATAAGTGCAACGCGCGGCCGCTTTCTGAGAGCAGGGACTTGCTTCAGTGCCTGATCTTCGCGGTGCAGTTGACGTGACAGTCACGAAAGCAAGAGGGAAAGTTCCGCTCGCTTTCTTTAGCCGCGCAACCGGCCGACAGCGCCAACCGCAGTGCTCCTGCTTGGCCGCGCGCCTGCTGTACCCACGGTTGCCGTGCCCTACAAAGAGAGACGGGAATTTTATTGAAATGAAAAAAAAAACCACAGAAAAGTTGGCCTGATGGTACTAGATAATAACAATATTCCTGAATGTCACGGCACCTTTTCAGATATTGTAAAAAGTAACGTTTTTATTTCTTGCATCGATTCCAGGCAAATCGAACCGAAGTGGGCAGACAGGGGTTACTGTGTGAGCGCACACAATATTTACCTCACGAAAATGAAAGATATCGAAGTAAATATATCAGTCTGCTTACATTGGAGTTAATAAAAAAATTTTCGGGCCGAGCAATAGGTTACTTATACAGTTGGTATCAAGCTTAGGTTTTGTGCCATTTAAATGGGCACTCCCAAAGTTGCTTCCAAACTACTCCTTGACACCGTTTTATTTTCATTCCCTAAGACAATTAAGTCCGCAGTGGCTGTAGGATGGTTTGATGTAGAGCGGAGGCCAGAAAGACCGGCTTGCTAGTTTTGCTTAGTCTTTATATTGTGCGGTACACAAAGCAAGGAAACAAGGAAATCTGATTTATTTTTCTATACTTCTGTTCTCTCTCCTGCTTGTTTATCTTTCTTCTTTTAAATCCCTGTTTGCTCGGTATTTTTTAGTATTGTTTGCGGTTTTAGTTTATCTGTTTTTATTCACGTTCTAGTTCACACCCGCTTTTGACAGCTTTAAAGCATTGTGAGCAGTTTAATTTTGACCCCCTTAAATCATGGATAAACGATCGGTCGTCCACAACCGCTCTCCGTTGTTCGCCTACTGATGTTATCTTTTTATTTTTTGCGTGAAGCCATGAACGAAGATTTCTTATTTATTTTCGCGTACTGTTCAGTTTTCGTTCAAATGCGACACGAATGTTACAGAGTGTTTCTTTGAATCTGCGGATAGTACGTGTATATTCGCTGTATATATATTTCTATTAGGGGTGTGCGATTATCAAACTTTTCGAATACGAATCGAATACGAATCGAATACGAATGTCTATCTTCGAATATCGAATCGAATATCGAATAATTAAGGGGGGACGTGGCCTTCAAAACTAACTTTTTTACTTCTTTGTGGATTTTGATGGCAATTGGTACAGCAACTGGAAATGCTTGTGTTATAGCACCATAAAATTTCCGAGTAATATTTTGATACCCTTTTTAACAAAATTTTATGTCTATTCACTCTGAACCGAGCTTCAGCGGCCTATAAAACATCATAGAAAACTTGTTCGAAGTGCTTTGCATTCCCAAATGAATGGACTAGGTCGTGGCAGTTAGGTTTCTAGATTTTTTTTATCAAATTCAAAACACAATTTTTTAGTTCTTAGTTTTTTAGAGATGAATGTAAAAAAGGCATATAGACCATAGACGACTATTTGGATAAAAAATTCATAATAAGAAAACCTGAAAAACCAAGAGTGTCACGGCCCGAGCTGTTCATCAAGGAATGTAACGCAAAGAACGGCATCAAATTACACCAAGCGGTTACGAAGTAATCACTGGAACAAACGAGGTACGTGGAAAAAAAAACGTTTTCAGAAAACGGCTTCTGATGTTGCAACATGAATATCGTTCACCAAAAGTCGCTAGGGTTGTAGCCTTTCGTGTCCTTTTGAAGACGGGGCTTCTGGGATGCCTTGCCTTGAAATGGGAGGGCCTTTCGCAGCCTTTTTCGTTTCATAAAACATCATTTTCAGCTCCTCTGTGAAGGGTACAGAGCCCAGTTGGCCGACCAAACGGGGGGAGATAGCTTTCAATGCAAAGCAGGTTAGCTGGTTGCCTGTATTGCACAGGACAACTTCCCTCTGCAGTGTTGGGGCTATGGGTACAAGTGAACCACTCTTTTTGTTTACTTAAATTCGAAAACTGGATTTTGACTACTTTATACTTTGTAATTTTCCCTGGAGCAGCAACTTCGTACTCATACGTGCAGGTGTTCAGTGCCATAAGTTCACATACCACAAGGATACAAACGAGCTACTTTGAAGTGTGGTATAATATTCTGCATAACCCCCACTTCAATGCGCGCACGTTTTTTTAGATGCAAAGCATCTCTTAGTCGACTCTCCGTCGTCCGGCGTCCGCACCTTTCCTCCTCTCCACAACAGCTGTGATAACGCCACTCTCTCTCCCCACCTCCTCTCCACACCACCTGTGCGCTACGCGCGCTACTCCTTCTCTCCCCTCTCCCCACCAGCTGTCCAATCACGCGTATGCGCGCTGCTCCTCCTCTCCACTCCCTCCGCTCTGCAAATGAACCCCGTCCGCGCTCCGCTCAGTTGCTTCTTCGGTACTGCGCCGTCCGATGACTGGAAATGGACGCCAACGATTCCATCAGCAAACTGGCTGGCACACCTTACACTAGCGCCAGCCAGCACACTGTCAGAACCGCGAGCACTTTCGAAGACAAGGCTGCACAGAGGAGAGCTCGCGACGCCGAACGTAAACGGCAGCGTCGAGCAACGGATTCCTCGCTTCGAGAACGAGAAACCGCTTTGAAACGCCAGCGGCGAGTAGCTGATCCAGATGGCGTTCGGCAACGTGACAACGCTTCGAAACGCCGGCGTCGAACAGCGGATTCCTCACTTCGAGAACGAGAAGCCGCGAAACGTTCCCCACTACTCGATAAATAAAGAAGACATTTAATACGCTACTACACGTGTCTTTACTCTAACAACCAATTAAGACGCTACTACTCCACGGCTTTCCATCCCCTCAGGGTTCCCACGTGGGAAGATGGTGTAATTTTTTAGTGCTCTCGACATTCAAGGCATCCAATATTTCTCGCAGCACAACCGATATTCACTAAACTATAGATGTATGCATTGGTCATAACAGTTCCCCTAAATAATTGAATTCGTTGAATGCTACGACAGTAAGGTGCATTTTTAACGCATTGGTATTAATAGTTTCTCTAAAAATTTTATTTGTTAAGTTCCACGAAAGTAAGGTACATTTTTAACGCCGTCAACACGTTTTTATGCCTTACTCAGACCTGTTTGCATGATTACTCGAAGTGCACAGGAAACGTTGCGCAAGAAAGCGATATGGCTCGCCCGCATCGCGGCGCTGATATACCGCAACATGTCATACTTTGGTTAACCCTGAAATGGCCCTTCAGGTCGCTTTAAGCTTAAATCTAACGCCACAGGAATTAATTACAACTACTGGCGTTCAATCGTACCAGGTTGCGCAGTCAGGCGATGCTCCGACGCACAGCGGCTACGCTGTGCGCGCCACAGCTTTTGACACGTCGGCCGTTTTTGCGTGTAAGCTTTGCAAATCAGACGAGACGTTCCCTTCGCGAACCGCTATCACAAGCGCGCGCACCGCGTTTCACCCTTTGGGCTAAAATCACGCGCACCACAAAGTATCGGATGACCTCTGAATTTTGAGCCACGCAACTTCCCGTAATTTGGCTTGTAATTTCAGGTATTCCATTCGCGATAATGTCCGGGTTGAATGCCATTGCAGATAAAATGACTGAACAGAAACTTGGCCGAGCCACGGCCGGACTGGAGGAGCGGCGAACGCGCACTTTCATATGAAAGTGCGCGCCCGCCGCTCCTCCAGCCCGGCCGTGGGCGAGCCGCCATCTTGCATTGCCGCGGCGATGCCCAATCAGGAGAGCCGTTTCAGCGCGCGCCGACCGGAAGGCCATTCGCGATTAAGCATCTATTTCTAACTTCGTTTGTACGTCTGTATTTTTCTGCCATCCGTGCACCTTTGAATAAACTAAGATAAAAGAAATGGCCAGGCACGAAAAGTAGATCGCTTGGCCTATCCAATGGTACCAAATGGCCGCGCCCGGTGGCACCACTGCGGAGATAAAGCTCTTCGAAAATTGCCGTTTTTTCGCCCTTTTGCGCTGAATTTTTTTCACTGCGGCTAGCAAAAGTATTTTAGATGCAAAGCACCTCTCAGTTGACCCTCCGTCGTCCGGCGTCCGCACATCTCCCCCTACACTATAAAAAAAAGAAACAGTTTCGATCCCACGACTCTCTGCAGCAGCAACGGGAGGTACGTGGCGCTCTTCCCACTGCGCTACAAAATCGGGACAGGAGCAAGTGCTACGAACGCGCCTTATGTCCTTGACTCATTCAAACTACGTCAAGAAGCTACTGATACAACGAAGCCACGCGAAGCTGAACGTTAACGGAAACGACTAACTGAAAACTTTAGAGGAGGATGTTGAATTTACCATGGGAAAGCTGTGGCGGGAAGCGCCACGCGCCTTGCAGCTCAACCAGAGAAGAGGACGGAGAGGGCGGCCAGCGGGGTAGGAGCGTGAGCACGCAATAAAGAAAGACGAGAACCAGGAGGTGTTCGATCAGGTAACGCCGGTGTCGGTCTCTTCGCGCTGTTTCTCTACATTTCTTCACATTTCTCTGACTCCACATGGGGGTTCACACTACGTTCCCATTCGTGCTCCGATAAATGAAACAACATAACGGCAACACAATGGTACCTGCAAGGAACCCCTATGATGCTTCGCATCCTCCTCATGGTTCCCCACGGGAAGATGATGTAATTTTTTTTATGCCACTTCGCGATAGTTTTCGGTGGGAAAACTTTTCGAACACGCAGGATAGAAAACAAAGGAACCAAATATGCTTCTTAAAAAAACTGTCTTGTCATTTTTTTTTCTGAAGTTGAAAGCCACGTCCCCCCTTCAAATCTATCCACATATTCGATAATAGCCGATTATTCGAACCCTTTCGAATATTCGAACTGTTTCGAATACATAGTTTTCGAAGCAAATATGAATATGACATAATTAATATTCGAGTAAAATTCAAATTTTTCGAATATTCGCACACACCTAATTTCTGTCTTGTGCGTTCGCGACAACCCTTGCCTGGCATGTGTGTTACTTTCCGTTGGAATTAAATCAACGGCTTTTTGATTGTAGACCCCACCAACAAGAACGTTTGTTTTGGTGTTCAAATAAATATTTTAGTGATTTGTTTTCTGTTAAAATGTTATCTAGGGCTCCTTGTTTTCGTTTGCCACCTATTTATGTTCCATCGCTGCATGCTTGGCGCATTTTTGTTGCAAATCGATGGACAAACCGCCGCCACGCCTTCACGGTGTCTTGTTCGATTTTTGAGCCCTCCTTCTTGTTGGCGTGATGGCAGTGCTAACTCAGCATTGGCTATCTGCTTATACAGCTAGATTAAACACTACCCGCTCAGTCCTAGCGCCTAGAGAAAGCCTTCAATTGTGTTTTGCTTGAAACTGGTTGTAGCTGTTCCATATTATATCTCGCTTTCTCTTTTGTTCACTTGTACTCAAATCTCTTTCTGGCCCGATAGATGGATGTGTATTTTACGCTATATGTTAACCGGGGGCTTTTGGAGGCCGGAAATGTCCAATTCGAACACATGCTCTCGCCCTCAAGCAAAATGTGTGCACTAGCTTGTGTTCCTTTTGTAAAGATCATGTAGATTTAACCTGTGCTAATAATATATTAGAGCATCTTCAATAAGGGTTTCATTTCTGGTTTACTACAGGACCCGAGAAATACCAGAAGGATACGCAGTGTTCGAGCGTATATATACATGAATAATTGTTTAGAGTTCCTGGTGTGGAATGGCTGCTTTTGTCTGAAGAAATATATTTTTGATTAGGAGGAGAGGTGGGTTGCTGCCTCCGAACACTATGATTGCGCAAATAGAAACATGTATCCGCGTCTCTTAATAATGAAGGCACATTTTAATTTAAAACTCGCGCTCCCCGTTGGTGTTGTCACAAGTCGTCATTGTAACAAAAATCAAAGTAAGAAAGATAGATTCGTAATATATCAGAGAACATTGTATTTCGAATACTGATGACAGTTTTCAGTCAAAACTAACTTTTTGCGGCTGAAAGCGGAAATAAAGCTAGTATGCATTCTAACCCAAACACTACACACGTGCAGGTTGATTTTCCAGGTCTCGCGTTTGTCTCGAGTATGCGAGAAGGCAGGACCTGGCTCATTTACCACCTCGTCGAATTCACAGCAGCTACCGACTGTGCTCTGCCCATTTCAACAACAGGCAGTACGCGTATTTTGGACAGAGAAGGCAGCAGACAGATATGCATTGTCTTGATACCTAGTTATTTGCATGCGACCATAGGCACTTTACTTCTGCATGCGACTAAAAGCGTGAAATATTCATGTTGTGCTTTTACTGTACGAATGGTACGTTTGCCAATAAAACATTAAAAAGCTCTGCCCTTTATTCTTGTCCAGTTTGTGCGCACTAGTAAACCAAAACAACGCCATACTTAACGAAGTGGTGCAAAAATAAGTGGGTACGCAAAACTTCAATCGAAACGCAAGAATTGTTCTTTCGATCATGTGGCGGGTTGCGCAACAGGAATTAGGTCATTCGCTCTCATCTGAATATTTTTAATTCGCAAAATTTACCTTGCTTGTGCATCCCCATTGAATTTGGCACTAAATGACTCCCCCCTCCCACCAATGCTTGGCTTTTCTGTCCTCATCAAGATGTAGTCTCCCAGTGTGGGTCTGCAACGCGCCGCCATGTTTTATTACCACCCCCAAACAAACACCAGGGGTTTGTTCGGCGCTGCGATTTAATATCGCATCCCATAGATGGTAGAGGAAGTTTCACTTCCCTGACGGAGCCACCAAGAGTGGGAAGTTTGATTTCGGGCGTAGTAGAGCTGCGGACCTTTCCGAAAGGCTAGCGCTAAATCCGCTAAAACTATGTAACTCGGACGAATTCTACCACCATGTATGCAATCAGATGTGACCGAGTTTCTTTATTTGGCGCCTATTTTCAATTCGGCGTTTAGAAACACAGGTACCCTGAAAACGCATCGCGAACGCTGGGGTTACTTTTTCTAAAGCCAGTGCGCGATCCAGGGATTCCGCGGTCGCCGCGACGTACGCGCTCCCGAGCGCTCAGAATTTACTCGCTCCTCGGAGTTTTTGCCAGTTTCTTTTTATGTTGAAGCCACCTCGCATGCCAACCAAGGACGCTGGGTGGTAGCCGCTGCCCCCGCGCTCCCGTGGACTCGCCATTTTCCATGCATTTTTTCCTGCGACGGCGGACGTACGGCTTGTAAAACAGCTCCGCTGTTAAAAATCTGTCCTGAACATTCCCTCCATTTTCGACAGCGGAAAGAGTTACAAACTAACCTAATTAGGCTAGGCGAAATATTAGGCGCGCTATGGCATCTGAAAGCGTCCATGTACTGTCTACGGGAGGCCGGCACTGCTGAACCCTTTTAAATGGATACTAAAGTGATTTGTAAACATTGCGTGATCACTAGCGCAAATTGTACTGCGGAGTCCCCAGCCCATGTTTTGATCACACTGGGTGCGTTTACGCGAATTTCTTTAGTAGAAAAATGAATTCGAAAATGCTGTCCTCCCCTCTGCATCCTCGCCCATTTTTGTGGCGTTTTCGTGGGACGTCAGGAGGAAATGACGTGTATTAACTGCGCACGGCTCGCCGACCTTCCGACAGTGTCAGTCAGCCCAGAGTTTAGTCCGCCGGGCGCCGACGGGTCGTCGCAGTTCGTTCGCTCAATTGAAACTAAGCCACGACACGTTTGTGAAGGGAAGCATGTCCCTTTCTTTTTTGTTAGTTTGTACACTGTATCAAGCTCCAATTCTAGGTCGCTCCACACAAGCGCTGCACAAGCGCGCATGCGACGCTTCGCTGACTGGCACGCCAGTAGGATAATCTAAGGCAAATTGAAGGTGCGAGACAGACATCGAAATTAATATGGTACTAAGGAAATAAAACCGTACAGCGGGAAACTAAGGTGCAGGAAGCAGCTGCTTGCGCTGGGGGAACAAGCACAGCGGTCAGCAGCACGACCACATATTTGCGAACGCTTTTCCGCCTAAGAAATGTCATCGCTAGACGTGAAATAATATTGATTGATTGAATTGTGGGGAACGACGCACAGCGATGAGCTAGCACAAAAGACCACCATTTAGTGCGAACGTACACACTTTTGCCGCCTCCTAAAAAAATCGAAACTAGTAAAAATTATTATGAAATTTGGGGGACGCTTACTGCACGAGCGTTATACAACAAATAGTCATTTAAGCTGCTTAAATGTTAAACAAAAAAAATTTCAACTGGTTATACACTACATACCTTATATGTCCCACACTGGCAGCGCTGCCTCCTGGCCAAGTGGTCTGCAGCGCTAGGCATGTTATTTTACAAGTCGAAAGTTCCAATCCCCGAGGGTACACCCTTTTTTTGTAAAGAGATTTCTTCCTTTTCGGCAGATGCCGTAACGTTCATTCCTCCACGAGCGAGTTCGCCGACCGCGCGCAGACTGACACTTACGCGCCAGCGCGTTCCCGTTGGCGTGCTGCGCTCATAAGTACCGACGGATTGCGGGCATTGGGCAGAGGACAGAATCAGCAGACCCTTGGCGTGGTGCGAACACGCTTTTTACGCTACAGGCGTGACTGAGGCAAGCTGCAGAGTTGGGGGAAAAGCGCATGGCATTTGAGCTTCTGCGGTGACGCGGAGGGCGTACATCCACTGCGTAGGCATCGGCTAGTCATTGCTACGATTCCAAGCCGTCCTGGAATGCTTATCTGAGGCATTTTACAGCCGACAACATGGCAGAAACGCGGTATGACGATTATTAAGATATCGAGAATGCCATCCAACGATAACGTGGGATGTCAAGCATGTTGTTTCCAGAACCAGAACCGGAACTTGTTTTAATGCTAATTTTGGACATCGTCCAATCACGTAGCAGCTTTACCTGACGTCACTGCGGTTAGTTGGTGCAGCCCCCGCAAAACCGCGCATGGTAGTTTTGCTTCATTCAGGATTTATAAAATAAATACCGCCTTATGTCGCCCGGATAAACGATAAATGCATTCATTTGAGCCAGTCTACGCAGTGGAAGCAAGAACGGGAGCTTGACAAATTCACTTCAGTGCCCCTTTAAGGGGCATGCCTTGGTCATGAGGTTAAGTGGTGTTGCGAGCATTAAAAAAAATCGAAGTCAGTTACTCGTAACCATCATATGCATTAATTGCAGCGGTAAAAGAAAAAAAGAAGACGTGAGAGAAGAAACCATTTTGTTTATGTCGACAAATATATGCTGGCGAGTGCTTGCATGTGTGTGTGCGTGTGTGCGTGTGCTTCGCCAGGGTACACCAGCCTTAACATACAGCAAAACATACAGTACACGTGATTGTTGGAAGCACAAGAAAAACTGCTAACGACAGAGACTGATGAACTGTTGAAACTCCTGACAAGCTACATACCGAAACAATTGTTCTAGAGTCGGGTTGAACTGAGGGGAGGGTATTATGGTTAGAAAAAGAAAAACTGGTGATATAACTGCGAATGATGTCTAACAGCGCAGACTGTTTAATGTTCTTGACTTCTATTTACAGCCGTCCCGGTGACCAAATTGCTAAGCGTTGGGCTGCTTGTGAAACCGTTGTGCAGCTCTCTGTGTGTGAGGACTGTGAATGGTGTCCTTACAAAAAAAAATATTGGCGAAGTTTACAGCCACAATATTTATGGCATGACTTATGTGCGCATATCATCTTTCGCGAATGATAAGTTTTCATTCCCAGCTAGTTT
>CM023448.1:73728260-73868260 GCA_013339765.2 Haemaphysalis longicornis | reverse complement strand
TCCCTTTTAGTGTTATCCCGTGGACAAAAATGCCGTATTGTAATCGTTGGTGAATTTAACATCGATCTGTCATGCGAATCTCCCAATAACTACTCTTTGCTTTTGGAGTCGTTTATATTACGTAACTATATAACTGAGCCTACCCGAATTACTACGACAACCAGTACGTTAATTGACCATGCTCTTTCTAATGATGATAACATTGTTTGTTCTGGGGTTATCTCTGATTCTATCGCTGATCATTTGCCTTTTTTTATTGCCCTTCGAAACCAGTTGTCGACAAATGCTAAGTCACTTGGTACTGTGCCCAACACTAAGGTTGATTACTCTCTGTTCCGTTGTTTGTTAGAACAAACAGATTTTAATCTTATCTACGGTGATAATATTGATACCGAATATCAGAACTTTACTGGTTCTCTAACTCGTATCTTAACCCAGAGCACCAAAACTATGAATACTCAGAGATATTCTGTACCTATATGCCCCTGGATGACATCCTCTATTTTAAGAACTCTTAAGAGAAAGGACCACTGGTACAATAAATGTAAACAGAATAAACATAATATATATTACCAAAGCCAATACAAACGCTTCAGGAACGCTTCGGTTTCTATGATGAGAAAAAGAAAGCGCGAGTACTATTCATCTGTCATCGAACAAGCGGATGGGGATCGGAGAAAAATTTGGGATATTGTCAATAATGCCGTTGGCCTATAATCAAAGCCACAAATACAGCCTGATTTAGTCGACCAGAATACAGTAAACTCTTTTAATGATTTTTTTACCAACGTGGGCCCAGAGCTGGCCAAACAAATACATCCTATAAATAATTCAAAGCCACCACTGCAACCTATTTCAAACAGTTATGTAATAAATGATATTGAACTGCATGAAATCATAGCCGTAGTTAAAATGCTTCATGCAAGAAAAGCCCCTGGGATAGACAGATTTTCAGTCAAGTTATTCAAAGATAATATCGATATTCTCGCTCCGCATCTTCGGCATATATTTAACCACTCGCTAGAAACCGGAATCTACCCTCACCAACTTAAAACCGCTAAATTAGTTCCTATTTTCAAGGAAGGCGACAAGCTAAAACCTAGCAGTTATAGACCCATTTCGGTGTTAAGTGTTATAAATATCATATTCGAGAAAATTCTCAGCAGTCATATTGGGAAATATATATCAAAGTACAACATTATAGGTCCCAGTCAGCATAGCTTTACACCAAAAAGATCTACATCCACAGCAGTACTCGTTCTAAGCCAAATTCTCAACACTGCTCTTCACAACAATAATATAGCCGTAGTAGTATATTTAGACATAAAAAAGGCCTTCGACACAGTTAATCATGCCAAATTATTGAGTAAACTTTACAATTATGGTTTTAGGGGTAGGATACATGAATTGTTAACTAGATATTTATCTGATCGCAGACAATGCGTGACACTTAGGAACTTTATATCTGACCCACAAACAGTATTAACCGGGGTACCTCAGGGCTCAGTATTGGGGTCCATTCTATTCTCCCTGTACATAAACGACTTTACATCAATTTTAGAACACTCACAGGCATTAATGTACGCTGATGATACGGCCCTTATTTTCACAGGCGCTACGATCGAAGAAATTCAGCCTAAAATAAACCACGATCTCAGAAGTGTACTAGAGTGGTTCAACAACAACCAACTCTCCCTTAATCTTGATAAAACTAAATACACGATCTTTCACTCTAGGCGAAAACAATTAGGTTCCAATTTGTTATCTATTTCCTTAAACAACAAACAACTTCAGTATGTATCTTCCTACAAGTATTTGGGCATCATCTTCGAATCGGATATGCACTGGAAGTCGCAAATCCAACATGTCTGTTCAAAGCTGGCTTATGGGTGTCATATTTTACTAAAAGCTCGCGAATGTTTTGATTTGGCCATACTACGGATATTGTACTTCGCTTTTGTCCATAGCCACTTGAGTTATTGCCTGGAATCCTGGGGCGGCACATATATCACATATCTGGAACCGGTTATTCTGATACAAAAGCGCGCCTTAAGAATTATGACGTTTTCTAATTCAATAGAACCTAGCAGACCTCTTTTCCAGTTAACACGAATATTACCCTTTACCCTTGTGTACAAGCAAAAAATTACTCTAACAATTCATAATATAGTGCAACATAGCGATCCGTTGCCGTTGAGTATATTTTTCTCTCCTAACGTAAACACCAGAGCTGCAACTAATAACCAATTTAATTTGCCTGTTTGCCGTAACACCTACGGACAAAGATTAATTCAATTCAATGGCGCCCATATTTGGAACAGTATACCTAATAACGTCAGGAATAAAACTAACTTCTCTCTGGCTTTAAAACTGCATCTAATAAGTGTGTATAAATAATGATCAATTGTCTTTTGTATTGATATGTTACGGGTATGTTGATTATGTATGTTATGATATACGATGTGTCAAATATTTTGTTGTGATGGGTTAAACGTTTGATATGTTCATTTCCCTGCTTTTACTAACCATTGTGTTCGTTTTTGCCGCTGTAAAGATAGCGTATTTAGTATTGGACCCACGACTAGCCAATTGGCTATGGGTCCAAACACTGTCTTGAATATTTTTGTAACCGTATTACATGAATAAACTGAACTGAACTGAACTAAACTGATGCGGCGCGTTCGGGAGACGGCTTCTCAGGACGGAAGAATGCCGTGGGAAAAATCCCGTTTAAGAATGCAGACGGCCCCGCCAGGTTCCGAGAATGGTTGACGTAGCGCATAACGCAGGGGTAATTATCGTCGTCTGACCACGAGGCGGCTTTTCCGCGAGATCCCATTGTCGTTGCGCGCCTCAGTCGGAACGGCTACCTTTCGGCAGCCACCGCTTTTCACCGCCCCCTCGGAGTCGCGCATACTCGCCACCGCGTGCTTTCTCGCCCGCGTGCCGGTTTTGACCCGGAGGTGGTGGCGCCTTATTGAATACTCCGCAGATGGCTGAGTGACAGCTGTCCACGTGAATTTGGGCCCTCCCTAACGTGTGTATGGAAGCTAGGGGGCGTGCCCGAGATAGAGAGTAATACCGAAGTATTATAAGGCCGAACTTGGCCGCAAAACAGCGTTCTTGTCTGAGCTCTCACCTTGGCAGTTGCCGGCGAGACAGAGTCCCGACCGCTGAAGCTAGGTTAGGATTTGTGAGCCCCCTAAGCGAGAGGTAGACTGGAGGATCGCGTCGGAAATTTAGGGTACAGCTGTGTATCGGACAACTAGATGGGTCCTGCGGCGGGAACAGAGCCCCGGCCGTCGTTTCTCGAGCAGTTTGTGTACGCTCCGAGCGTAGGAGAGTTAGACGGACTTGAAAAGCTCGAACGTCTTGTTCGTACTGATAGCTAGCGTCTAACTGTAGTTTGAAGTTTTTCCCTTTTTTATTACTGATGTATCAAGTTACCTTATTGTATATACAGTCTAGTCCACTTATAACAATATCCAAGTGCCAAGGAAATCCCGTCGTTATAACCGATGGTTGTTATATGCGCGTTGCTAAATAAAGAGGCGTAGCAGAGCTCAAAACATTTTATTTGCAGGCAAGCAAGGTTGTATTGCTACCTATTTGTGGAAAAGAAGCCATACTCGGTCAGCTTTGTCTGCTGCACATGAAGCTGGTGCACATCTTTTCAAGAGCATCTATAGGTGCTTCACCTAGCTGAGCGAAGGGTCCTTGGTGGAAACGAAGTCCCTAGAGACTATCATGTGTTGGGCCTCCTGCGAAAATGCTACCCGAGTCGGCTGTGCAACCGCGTCGTCAGAGATGTCACTGCCACCGCTGTCTGCAGCACGTATCCGCGCAACGATCGCCTCTTCACTGAGGCACTCTGACGTTTCCAAAACACCGCCCCTGACGTCTGATCCGCGGAAAAACGGAGGTAGTTGAAGAGACACGCCGTCAAATTCAAAGCAGCAAGCACGGGGACGGGGCCCCAGCGGCGGCATCGGGAGAGGCGTCTAGACGGAGAACTGTTCTCCTCCTCCTCTCGCTTCCTCGTAAGCTGCGTAGTTGACTCGTTTTCTGAGGGGTGGACGGGATGCGAGGCGCATCGCGGCGCATGGTGTCGGCGTGGTGGCGTTGAGAGCCGGCAGCCCCTCGCATTTTCGGTGCTTGCTGTAACCCGATTCAGTCGTTCTATCCGATATCGCGGCAACTGGAGCATTGTAATAAGCGGTTTAATTTCCCCATGGAAAGCATACAAAAGCGGATGGTTCCATTGCTGTTCATCGGTATATCCGATACATTGTTATAAACGGTATCGTTATAAGTGCACTCGACTGTAGTTGTATATAAAGTGTTCGTTCCCCTTTATCGAATCGAAACGCCTCAAGTTCGTCAATTCGAACACCACCTCCGAGAACTTCAACACCATCTCCCTGCAAGCCTCCTTCCAAATCAACCGGAGGCCGGGCGATTGGGTTCCTGATTGGCATCGCACTTCGTGGAAACGAACATCAACAATCTTTACTGGGATCAGGCAGGTATCTACACAGAAGCCTCCCAACATCGAAGGCAGCAGTACGCCATCATCGTGGCTACCTCCAGAACCAACCTCCTTTCTTCTGCCTCCCTCAAGAGCGAAGACATGACGGCAGCAGAAGAGGCAGCCATCGCCTTGGCTCTCACTCAACCAGGGTAAGGTGGTCAGCGATTCCCAACAAGCCTACCGGAATTACCAGTCGGGTTTGGAGTCCGGACCTGCAATGCGTGTGCTAAACCACTCCCCAAATGGTCCCATTCAGCTCATCTGGACACCCGCTCACGCTTCCATGAAGGACAACGAATTCGCCCACCAAGCCTGCACTTTTACCCCGTTCAATAGAGCTGCACGTGTATAGTCACCCGCTTGTCTCGTTCAGGGACGTAACCCAGCATTAACGCCTTCTGAGACAGACCCTACCTTCGCCTTACCCTGAACTTTCCCTAGAAAAACAAACTACCCTACGGCTCATACAATCCGGCTCCTTCCCATACCCGACGCGTCTTAACTTAATTCACCCGAATCACTACGACGCTGAATAGAAATTTTGCTCACAAGAAGGAACACTCTGCCACATAATCGGGGTGTGCTACTTGAGCTCTGAGCACCCTCCTCTCTTTCCGTCAACTACCTGAACAGGAGCAATTGGAGATGCTGCTATCCAGCTCCTCTCTGCCTACCCAGCTTCAGCTGTTGGACAGAGCACAGGCGGCGCGGTCTGAATATTGCCTGAATATTGCGGTCTGAATGTTGCCCAAAAGCGCGACTTTTGATTTGAATATTTATGTATGTTACTACCGTGTCGCCGCGATCGGCTACCTTATCTCCTGTCCCAAGCGAAGCGCCCCCATCTTTCTATCGCAAGCCGCATCGGCAAGCTTGATACGTAATGGTATAACTTTTCGCACTTTTCACTCGCTTTCGCGGACGTTCCTTGCCCCATCTAGAGTGCTCTAGCCCTAACCCGAAGTTCCCAGAAGCCAGGAAACAACAAACAAATACGTCGCACGCAAACATCGCGGCATTTAATTCGCCGAAGTTCGTCTGTGCCCGTCACTCTGCTTCGATGTTTCTGTTTTTTTTTTTTTTTTTTGAAGATACTAGAGGGTGTGAGTTGAGCGTTTTTGACGGTCCGCTCCGGTTTCGACGGCCCGTTCCGCACAACGGGAGCGTCAGCAGCAGAAATGCTTTAAATAAGTGATAACCGTCTCTCCCTCGACGGGGAATCATTCGCGTCACCGTTCGTACCCGTGCGTGTGCAAAGAAAAACGTCATCCCAAAGTGAACATAGAATCCAAATTTTGGTCACTCAAATAAAGTAAAATTCTGTGTTTATTCCCGTATTTCACCCTTTTACAGCCGTTTTAGGATCAACGGTGTAGCGAGGGGCGTCATCCGCTTCCCCCCACCCACGAAATTTTGTGGCGCTGCCATGCACGGTAACCAGGGCAATCAGCTGTGCCGGAAACCCCCGCAGGAGTTTGTCTAGGACAGCAGGAATCCGGTCCGGAAAGCGTACCTGCTCTCCCTTGGCCTACCGTCGTTTCCCTCCTGCCATGCGTAACTGCTATGCAAGGCCTTCATGCATGGGGGCGTTCTGCGAGCTTGCGCTTCGCGTCGCAACGCGGCAGAGTCGCTGCTGAGAACAAACTCCTACGGGAGATTCGCGGAACAAACCGCACGCATTGCTGCTTCAGCACTTCTATAGAACCAGGGCTGCCGGCGAAAACCAGTGCGCTAGCGACTTTGGACCTCGTCTCTCCCCCCCCCCCACATGGTGCGAATTTTTACCTGCGAATTTCATGCTGCGTCGCTGTTCGTGCGGAAAAACGATCTATTACAACAGCTACGAAAAGTGGTCATTTTGCCGCCCGAGCGGCGACGCATCGGCCCATTCGCACGTAAAATCACAACATGTAAAACGAGCTTTCTCTATAAATGTACACTTTGTTGGTAGTGACACTTTTGTTGATATAAGTCGAAAACAACCAGATGCTATTTCGAAATTATTGAACCGCCTATTAGGTCGAGCAGACAAAAGGTCGTTTCGCGAGAGCATCATGTACAACAATCTCGAACTGACGGGTGAGGCAATGGCCCAACAGTTTAATGAATATTTTGTGAATATTGTCCCTCCTGTTACTGACGTTGTAGGTATAGATAACCCCATCACAGAGTCCGTGTGAAACTTTTTTTCTTGCGCCTACTGATCAACAAGAAATTTATCCCACATTTATGAACCTTTCAAACAGCAAAGCCTTAGACACAGACAACCTGCAAATTAAACCCATTAGATTTCTCATAGAAACAATTGCCACAGTGCTTACTTACATTTATAATTTATGCTTTGAAAGTGGCATATTTCCTGTTGATATGAAGAAAATTAGTGTTTCGGCGATACATAAAAGTGGGGATAGAAATAACATATCAATTTATTGACCTATATCAGTAACTTTGGTGTTTTCTAAACCAATAAAAAATTGCTGCTATGCCGTCTAACAAGTTTTCTTGACAGAGGCAACATTTTATCTGATGCACAATTTGGTTTCCGAAAAAAAAAAACAATTAAGAAAGCTCTATTGACAATTGAAAAAACACATTGCAAAATATCGAAAACAAGCATTACACTCTCGGTCTTTTCGTAAATTGCACCAAGGCTTTTGATAGCCCTAATCACGATATACTTATATACAAACTGATGCTTGATGGCATCTGTGGGATTCCCTTATCGTTACTTGGGTCTTACTTAACCAATAGGCAGCAATGCTTTTGTATTGATAATAACAGTTCATCCTTTTTGTCCACAACAACTTGTGTACGTCAGGAAAGTGTGCTGACACCCCTCCGTTTCTATGTGTTGATTAATTATATCGTAGAAATTGGCTCAGAAGCAAAATTTGTAATGTATGCTGACGATTGTACCTTACGGAGATCTGGTAAATATAAAGGGAATTTTGTAATGGAATTCAACAGTATTCTTGAAAGGTTGCGCTTTTGGTCCCAATCCAACATTATCAATGTAAACCCAGCAAAAACAGAGGTAGTTAGTTACCTTTATAGCAAAACACAAACCAGTGGAACTAAACCCTGTCATTAAATATTCAAACAGTACGTTTGAAGTAGTAAATGAAATTAAAATACTTTGTGTCACCCTTTTAGCATGCCTCAGCTGGGATACCTACGTCAATAACATTTGTAGAAAGATTTCTTCAGCAACAGGAGGTTTGGGCCGCACCCGGTCACTTCTTCCCTCAAAAGAAAAAATGAAACTATACTATGCATTATTTGAAACACACCTCAATTACTGAAGCTTAGTCTGGACAACTACGACAAACAGAACAATAACAAAAATCCAGATATTGTAGAAAAAATTATGCGACTCATTTCAGGTGTGCATTATTTATTACCAACAACTGGGTATATTTAACTCCTATAATATTATTGCTTTTCAGCATTTGTATCATTTCCGCATCCTACGTACGCTCCTTTTATTTTTCATCCGTCGTGTCAAAGAACTTTTTTATCATCTACAGCATTGCTAACACATACAACAAACGTAGTAAACACGCGCAACACAGACACCTAGCCCATACCCTGCTGTCTTACAAACTACAAGCCACAATCTCTATGGCATAACCTTCCTGATATTCTAAATAGATTTAAAGCAGTACAACACTTTTCATTTAAGGAAACCCACCGATATTTTGTAGACGTGATACTAATTGCTGAAACGAATTATTTCTGGTGTTTTTGCCTGTTTCAGGTCTTTTGGCAGTGTCTGCGCTTATAGGTTTAGTAGTTGTTTGTTATGTTGGAATGAAAGCCCGCTATCTCTTTGTATTGTCTTCGCTTATACCTTTATTTATTCAACCAATTATCCGTTACTGCTGCATTGCACTGAGTTACATACATCTGCTTGTCCTAATTTCTTTTCTTTAGCTCACAAACAGTGCTGTTTGCTAATATATATGTTATTTAGTATCCTTATCTTGTGTTTTGTGATGTCTACTGCAAATTGAATTGTTGTTGTTTACATACTACACATCTTCTAGACATTGTAGTTGTTCCTAATATTTATTCACTGTATGCACTGCGTTGGAAGCTGCGTCATGAATTCGTCCGATTCGTCCGGTTACGTCTTTCGCATTTCCGTAAAGGGGCAAGCCTTCTTCAAACCCAAGTTTCACCATTCTGAAATGAAGAAACTGCGTTTCGCAACGAAAGAGGAACATGAAGAACACGAGGCTATGGCAGAGAATGACGCTCCAGTGGCTCCCGTGCAAGCAAGGACATAAAACGAAGGGAAGTCAAGGACGTGAATGCAAAAAGAGAGCCCCGTGTGAGTTCCAGTGCATATACTTGTTTCAGACTTCATGAACGGTGAATTGCTACGTCACCTTCTTGAGTACTGGCTACCAAAAACGTCGAAGCACTCCAGGATCTTGAAACTAAGCGCGGATCTAAGTTGTTGCATTTCAAAGAAGTTTGACAAGCAAAACAACCCTTGCTGTTGACTTGTTTTCCGTGCGAGGAAACAGCGAAATGTGGTCGAGAGGGAGCACAGCCATTTGCGAGCTGATACCAATCACGGAATTAAACTAGTCAGAAGCGGAAACTACCGAAAATCAGACCCTAGAGAGGCCGAAGGCCCATCAGCTCCCGTCATTCAGCTTAATTCAAAAGGATTAGCCGAAGGAAGTCAATTCGTCAATTGCCCGATGCCGTCATCGGTGTCTGTTCTCTGCCCAAGGCGGACGCAGCGTATGCTTTTGCCGCACGTCACCTTGGAGACCTTCGGCTGTCCTGAAACCTGCACTACACTGGAAGCCCCGCTGGCATACGAGATAGGTGACAGCAATTAACGCCGCCTGGTCATGCCTCCCTTCCTGGAATTGAGTGCACACACTCACTCAGCCGGGAAATGACCCGCCGGGCGTCAGAGGAAGTGGCAAGAGAGATCCAGGGTGACTCCCACACTTCAGCTTCCAGCATCTCATCCCACGAACCTCTCAACTGCGCTCACACTTGCCTACTACCGCACACAAAGAGAAACACTACCCCCGCTTCATCACTCCCTCTCCCGCGCCTACGCCACCTCATGGCGGTAGCTCCAGGCACACACGTTTCCAAACACACACCACACCACCTCTTCTTTCCGAACCAATATTCTAGCAACGGTTCGGCTTGCAAAGATCCCACCTTATACCACTCTGTACGGAAGCGCCCGCAACCACCAACCGGGCTCACCCCTATACGCATCCCCATCCTGTCCTCTTGGGAGGCTGCTCTGTCCAGCACTAATAGGAACTCCAGTAGCTTGCTTGGCGGCTTTGCGTATGATGACATCCAGCACCTGTGTGTCCCCTATGTTCTGGAGGAGATAAGGTGTTACATATGTGATTCTGATCACCAGCAAGCTATTGGAGTTCCTATGAGCGCGTCTACATGCAAACTCTCGAAAATGTGCTCGCATAACTCGGTCAACGAGCTCATTGAGGCCTATCTCGCCAATCGGAAGCAAAGGCTGAGCCAGACGAAAGCGGGTAAACGGATCTCGCAAGAAATCGGCTGGAGGGCGACGATAATTCGAGGACAGAGATCAGCTGCCAGATGAATCGTTGGAAGTCATCAAAACCAAGCCGATACCCAAGACATGAACCCAGCGTACCACGTTGGCAGGCGGGATGCAAGAGCTCGAGCTCTCAACAGGCTTCTGGCAAAAGAGGAAGCGGCTGTTTTCACGGACGCCTCCATGAATAACGGGACAAACCGGTCAATAGCAACGCTGACGGCCACGCAAGCGCTGCTGACGTGTGCATCCGCTGTAGTTACGAACATTGAAGAGACAGAGAAACTGGCGATTGCTCTGGCCCTTAACGTACGGGACAAGACCAAAGTGGTCGCGGATTCCCAGGAAGCCTACAAAGGCTTCCAGTATGGCTGGGTGTCCCGGTTGGCCCTCCGAGTGCTCAAAGAGAAAAAACCTCCGAACGAAACAGTAGAACCAGAGTGGGTACCGGCCCAATCTGCGGTCGAGGGTGACGAGTTTGCCCACCAGCAGGCCCCAGCAGTGACCTACCGGGCCACGTTCACAGTAGAGGCGAAAAACCAACCATTGCTTACCTACAGGGACATTTTTCATTACAGGCCCGACAAGCGGAAGCTCCCAGCAGCACACAGAGAAATCAAGAAGGAACAGCCAACATAATACTGGCAAATCCAGACAGAGTCCTTTCTGCACCATCGTCTACTCAACCGCAGGTTCCCAAACCAATTTGAAGAAGCTTGCCCAATTTGTAAAAAAAGGAGACACTCTCCAGCACATGATACGAGGGTGTAAGTTGAACCCGAAGCACACCCCTCCTTACCTGAGCTTCGCCCCACCAACCCCACCCTACCCTTTAACTGGAGATGGAGGATCTTGCTGACCAGCCCCGCCCTGGAGGATCAGCTACGGCTGGTCACCAGGAGCCAGGTGGCGAGAGCAGCATATGGATTCCCGTCAATAGGAAACCACCTGCGTCTATTTTGGAGTTCACAATTAGCACTCCTGTAATAAAGTTTATTCCTTCTTTCTGTCCAGCAAGATCAGCAACGGCTAATGGAACGGGCCGGCCTGATAGCGTCCGACATTGGAGTTCTGGACCGAGGACCCCACTCATCTAGGCGGCTCTTCCACCAACGAATGAGGAGAATAAATGTTTTCACCACCACCACCAGTACCACCCGTTGCACCTAGCTATCGAGCAAGCGTACAAAGGAAACATCGTTGTCTAGCGATGATCAGGACCTGCTGCGCAATAGGAGCGCAGAAGACACGGAGACTTTTCGAATGCGAACTCGCAGTATACCGGACTGGCGATATTCGCCTACTAAGCAGTATACTCCCGCAGAGGTGAAACTTGTGCTGTACGACCAGAACCACGAACGGGATCCCAGGACCCTGGTGACAGGTCTAACAACTCTGAGGAAAATGCTGTGCTATTTTGTTTTGCAACCGCCTGGCTTAGATCGCAAGACCTGCAACAGAGTGTGAGCTATTTGTGCTTGATATCTACGTGTACCGGATACACGCATTGAAACTGTGCCGCAGCGCCGATGTATCCAAGACGCTTCAGCAGCCGCGCATCAGCGGTTGTGACCTTTAATACCGGAGGCGAACGTTGCGGGCGCGAGAGGATGGTAAACCTCCCTCTGTGTATTCGTAAGTCATCATGACCATCGTGTATAAAATACCCGGGCCATTAAATCTGTCATCCCCTTTACTAGCCACCGTGGCCCCGGTCTCCTTTCAATCTTCCTTGCGGCGCTACCCTACCATTCTTTACTATGCTAATCCAGAAACTATCGCGTGAACGCGTCATGAAGTACTTTCAAAAATTTACCCTTCTGTTTCCGGGTTAATTTTTCCACTGAACCCGCTAACGTTCATGGGAAAGATCAAACATTACATTTAGAACGTGTGCTCGGCCGTGGCATTATAGATTTTGCTCAGGTATTCGATACAAACAACTATACTAGGCTTTTTCGCAATTTACACCTTTCGCCCTGCAACATATGAATATGTTCAGCGAGGATCCATTTCAAGCAGTCTCGTCTTTATTTTGCAGGTGAAATATTTGCCAACATATCTTAACAATGGCGTTTGTATTCTCCAAGCTGATCATACGACTATATTTGGTGGTGCCAAGAACGCTAAAAATTCAAACCGATTTAAAAAGGACATCACAAGCGTCTCACCTCGCTGTAATGATAATGCGGGGCAAATAAACAGCACAAAAACATGCGTCATGATTTTGCGTGCCCATCTCAAGGAAACGTTTTCAGTCCGAAATGTTTGTTTAGATAGCCCCAAAATTTATTAAACAATACGGCAGCATCTTTATACATTTGCTTCGCTCGCTTCTTCTCGGGCACCAGCCCGATACATTAATCGGGCATCAGCCTACATCCAAGGTTAAAAACCGGTTTTGGTTAACGTGTAGTAATCAGATGTCGACAAGATTTTCACTAGCACGTTTTACGGTCACTGTATTACGCTTTCACCAGAGCCCCCTTACATACGAAACACACGAGTCATGCCTTCATCACTTACAAAATAAAGAAAGGCAGATTGCATTCAGTCTTACCATGGCTTCACCCTGCTAACCTGAAGATCGTTGTGAAGAAGCAATCTGAAGATCCAATCTTAAAATCCCTCCGGCAATGATCCGTTAGAGCTCAAACTTTGTCTTTACATTTATCATTTTCAAAATTAAGGTAATATGATTACTGATATACCTACCTCACAATTACAAAACCATAACGATACAAGCTTCTCGAAACAAAATATTACGTTAACCCCTAAGTATACAAACTTGTGGCAAGCGAATAATTCTTTCGAATTAATTGCCCACAAGCGTCAAATTCTTTCCTTGTGAACACTCAGTTCATAATCAATAACAATGAACTTAAATAAATGCACTTAAGTAAATGCACTTAAATAAAAGTTATAAATGATCTTTATCGGCAATAAACATTGTTTCGCGTTTTCCATTATGGACTATGTATCACAGTGCAATGCTTAACTCGTATTATTTATTGTGTTGCAATCATCAACGTGCAATCATTAACGCGTTGAGTTTATATCTCTGCAAAGGATTTGTTATCGATATTTGTTTTTTTTTTCGTTTAATTTTTCTTTGCAAATAGGCTTGCACTCACCGTTAACACTACTGACTGTGTTTTACTTTCCTTGGCTCAGGAGGTCTCCACGGCAGATTGTACTACTCTGTGCCCTCATTCAGTGCTAAACTTGCCATAGTTTTCTCCGTCCGAATATGCCTAAATTTTAACCTGAAAACCTGAAACCGGAAGACACTCACAGCTGATCTTAGAACCTCCTGGTTTTCTTTGAGGCAATGGACGAGCTGGCGGGTATAGGAGACGTTGAGAATCAAGTTGGAGTTCCACCTTTCGAGGGCGCGCGTTGCGACGCCAGGCTGGAACGTGGGCGACACCGCCAGCCCCGCGTCGAGCTCGGCTTGCGCACCCCACTGGGACAGGTAGAGCGACACGAGCTGGCCGCCCATGGACACGCCGATACCGACCACGCAGTCGTCGGGGTAGTGCTTACGGACCTCGGACACCACCTGCGACGAATTCCAGTCAGGTGCCAAAAGTAGTGGAAGCGGCATATGGAGTCTTACACAATTTGTGGCTCAACATTGAGCCACAAACACATATTTGTGGCTCAATGACACAAAAGGTGTCATTGAGATAATTAGACATCACGGCGATGATTGTTTAGGGACGTACACCAAACAGCAGAAGTATATGGACCACGAAAGTAGCAATTTTGAGTTATTTCTCTGCCGCATGGCAGCCAGGAGTACTATGTGCGGTAGTCTTCATTAGTTCAGTACTATACGACACCTGACATCCATTCGGCACTTTGTCGGGCAGCTACAGGAAGAGAAATAACCTAAAACTGCCATTTCCCTGGACCGTGAACTCTGATATGGCTGTACATGTCATTTTGCCGACTTCCTACCAGGACGTTCGTTTTGTTTCCGAATTTCGATTTAAAGGCGTTAAAAATTAGTCTGTTCCTGGAGTGCCATCCGACGGTAATTTAAGTACCCCACTAAAACGACGTCGACCGGTGTTTCGCAAAGAAATGCCGCGTCTGGCACTATTTCGCTCTCTCTAAGTTAACGTAACGTAACCTAACCTACCCCAACATGCCGAACATGAAGCAATCATTTAAAACACAAAAAACTAACCCAAGCCATGACAATTCAAATTGAAACTAAATGTGAAAAATAATAAAGGAGGTCAGAGCTGGACTCTAACTACAGCCGTTATCAGGCAGCTTAGACGGCACCTCAACACAACAAGGGCCGATGATAGTAGACTCGTTGTAAGTATTCCAATGTGTTTGGAAGATACTCTAGCCATGGCTGCAGCGCTGAGCTTAAGCAAAGCGCCGTCGGATGGCACTCAAGATACTGAGGCGTTACGCTGCTGAGCACGAGGTGGCGAATTCGATTCCCGGCCGCGGCGGGCGCTTTCCTGATGGAGGCGAAAAGCAAAAACGCCCGTGTGTACGAGATTTCAGCGCACGTTAGATCCCCAGGTGGTCAAAATTAACCCGGAGCCCTGCGGTTTACCGCGCCGGCGCCTGCGTTGCGTCGGCGCGGTAAACCCTACAATCAGATCAATCACTCTAGATATTGCGTAAAATTTATAGAACACATCTTGAAGAAAAGCCGTGAAACCGTTTCCCCAACCAACGGGCAAAGCAAGATACCGGTTTGTTTAACCGAAAGGATTGCGCCTTTAGAACAACACTGATGCCGTTTCTAACACCAACTTCACTAAAATAAGCTGCATAATGAGCAAAAGAGACAATATGCGGGCGACGTATCAGCTACTTCAGGCTGCACAGTTATGACGAATTATGGCCCGATTGTGCGACTGGCTAAACCCACGAAAATCAAACCCAAATGAACAGGGACTCTGGTCGTGGAAAACAAGCTGTTTGCGGCCGAAATTTAGTGCGTATTAGTTTTCTAGCAGTATGGAGGCTGTGGTAAACAGCTGAAGGTCTGAACGAATGCGGGAACACATACGCTGCTGCCCCGAAACGAATCGGAACGCATGGCGAGATCTCAAACCCCACCGTCAGAAGTGGACAGATTTTGACACGACGCCAGCCGACTGGCATCAGCGGCACAACCACTTACGTTGGACTATTTGTACAATCATACTCATTGTTGTTAAAAACGATTGCTGTGCACTGCACAGCGAAAACTGCCTGCAGCTTAGCTCAGCTAACCCTGGACATACAAAGCGAAAGCTTGGTTTTACCTGGTTAAGTCTTGCTTTCACTTGGTTAAACTTTGATTTAGCCTTTATTATTATACTATCGTATACACTCATCGTTCAGCCAGTTATGTCCGCGGTCCCTACGTCGGTGGCTAGAGAAGACTGATTAGGCTTGGGTAGACGCGAATCGCTTTCATCCATGGCGAAGCTCACTCTGGAAAGGCGAGGGCGGCGCAACTCAACCAGGCGCGCTTCGAGTCACGTGGTCAGGCGGCTACCCACCTGGGGAGAGCGCACACGCCAATCCGGTGGCGGCGGTCAGCGTACGCGGCGGGGCGGAGTTCTCGTTAAACGGAATCTCGGGGGACCGGGAAAATATGTTCCAATTTTCAGGACTTGCGTTTAGAGAGAGAATAGTTTCAGCATCGTCAATCCTATTCACGCCGCTCGGGGACGGCGTATTTCGTCGGAAGCGCCGTTTTTGTGAAGCGACCACTCTCGAAGTCGTTGATTACCTCCATCTTCCTGGACAATGCAAGCGCATGGTGCGGTCGTTTCTGCGCTGCGGCCGTTTCTGGATTCGCGACGAAATGTCGCATACGACACCGCACAAACTCAGAAACCGCCGCACTAAGTCGGAGATACCGCATCAAGTAAGAGAAAATCAGAAACCTCCGGAGTCGGAAACCGGAAAATATCCGGGACGAGAGGGGAAGAACAGTGATGCGTACCGGTGCACGCTGCGCTTGCCCAAACAGTTGCGGTGTCGAGTCTGTTTTCGGTTCCGTTTATGCGGTGGTCGGAAAATTTGAGTTCCGAATAACGATTTTTTTTTACATTGCCTTAATACAAAAGCAACCAATTGCCGAGCGTTTGTTCCATCTAAAGGTTAGTTCCGTTTAACCGATTTTTGTTTATCCAGATTCCACTGTATGCTGACAAGCACTATGGGCCGCAAAAAAAGTTAGGTTGAGTTCCAAAGAACCTACTGTGTGCATAGGCGCGTGCTGGTTTTATACAAGGCTTGGAACCAGTATGATAGCTTATTGAGCAAAACGTCAGCAATTGAGAACTATATCACTAACGTTGTCGGTTGAAGCGCGGAGGCTGTGCTGGTATACAGGGCACGGCGCCGTCACAAAGTAATCGTCGTTGCAACCTCATCTGGTATTGTAGGTGTAAACCAAATCATAAATAGTTAAGAATGACACGCCCATTTTTCATCACTGCTTTTATGCCCTTATACAAAGTCAGTACGGAGTGTATAATGTCAGTAGGGAGAGAAGCTAGGGATCCCTAATTTCTTAAGGTGCGCCCAAAAGCCTGTTTCTGTCATATCACACATGTGCGCGCACACGCTCGCGGGCACGCACACGCACGCACGCACGCACACATCTACACTCACGCACGCACACGCACGCACGCACGCACGCATGGTAGTCGCGTGTACGGTAAAATACAGTAACACTATGTTGGTTCAGACCTGGAGGGATATTTGGAGTACATTTCCCACAGCCATATCTTCCCAATATATTCAGACATGGTTTGAAGGAATCTGGTTATACTAAAAGAAAGTGCACTGAAGAGGAGAAGGCAGAGAAAAGTATATAACAGTAAAATCGAGCTAGCTAGTGGGCGGGGTCCTAAGTCCAGGACAAAACAGCGATGGTAATTTTCTTCAATACATTTCAACAGTAATTTTCTTCACTTCCTAGGGAACGGCATCCCGAGTAGGTCAGGATTTGTTCTTTACCCTTGAATGGGTTGGAAAACAGTAAAGACCATGCTTAGACATATTCCTTGGTTCCAATTGTTGTTATACTGAAAATTTCCTGTATAACAAGACTAGTATAAATAAACTGCATAAATAGTATAAAATAATATAAAGTATAAAAGAGTAAAAAGTATACATGCTGGTTAACCGGCACGTATACTATTTGTTGCTTTTGTTAGCGATTATATGAAGCCTTCAACACCGTAATCATATCTGAACCGTTCGGGTTGAGAGTCAGTTCTTTATAATAACGATGGTTACGATATACATTCGGGGAACCAAAGCCACCTTCGAATACTCTGGACAACGTTGTCTGCGCCGTTTCGTGGTGGCGTATAGCACAAACCTTCTCATTGTGTTTCCATGTGAATAAATAACGCACTCAATGGAAGTGCACCTTCTTTCACGCAGCCATAACGAAATCTAATTTGTGAATAAAGGAATATATGCCATAGAGCCCCGCAAAAATATCCACACGAACTTTGTGAGCCTCCTAAATATCCCCAAACCTCCTGATAACACTTTTGTGATGGTGCAGAAAAAAATAAAGCAGTGCGCACGGTAGAAAACATTCTCTTGATACAAGGCAGCACCAATGAAAGAAATAGAAGACAGCCGCTTTATTTCCTGCTGAGCGAAGTGCGTGTAGGGGCCCTCTACTTCCGGCAGAGCATTGCAAACTGTAGAGTCTTTGTAAGAGCATCTCAAAATTACTTTAAGAAAGCCTACGTATTTCGAATACTTATCGAGGAGTTGTGAGCACTGAACCTCGCAAATAAGCTAGAAAGGACGAGTTACATACGGCCTTCTGACCGATGCTCTGAAGAAAATTGATCTCTCTCTCCTCGTGTGCTGCAAACGTGTGCGGGACACAGCTTGAAATAATTCAGAGGTGTCAGAAGCTGGCAAAATATCTGAATTACCCGAAGTACTCTTTTTATTGCACAAAAACATCAAAGCGGGCAATTTCTAGCGCAGGCACTGCTGCCCCTACCAAGAGCAGTGTAGCAGACGAGAGCGGCGCGAGTGCCTAAGCTGCCGTCACGAGCCAGGGGCCCCGCCACATCTCACCGCTAATAACCGTTGTGATAACAGTTGTAAAAGATTGGCCGGCCATGGCGAGGAGGAGCCCCGGAGCGGCGCCGAGTAAATCGGCTTAACCGGAGTGTAAACAGGGGGGGGGGGGGGGGGGGGAGACATACACTGCTTCGCAGTAAAAACTGGCAAAGCTTGCACTAAGTCGCGCAATTCTTGAACCATAGCGAAGCTGCAGGATTTCTTTGTGTGAGAACTGATGGACACCTTACCACGCATTTGCACAAGTTCGAAATTGCTTTTTTACACGTTCTGTCGTTGCTTTGCACTGTGCTACTAGTACTCATCGTCATAAGCATCGATATCGCCGTGTCCCATGCCAAGCATTACATGCGCGGTAGCGGTTAACATAAGCTGGCGCGCAGCGGCGGCGCTTACGTGCACAATGCATAAGGGGCGTTCCTGGAATCGCGTCGTTGTTTCGTGGAGCAGGTGAAAATGGAAATGAACGTTGCACCACGTGTGGTGTTGTCGGTTGCTAGGCGACGCAAGGGTCTCCTCGAGGTCTGCGCCAGTTTTTTTTTTTTTGCTAAAGGCAGTGCGTGAGCCGCGGACGCTGGGCGGTCGCCGCGAGGCACGGGCTCACCAGCGCTCGCAATTTGCGCTGTCCTCCGGGTTTTCACCACTTTTAAATGCGAATGCATTTCTTAGTCGGGGGTTGTCGTGCGTACGGCGTCCGCACGCAGGTGTTATCTCTCCTCGCCCCTAGCAACAGCTGTGGCGCGCCTAGCAACCGGAGCAGGTGGCGGAGCAGCGGAGGGTAAGGGGAGAGGAGGAGCGCGCGCGGGCGTGTGAGGGCGCTCGCATCGCGGAGCTCGGGCGGAGTAGCGGAGAGTGAGTGGAGAGGAGGAGCGCGCGCGGGCGTGTGAGGGCGCTCGCATCGCGGAGCTCGGCGGAGAGAGCTCGCGCGCGGGGCGGGCGTGTTGCGCGGGTCTCTCTCTCCTCTCCGCGTACCCTCTCTCCGCTCGCTGCGCTCGGAAAAATATATATAAATGCAGTGGAGCGCGCGCCTCTCTCCGTGACTGCTTGCCGACTGGCGCCTTGATAGCGATGGAAGTCGGTGAAGTCGAATCCCTCGCGGCAACGGCACCGACAGCTAGAAGTGTACTCTCGTCTCTCTTCATTAATTACGCCATTAATAATAATTACTCGCAGCGCACTCATCGGTGCACCCAATGCATTCGCATTTCCGCACGATCCCCTTCGGGGAGGTGGGGGGAGTTTTTTTTTAGCTTAAGCCTCTGCGCGTGCCGTGGACGCGCGGTGGACGGCACGAGACACGTGCTCAGGAGCGCTCCGCAGTTTCTTGGTATCTTTGACGGTTTACACACGACTTATTACGGCTAGCTAGAAGATCTCCTCTTAAATAGCCCTTATACAAAAGTGCCGCCCTCGGTCAGAGCCGAAACGAACGCTCTTTCGGAGCTATGTTAGACGGCAGCACCGGTCGCTGATCCGCGTGATACACGTGCGTTTTTGTGGCGTGAGCTACACTGGCCGAGGTTGAGCAGTTTCGCGTGGCTCCTGGAGAGCCGTGCTGCGCATGCGCGAGGAGCAGTGGCGTTACACGGCGCACAGAACGTTGCTCGTTGCCAGGCGTCTCTCACACACCCCTTGCGCCCCGCGTCTTCGCCGACCTTCGTTCCGCACGTGGCGGCCCCGTTCACTTGATGATCATGCGACGGGTGGCCGGGTGTGGAACCGATGGCTCGTGCGTCGCAGCAACACCGGCGTGCGCCTGTGGAACCAGCTTAGCTCTGGGGCGATTGGTGACGCTGCGCCGGAGCCATTTGATAAAAAATGGCAGCATCTCCACTCCGTGGATGATCGCGAGGGTGCGGAGTGCGGGGACTCGAAATGACATCCCAGTTGCGCCCTGAGGGACATCCGATTTGCGTCCCGGCCGTCATTTCATTTGAGCCGTGAGTTGCACCTTGATTATTGCCTAAATGAAACTGTAGGTCACGGCTCAAATCGAATTTCGCTTGATTTTCGGGTGATGGTGGAGTGCGCACGGATGGACGTGGACGGACATTGGGAGGTCCTAAGCTACTCCGCACCGTTACAGGTGAGGGAATATGCCGTCTGACTCACGGTTACTAACTCATAGTCGTAGCCAAATGTGTAAGACGACTGACACTAACTCTGTCTCGTCTACCAGACACAGGCTCGAATCCTGCCGGTGGCTGTGGGATTTTTTACGATTGTAAATGCTATGCGCACGGACGCGGACGGACATTGTGCGGTCTTAAGGTACTCCGTACCTAATATACATTTGTTACATAATGCGTATACCGTGTGTGCCATTGAAGCAGCAGTAAGCATGATAATCAAGCTAATCCTATAGACAACCAGGAAAGCTAAAAATAACTAGCTGAATCACAGGTCCCGCTACGTATATCCTGGCATAGCCGAACTAAGCCACTGCTAATTTTGTTTCGTGTCGTGCTGACTCGCGTCCTACCTTTTGCTGTTTCATCGCCCACGATAGCCGATGAATGGTTTGTAGACTTGTCCGTGCTGCCGCGTTTCCCGTGCGGCTTCGCGGTGACATAGTATGCGTCAAAAACGCAATCACAGCGACACCATCGGCGGAGTCACAAGTTTGACACCGTATTGATGAAATGATCATCGGTGAAGTGCTGTGAATACACTCGGGCTGTCCTAATGTTAAATTGGGGGAAGGGTTCTCGTCAACAAGCATTGTCTACGAAACAGCCACCGCCTTTCCTTCCTGCCTCTTCCGGTACCTCAAGCCCGGACTAGAAAAGGTTTTCAAAAATTAGTTATTGCGCTCACCACCGAACTAAAGCATTTGCTCTTACGGCATATTAATGTACTGAAACTGTGCTTTTTTATGTTCCCACTGTAGCAGCCAGGCTTCTTTGCAAAGCGTGTTTTTTTGCGATCCGCACATTTACTGTACTCTTGTCAAATTGCGCCAGATAATACTCAGTCATGGCAAGGCCAATCCCACATAAAGCAATGGTAGAAATTCGGCACAGAGTTTATTCACGCAACCGCTCGAGCTCATTACGCATGCCATTTGGGGCGAACATTGCGTGCTAATATCGCCGGCAAAACCTATTGCGGGAAACTGTCTCCGTCGTAGGCACGTAAAAAAAACTGATTCTTGCAAAGCAGTACATAAAGAACACGAGGTCAAGAATTATAACAGCCAAATTGGCCTTGAGCTCCCAAAGCATGCATGTCAACACAGTGGTTGCAGCCTCTACGTTGAGACGTCAGTTGATATTTTTGCCTTCTCAAGGAGACATTATAATTTAAAACACCGACCGAGCAAGACCGAACGCTAACCGACCGGTATGAGACACACTTTCGCTGCCGTTGCATTTAATACTCGCTTTATATCGTTTTACAGCCTCGACTCTGTACGCGCCTATCGCCGCAGTAGTAGCCGGCAATCGCCGAAGCGTTAGGGCGAAGTGACTGGCAGATTCCAGACGATCAGGCAGTTCTTTGTATACACCTCCCGTATCACACGGATGCAATTTCTTCTTCTCTTTGTTACATGAACGAAGGTAAAACAGGTAGGATTCGCAGCGCACTCGACATGCATTCAAGAGAAAATAGCAAGGTGCACGGTCGTTGCGGCATCTGCGATGACAGAATAAGCAATGCTTTCGCTTCTACGGTTTTTTCCTTCTTCCCTTGAGCATCCGTGTTCCCACTGTGTGTGCAGCATGGCACACAACAGTATGTGGACATCCTGGACAACCGCCCACGCAGGTTCCCCAACACTGCTCCGCTTTCCGGTTGAACCCTTGAACATGGCGACCCGGTCGCAGTGGCCGCGAGAGGGCAGGGGATTTCGCATAAGGCATATAGGTGGTATTGACATAAAGTTAAGCCGCCGATTTCTTCTATTGGCAACAGTGAACACCGGCATCACCATGTCTACTGTGCTTCCCTATGCGTCCGCATCTCGCGGAAAAAACAACAAGGCCCGGCGTCCCTCGTCTGTACCGTTATCACACAGTTCTCGGCCGTGGCGTCAACAGACAAGTATAATGGCAGTGACAATGCGTGGTGATGCTCTACTTGCCGTAGAGAACTCCGCATCCCCATTTGGAATTGGAGCCGCGTTTGCGAAAGGCGGCCCGACGCACGAAATGCCTACGCTGCAGTACAGTTGCCTGGGGGTTCGGATACAGGACACAGGTGCGCCCGCATGTTTCTCACGGCAGAGTCATTCAGTACAAAAGCCAAGTAATGCTTCCGAAGGAAATTGTGAATGCTCACGCGCACGCTGGTTGAGATACGGCGGTAGCGTAGCGGCGTAGCAGTAAGTGCATCGTGATGATGATGATAATTAGTGGTCCTTCAATTGAATGGGGACGTCGGTTGTCAGCAACCGACTTACCTGTTTTGTGCCTTTGATTGCTAATGGTATCCCCTATGTATCAAGCTAGTGACCTGTGATGTTAACAAAGGAAGTAATACATCTATCTTTTATACTATTCCTTTAATTCTAGCGCTGCTATTAGGGGTGGGGGTGGGGGCTCAAAATATTTATTTCTGTCAGAGGTGGTAGCTATCCTGCGCGATACTCCCCCCCCTGCTTTTCGTCTACCAGCATTCTAATCTTCTTTTAGTAGTCTCGACAGCCTTGAAGTCAACTCCCTCGGTGCTACCCCTAAATCCTAGGGCTTCTGGAAGCCGCATATTTCCCTCATGCAGGTTTGGATGGACGCAATCACATTCGTACACTATGAGCCGCATAAGTTCTGTTTCTTTTACGAAGACCACGCACACTCCATCATTTTATGTATGCTTCACTCCATCATTTTAGGTATAATTCCCCACAAAGACCTCAGTTCTTAAGCATCCTGCTCTAGCCTTCAAGAGCAATGCACGGCGTACAATTGCCATTTAAATTTTCCCTTTTAGCGTTCACTTTCTGTTCTCTGAACATCTTTAAAGACGTTTTAGCTTATTTTTTTCTCTCCATTTGTTTGTTTCAATCTGCCTTCGTTCTTTTTTTGGTTACTGTGTGTGGCTCTCTTTGATTCTTCACTCTTCTTTCCGTATTTCATCGCTAGCCTTCTGGTTTTCCTTAGCCACTCCGTGTCCACGGTTCTCATTCACACGTACCTAAGAACTTTACCTGTCCACCTACGTTGATGCGTTGCTCTCAGCCTCCCCTAAAAACGTATTTTACTCTGAGCTTCTCCGACTTCAAACGACGCCCAGCCCATATCTCCCATCACTGCTTTGTTAGTTGTTTTACCATGCGCTCCTAAGGCCAAACGGCCTACCGTTTTCTGGTTCACCTCAAGGCATGATAGAGCGTCTCATTTTAAGCAGAGTACTGCATTCGCAAATGTGAGACCCGCAACAATTACTCTTTCCACATTCCTCTCACTACTTCATATCTGTTATACACCCACAGAGCACTATGCTTCATTATAGCTAATTTTCGCTTTCCCTTATCCGTGGGTTGCGCCTCCCGAGTTTTTAAGTAGTTGTTCCCTGCGTTTATCTACACTCCCAAATACTTACATTCCTTGACTCTTTGTAATTCGTCATGCTGGATTGACAGTGCGTCAGTGCTAGTGTCATTGAAAACCATTATTCCCCATTTTTCAGTGTTAAAATTTAACTCGAGGTCTGTGGCTTCCACTTTACTAATATTTATGAGCCATTGCATATCGCTCTGGTAATCAGCTAAAAGAACAATGTCGTATACGCCTAGCATTCCCTGAATACCCTATCGTATCACTTTGCCTTGTCACTTATGCGTTAGGTTGAACCCTAAATAACTTTCTTTTAGTTTTGTTTTCTAACCTTACCACGTAAAGCATAAACAGTATTGGGCTCAAAGGGCATCCCTGTTTCAGTCCTTGGTGAGTGTTAACTTTCTCTGCGCGTTTCTGCCCTTCCCATGTCAGGTGCACTCATCTTTTAGATGCAACGCATCTCTTTAACTCGCCTTGTCCCGCGTCGTTGTCGCGGCGTAGTCCGCATCCCTCTCCCATTCTCCTCGCCGCGGCAGCTGCGCGCTCTGCCGCTCTCACCGCAGCGCCATCTGTGCGTCAGCGCGGTCAGCGCGCAGCTTGCGCTCTGCTGCGCTCGCTCCCGTCGCCGTGCCAGCTGTGCATTAGCGCGCAGCTTGCGCTCGGTTAAAAATTTACACCATCTTCCCGCGAGGGGAACCATGGGCTAGATGCGACGCATCGGGGGTGAACATGCTGCGTAAATAGGATACACAACAACAGCAGTCCACACGCTGACATCGCTAACATAACGGAAACGCAACGGCAACCCCCGATGCGTTGCATCTACCCCATGGTTCCCCTCGCGGGAAGATGGTGTAATTTTTTTATATAGAGTTATAAGGAACTGTATTAACTCGTCATCTAAGCCCTGGCGTTCTTGCACCGTCCACAGCAGTTCTCTGTTTACTTTGTCATATAGATACAAGGTAAATCGTTATTCACAAACGTGTATTTACAAACTTATTTACAGGATAGGTATTACGAAAGACACGATGTAAGAGAGCACCGCGTAAGGCAGGAAACAAACGCTACGCGCTTCACCGTCAGCGTCCTCTTCCAGTGGCGTAACTAAGGGGGGGCAGGAAGGTACAAGTGCCCCGGGCGCCACTGGGGAGGGGGCGCCGAGCCGAGTCTGCCCAAGTTGTGCCCGATGGGGGAAAATGGCAGCGGGGCTATCCCTCTGCAGCAGGGCGGCGCAGCTGCAGAAGTCACTGTTGCAGAAAGTTCTAGTTTGGGTTTATTGTTAAGGCATTGTAACACAAGGATAGCGCTGTGGAAGACGAGGACGAAGAGAGGGGACACACACGACGCGCCGTTACCCCCCGCACCCCCCGGCAGAGCGCCCCGGGAGTGTCCCCCTCTCTTCGCCCTCGCCTCACGCAGAGCTATACTTGTGCTACAATGTCGCTGTTCAAGCAGTTAAACTGTTCTCCTCGTCGGGAAGCGCCGCACACATGTATGAATACTTAGGTACGCCCTGATGAAGGAGTTCTGGAGCCAGCACGGGAAGATTCCAGTGTGCTTACGTGCGTGCTGCATGCATGTTTTCATGTGTACTGGTTTGTATTCCAGCAGCGGCCACAAAGGGGGGGGGGGGGGGGGGGGGGGGGGCGTGGAGTACTTAAAATTTGCTCCCTTATATTTCGATTACCTCTTTGCAGGTATTCTCACAAGGCGAGGTGAACAATTACGTGCAAAGAATTGTAGAGATCCTGGTATCTAAAAGACGCGGTGCCTGCTGTTAAACAAGAGCAAGAGATGGAGTGGCAGGGTCAAAGCGGTAAAGCCAGTCAGTAGGTACCTTAAAGACATACTTGAAGTTTTCCAAGTTATGGCAAATAACGGCAAAGAAACGAGTGAAACGAGAAGTGATCGCCCACTAGCTATTCCACCAGCGGATGTTAAGAAATGATTTTTTTTTTATTCTGCTGGGCTTTTGGAACAAGATACTGGTTCGAATAGATCGTGCTTAAAGGCTGCAAGACTCAAAAATGAACTTTTACGAAGCTGCTTTAGACATGAACGCTTTTAGAGAACAGTTTCATGACGGAAGGGAAGCGCTGGTGAGTGAGTCACTCGATGAAGTTCTTGGTCTATGTGAGTCATGGGATGTTAATGTTGAAAGGCGTCCGAGACGAAAAAAAAAACAAACAAATTGCTGGTGAAAAAACGAAAGGAGAAGCGTGAATGGCTAAGTAGAAAATACAAAGGGTCATGAAATCCACACTCGACCGTCTTCATTCTGAAATCGACGAGAGGTTTACCACCTGCCGGATACCGATGCCAAGTTTAGCTTTCTCCTGGACAAAAACAAGCTGCGCTACGGTGACGACGAGGACGAACTAAAACAAATTGTTACACCTTTGGTGAGCTTTATCGTTCCGACGGTAACGCGCAGGACCTCTATGAAGAGACTTCAGATTTCCCACTTCTTTTTTCACGGCGTGTTGATCGGAGATTGTCAAGACCTAAAGAACTTCTGAAATTTATCATACAGTATGGGGATAACAACTTATTTCCTAACCTTAGCGTCGCGATTCAGATAAAGTTAGCCATAGCCGTTTTCATCGCTGGCTGTGAAAAGTCCTTCAGCAAGCTAGACTCAATACTTTTTTACTTGCAGGCCACAAGAGCCCACGACAGACTTTCTCAGCGTGGAAAGAGATGAAACGGTAAAAACAAACTTTGATGACATTATTGAACAGTTTTCTGCATGGAAAGCAAGAAAAGTGCTGCTCTAGTTTTTACTGAATGCCCTAGTGTATAGTATTTTTCATATTTGTGTTATTAATAACCAACTGATCTAAACAAAGCGTTTCACACTCAAAGAATGCGTTTCTTGAAAACTTGTTCACGATGCATCATTAGCACTGGCGTAATAAGAGGCAATGGTATGCTATCATGCAGGAGACAACAGTGATTGCCGGAACGAGTTTTTGAACGCATCATTAGCATTGATCACAAAATGTGGGCATAGTATGCAGATTTCAAGCATGCAGTAAACATTCTGAGCAATACGTTTAACGGTAAGGCAGCGAAAAACAATAAGAACTGTGTACATGCGCACTCGATCATTTTCTTCTGTGCGTTTGTACAGTCGGCCGGAAAAGTAACCGGACCACCGCTCACGCAGCCGGAGCGGCTGCTGCGGCGCACCGCGGCGCTGTTATCTCGCTGTGCTCGCTTACGACGAGAGTGGCACGCTTGACGCCAAACTTCCCCTCGCCCTCGTGCGGGTGCTTGCCACGCTTGATAAACTTCTAGTGCAGCGTTCGCCTTTAATCCAGCACATGGCGCAGTCGCGCTGCAGCGCACGGCCGCAGGGCCACAAACCGCGGCGCCAGGAAGGAACGAAAACCCGCTCTGCTTTTTGTACGCGGTTTATGTTCGCCTCATGCTGCCTATCAGTGCCTGTAGGATGCGTCCACCGCCGCTGGATTTTGGATAAGACGGCACAATGCACCGTACCGAAGGCTACCGTGACGTTCGTTTTTCCACGCCGGAGCGATGTTATAGTGTCGAAATTGCCTTTTCGGCATCATGTCCGGACGTGGGTTTATTACTACTTACAGGGAGACCTCTGAAGACCGATTTAATTAGCTAGTAGGATATTCTTTCGGTGACGAATTTTCTTTACAGGCGTACCGCCAGGATGAATGATTTCGAAGACGAATCGCAAAACATCAGATATTCCTGAAACTTTATTCATGAAATCTGACAGTACTGGCATTCAGCGGTCCTCAGTGGGGCGAAAAGTTGCCGGCTACAGCGACGACTTGGCCGACTCGCCTGGGCATGGAGTCGTACAGCGCCGCCACTATCTCGGGACGCCCGCGCAGCGCTTCCCACTCTTCCTTCACGGCGAGCCACAGCTGCTCCGCTGTGCCACCGCAAAGGCGTCGTGAGGCAAGCGTCTTCTTCAGCAGTCCCCATATGTTTTCGATGGGGTTGAGATCAGCCCCGTTAGGGGGCCATGGCAGCTGAGGCACGCCACAGCGCTCCAGGAGTGCGCTCCACACTGCGTGCTTTGTGCACGGGGCTCCTATCATGCTGGAGCAGGTAGCAGCCATCCTGGAACGGCCCGTCCAGGACGTACGGGATCAGGTGCTCGGTGAGGACTTCACAGTACCTCGCCCCGGTGAAGGAGCCCTCGATCCGCACGAGTGGGCCCAGGCCGTCCCGACTGATGGCACCCCAGACACTGACCGAGCAGCGGCCGCTGCTGAGCACGCTGTGGGTGTAGGCGGGGTTATACCTGAGAGTATGGGAGAGCAAGCATTAACATCTGTCGGGTCCAAAAGCGTGGAGCGTCCTCATTCCGTTGCGGAAATGAAATAAAGATGGAGGCTTAAATTACACAAAATTTAACATTTTACTCACACTGATATGGAATACGCACGAATGAAACACTTAAATGGTAGTCAATGCTGTACCCATGTCAAGTCAGGTGGTAAGGGGAATCTCGCAATCTGCTCCTGATTGTGTCGCAGCAGCAACTGAGATCCAGAGCATCGCGGATCTCCCTGGAGTTGAGAAATGGGTCGACAACAGCGGCAGCAACAATCCATTCATCCTCTGCCAACGTGGTCACCCTCGGCCGCCCACTGCGCTGAGCATCACAAATGCTCCCATCTTCATCTCTATACGCTGTAAGAATGCGGCTCACCGATGTTCGGCTCCTACCGGTGCGGCGGCAGATTTCACGCTGAGGGACACCTTCGTGGTGAAGCCGGACGATCAGCCTTCTCTCCTCTATCGGCACTCGGGGTGGCATTCTGGCGAAGTAAAAAGCCCGATGCGACCGTTCGAGCTTTTAAAGGTTTTTTTACACTGCAACTGGCCAATGAGCAGTCCTGGTTCAATTTTTACATTTTATTTATTAGAAGGTGTAGGCCAGGCGCTTTACGGTGGGTTCTGCTTTACAGATATGGGTGCGCTCTGCTACACAGATATGGTGATGTCCTTCCATTGGCCAGTTGCAGTGTAAAAAACCTTTAAAAGCTCGAACGGTCGCATCGGGCTTTTTACTTCGCCAGAATGCCACCCCGAGTGCCGATAGAGGAGAGAAGGCTGATCGTCCGGCTTCACCACGAAGGTGTCCCTCAGCGTGAAATCTGCCGCCGCACCGGTAGGAGCCGAACATCGGTGAGCCGCATTCTTACAGCGTATAGAGATGAAGATTGGGAGAATTTGTGATGCTCAGCGCAGTGGGCGGCCGAGGGTGACCACGTTGGCAGAGGATGAATGGATTGTTGCTGCCGCTGTTGTCGACCCATTTCTCAACTCCAGGGAGATCCGCGATGCTCTGGATCTCAGTTGCTGCTTGCGACACAATCAGGAGCAGATTGCGAGAGGCGGGTCTCGTGAACTGCATTGCCGCTCAGAAACCGCACCTGTCAACGAAGCAGCGGGAGGAGCGACTGAACTTCGCCCGAGCTTTCGAGCAGTGGTCGGCAGAGGAGTGGCGGGAGGTGATTTTCACGGACGAGTCTACCTTCTGCACACGCTGGGACCAACAGCAGCGTGTGTGGCGTCCGTTGAACAGCAGGTATGAACTGGCACCCTTGCGGCTCACAGGAATCGCGGGTTAAGTTAGATTAACCTGTCAATAACCTATATGGATGGTTTGCAACGCGTCGTAGTCTGGAGAATGCAACCTCATTTTCCCCTTACCACCTGACTTGACATGGGTACAGCATTGACTACCATTTAAGTGTTTCATTCGCGCGTATTCCATATCAGTGTGGGTAAAATGTTAAATTTTGTGTAATTTAAGCCTCCATCTTTATTTCATTTCCGCAACGGAATGAGGACGCTCCACGCTTTTGGACCCGACAGATGTTAATGCTTGCTCTCCCATACTCTCAGGTATAACCCCGCCTACACCCACAGCGTGCTCAGCAGCGGCCGCTGCTCGGTCAGTGTCTGGGGTGCCATCAGTCGGACGGCCTGGGCCCACTCGGTGCGGATCGAGGGCTCCTTCACCGGGCGAGGTACTGTGAAGTCCTCACCGAGCACCTGATCCCGTACGTCCTGGACGGGACGGGCCGTTCCAGGATGGCTGCTACCTGCTCCAGCATGATAGGAGCCCCGTGCACAAAGCACGCAGTGTGAGCGCACTCCTGGAGCGCTGTGGCGTGCCTCAGCTGCCATGGCCCCCTAACGGGGCTGATCTCAACCCCATCGAAAACATATGGGGACTGCTGAAGAAGACGCTTGCCTCACGACGCCTTGCGGTGGCACAGCGGAGCAGCTGTGGCTCGCCGTGAAGGAAGAGTGGGAAGCGCTGGCGCGGTGCGTCCCGAGATAGTGGCGGCGCTGTACGACTCCATGCCCAGGCGAGTCGGCCAAGTCGTCGCTGTAGCCGGCAACTTTTCGCCCCACTGAGGACCGCTGAATGCCAGTACTGTCAGATTTCATGAATAAAGTTTCAGGAATATCTGATGTTTTGCGATTCGTCTTCGAAATCATTCATCCTGGCGGTACGCCTGTAAAGAAAATTCGTCACCGAAAGAATATCCTACTAGCTAATTAAATCGGTCTTCAGAGGTCTCCCTGTAAGTAGTATTAAACCACGTCCGGACATGATGCCGAAAAGGCAATTTCGACACTATAACATCGCTCCGGCGTGGAAAAACGAACGTCACGGTAGCCTTCGGTACGGTGCATTGTGCCGTCTTATCCAAAATCCAGCGGCGGTGGACGCATCCTACAGGCACTGATAGGCAGCATGAGGCGAACATAAACCGCGTACAAAAAGCAGAGCGGGTTTTCGTTCCTTCCTGGCGCCGCGGTTTGTGGCCCTGCGGCCGTGCGCTGCAGCGCGACTGCGCCATGTGCTGGATTAAAGGCGAACGCTGCACTAGAAGTTTATCAAGCGTGGCAAGCACCCGCACGAGGGCGAGGGGAAGTTTGGCGTCAAGCGTGCCACTCTCGTCGTAAGCGAGCACAGCGAGATAACAGCGCCGCGGTGCGCCGCAGCAGCCGCTCCGGCTGCGTGAGCGGTGGTCCGGTTACTTTTCCGGCCGACTGTACATAATAAATGAGCGTCGCCTCATTCGTGTCGTGCGAGGCCACAACAGCTGACCAGCAAGCTCCATTTATTCTTTCACTTTTTTTTCTACGCAGTGTCTAGAGTTACCTCCGAGGGAAGCCGAAATTGAAAACAAAAGTTATTTCCTACGGAACTTTTAGCCAGTGTCTGCAGTTACGTCCGACGGAAACCAAAATTGCAAATTAGCCACATTCGACGTAATTTCAACCGTATGATTTGAGTTACGTCCGGCCTATCGCCTGTAAGTGATAATGGGGCTACGTCCGACGCATTTCACCGTAAAAACGTAGAGTGGAAACACAAATTAAAACAAGCACATCGGACGTACGGAACACTACGTAGGCGACCAGGAATATCACAAAGGAGCAGAGAACGCCGGACCTGGCACTCGGCGCCCGATAAAAAGAGTGGGGCGGCAGTACCGTACACATTCCTCTCAAACAGGAATGACAGCTCTTTCTTTGTTCCTTCCAAATTTTGAAACGAGTTCCCGCTGCAAGTTCATTGTGAAAGTAACGCGTTCGAGCTACAGTTCCAACATTGGAGCTTGTCGCTACATTAACGTTACATTTGATTTTTCCTAATTAAAATATAGTGTCAGATAATCCTGAGCAAAGTGCGAATTTAAAACTCACATCGCACTACGTATATTATACGAATATAAACACCGCCGGAAGCAGATTATCTGGCGATAAAAAGAACCTAAAGAAACGCTCCCACACGAATATGGAGGACCAAGTATAGTTTGAACAAACAGAGCAAGGACGCGGACGAGAGAACAGAAAAAAGACAGTACAAGCGCTGACTAGTAACTGGGCGTATTGTATTGCGTTCTGCGATATATACGAAAACACAGGCGACGTCACACCTTTGCGTTCAATTAAAAGAAAAGAAAAGGAAAGGGACAGGAAAAGAAAACCAGTAAAAATGGAACAATTCACACAGAACTGAGGGAAACATTTTGATGCTGCTATACCCGACATGCTCCGTCTAAGTAGTCAGGTTCCGTCTGTAGCAAAGTAACAGCGGGCTGACTGAGGCGCGTGCCGCTCCTTTTTGCTATCATGTAGGCCTCAAAAATTTCGCGCGTGCGCACTCCCAACTAGTGCTTCAGAACCTTGGTGTTGTCAAAAAGAGGTGGGGTGCACCCACACGTCTTGCAATGAGTGGGCACGGCGCAAGCGCCGGGCACGGTCTCATCACCATGCGCCTGTTGCTTTTTGTGCAGGTTGGTCAAACCTATTCAATTAGAAGCGACAATCGATTTCTTGTGGTTTAGCCGTGCCCACGGACATGTTTTTGCATTGCTTATGACTGTTTCCGTGCATGCCAGCTTCTTGTATGTGGGGACATAGAAACGACGAATTCCGGAACCACAGTAGAGGAAATGTTTCAAGAAATCTTTAAAGGCCAAAATGCGATACAGACCGATATCGCTGACATCAAAAATCGCCTCGAGGCCACCGAAAAAGCTATGGCCAGTTTTGGCTCGCCACTCGGGCAGTTAGAAGAAAAAGTGGAAGAACTGCAAAACCGAGATGTAGACACAGGGGGTTTGAATCTAGCCATTAATAACGTGCACAAGGCACTGACCTCTCATCAAAGGAAACTTAATGATTTAGAGGATCGTAGCAGGCGGTCTAACCTTGTAGTTTTTGGCATTCCTGAAGAGCCCAATGAATCGGATGAGGTATTGCGGGAAAAGGTTATCAAAGAGCTTTTCGAGAAAAAAATGGGTGTCAAGTGTTCTTCTGTCGCTAGGATCACAGAATCGGAAAAGCCCCCAAACGCCCAGTAATTTTGTACTTTCAAGATTACAATGAAAAGCAGGAGCTCTTCAAAAACGTTAAAAAGTTAAAGGGGTTGAAAATCTTCTTGCAGAATGACTACTGCAAAGACACACTACGGAAAAAAAAGCTACTTATGGCAAGCGCAGAGAGTGATAAAGATGCAGGAAGAAAGCTGATGCTCGTGCGTGATAAGATCAGTATTAACGGCAACCTTTATCGTTTTGGATGATGCTACCAACAGCCGCAAGGCAACTTCTATGAGCAAAAAAGTAGCGCTGTCGACTCCTGAAACAAATTCGTCCTCGGCGCAAAAAAATGATCTTCTCGCGAAGCCTACCAGCGCCCCGCTCCACAGCTAGCGATTAAAGAACCGTGAACTTCGGCTGCTTAGCTTCAATGCCAGAAGCATTGTTAATAAAATAGAACAGTTAGAGAACACCTTGTTGATATATGACCCCCTACTTGTCATAATTACAGAAACGTGGCTACATAGTTTAATTAACGATGGCGAAATCGTGCCGCCTGTGTACCAATTATTCCGACGAGATAGGGGATCTCGAGGGGGCGGAGTAGCGATTGTTGTAAAGAATGGAATTGATGTAACGGCAGTAGATCAAATCGATAGCCATGAAAGTTTAATTTTAAAGATTTCATTTCAGGGCACACGTTTTTTCTCGGTGCAGTCTATCGCCCACCGGACGCTGACGATTCTTTTTTGCTTAAATTCCATGACCGAATGATGAAATTAAAGGGTAAGATTTGCATAGTTACTGGTGATTTTAACCAACCTGCTATTGACTGGGAGCGTAAGCAATACGGTTTATCTAGTTCTTGTGATTCATTACTGGACATAATGTTTACTCTTAACCTTGAACAAATTGTAAAAGACAACATTCGGGGAAATTCAATCCTAGACCTGTTGCTAGTTTCCGAAATGTTTAGTGGGGGAGTTGTTCAGGTAAATTCAGGTATATCTGACCATAAATTAATTTCGTTTTCTTGGAGAAAGAGAGTCTTAAACCGAAAGTTGTGACACAGGACCTAATTAAAGATTTTTCCAGGGCAAACGACATTGCTGTAATAGACTATTTAGACATGCATCTAGAACAAACCGAAGATGACCCTGAAGTGTTGTGGCGACAATTTCGTGCTGCTGGGGAATTCTGTATTGAAAATTTTGTGCCTCCTAAAACACGACAAAAGCATCGTCAGAATCCCTGGATTAGCAGAGAAATAATCCACTTAAGGCGTAGAATCAAGCGCCTCCAAAAGAAAAGGAAAACAGGATCTCCACAGTATGGCGAATTAAAAAATAGTTTACTGAGTAAAGTCAAGCACTCTAGAAACCAGTATTTCAATACTACACCAGCAGAATTTATTAAAACCAACCCCCAAAAGTTTTGGAGGTATCTGAGTCCGGCTAAACATGAAATTAGAAAGATAAAGGTAGACGAAAGAATTATCACTGACCCCAAACGAATGGCTACACAATTCAATGCGTATTTTTATACGGTCTTCTCTAATAGGGATCCGTGCGATATTTCGGAGTGCTGCACTGGCTCATTTGAGGGTCCAGTGGTAACTTATGAGGGAGTTGTTGAAATGTTGCTCAAACTGGATGTAAAAAAGTCTACAGGACCGGATGCCATTCCAAGTGCCTTTTTGCGACGATATGCGGAACAAATTGCAGCTTTTTTGACACATTTGTTTAATTTATCAATACGGACAGGTGATATACCTGATGACTGGCGTATGGCACGGGTAGTCCCGGTATTCAAAAAAGGAGACAGATTAGATTACAGAAACTACCGACCAGTTTCCATTTCAAGCACGTGTTGTAAAATGTTAGAGCATGTCGTCGCGAATTATATAGAAACATTTTTATTGGAAAGAAATTTACTGTCACATTGCCAGCATGGGTTCCGGAGGGGCATGTCCACCACCACCCAGTTGGTTTTAACAGTGCATGAGGTTTCCGAAATTCTGGATCGGTCAGGGCAGGTGGATATGCTCTTTCTGGACCTATGCAATGCTTTCGATAAAGTCCCTCATGGAAAATTGTTGTATAAGTTAAAACAACTAGGGTTACCTCTCAGTATTGTTTGTTGGGTGAATTCATACCTAAAAAACAGGAAACAGTTCGTCGAAATTAACAATTGTGCCTTTGATATGCTTCCTGTATCCTCGGGGGTGCCCCAAGGTGGTGTGTTAAGTCCCCTCCTGTTTCTGATTTATGTCAATAATTTAGCAGAAGTTGTGAGTGATGTTTCAATCAAATTATTTGCTGACGATTGTGTAGTCTTTAAGGAAATATCGTCCAAGGAAGATCACGACGTACTACAAAATAATCGTTTGGCAATTAATGATTGGTGTGATCGATGGGGTATGTTGCTCAACAATGAAAAAACAGTATTGCTGCGTGTAACACGAAATATTCATCCAAGTAACTTTTCTTATACTCTTCAAAACAATGTAATCGCAGAAGTTCGTGTTACCCTATCTTCTAAACTCAATTGGTGCGATCATGTATCCGATGTCTGTATATCGTCTCTTCGTAAGCTCTGGTATCTGAGGTGGAAGCTCAAAGCTGCTCCAGCAAACACTAAGCTTATGGCGTACAATGCATGTGTTCGAGCGAAATTAGAATATGCTTCAGTGGTTTGGGGTCCCTCTACTAAAAAGGACATTTCTCAGTTAGAGAAGGTGCAGAGAAAAGCCGTCCGATTTTTTTTACGGGAAATACCGCAGGCATGACTCACCATCTCTTCTGATGAAAGAAAATAATATTCAAACGTTAGATGATCGCAGACGGGTAAGTCGGCTGATATTTCTCCATGATTGCTTGTCAGGCAAAATAAAAATACTTCTTCGTGGCAGCGTTAAACCACGTGTAACTAGGGCTACGAGACGCACTCATGAATTCGTATTGACCCCTATTTTCGCTCGAACGGATGCCTTCAAAAACAGTTTTTTCCCCAGGACCGTTGAAGAGTGGAATTCTTTACCTCTTGATGTTTTAAAAGCAAAAGATTTTGCAGAAGCGTTACAGCGTCATCTTTTTTCAAATTAATGTGTTCTATCGTGTTGCTTTTGTTATACATGTGTAAAAGATGCAGGGTACCGTGAATTGTTTGATATATTTTTTGCGTGTGTTCCCTGTCGTACTTGTTTCGTTCCTATGTTTTCTATAAGCCCCTCCTGCTTGGGTCAAATTCTTGACCTGCAGTATCTGTAAATAAATAATAATAAATAAATAAATAAATAAATAAATAAATAAATAAATAAATAAATAACCAGGTGGCTGCCCGTGCCGACACGTATGGCATACGGGTGCTCTCTTAGGCGTTCGTTAAGGCATCTCTCCGTTTGTCCAACGTACACTGCACCGCACCTTAGGGGGATCTCGTACACTACGTTGTCGCGACAAGGAACGAAGCGAGTGACATGTGTTATCGCGCATGCCGCCTTTTGAGGTGTCACGTTGTTGACAGCTTTGCACACTCTTTCAATCATGTTTGGTGCGAAAAACACTGCCCCAATTCCCACCTTCTGGCCTATCTTCTTGAGTCCGTGTGACACTTTGTGCACGTAGCCCACGATTGTCTCCTAGATCTTCGGCATAGCCTTCGATGTCGTCGAGCTCAACACACTCTCCGCGACTGTCAAAAGTAACGTGCGCGGGTGCCCTGTGTTAAGAAGCCTACCGAGTTGTTCCTCCAGGGTCTTGGACATAGTGGACACGACCGAAGCACTGAATTCTTCAAGGCCGCTAGCACGATGCCTCGCTTGACGAGCTTCGTGTGGGCGGACGAGAAAGGAAGAAAGCCCTCCTGGCTCCTAGGTGCATACGTCCAGCATACATGGCGATCAGAGACGATCAGGTTCACCTCCAAGTATCGCATGGCCCAACTCTTCGGAACTTCGGTGGTGAGCACGAAGGGGCATTGGACGGGGAACACACCGAGACGGTCCTCCATCTTCACTGGCTCCGCACCACCGTTCTTTTTGAAGACTACTTGGTAGTCGTCCACGAACCGAAACGTCTTCACGACGCTCTTGCCCTCCAAGGCCACCTCAAGTTGTCGGTGAAACGGTCCCAAAAGTAGGTCACTTAAGAACTACTAAAAAAAGGCGGCGTAGTGTAGTGGTAGCGTATTCTTTACCTTGCGTGTTGTTGCGGGAGTCGCTTGTTCGAATCTTTCCGGTGCTGGTTTCCTTTTTTTTCTGCGACTCCCTTTGAGCCGTTCGTCCATAATTCCTTTTTATTCTGCGACTCCTTCTGAGCCGTTCGTCCATAATGCTGTGTGCATGAACGCCAACAGACGTACATTGCGATGTTCTAAGGTGCTTCGCGCCTGAAACGAAGCATATTTCTTTTTCTACGCTCGCCATCACACCCCGGAATTCTATACGATTGACAACCTTCAGATCGTACAAGTTGACTGTTTTAAATATCTGGGCGTCTTTTTCACGTCTGACGCGGCTTGGGATACGCAAGTAGATTATATCAGCAAAAAAGCCTTTAAAAAGTTATGCCTTCTTAAACGCCGACTATCACGCTCAAACGCTGAAACGGAAATGCATGCTTATACTTTCCTGATAAGGACTTATTTAGAGTATGCGCCATTCATATGGCATACAAATGGCTTTACTCTGACCAACCACCTGGAATCAGTTCAGAATTAGGTGCCAGGTTTATTTTATCTTCTTGCTCATCATTCAACGGTGTTCCCTTTTAAAATGCACACTCAATCTTTAAAACCTTGAAACTACACGCAAGTTTTTACGTTTGTCCTTTTTTCGCTCTTGATATTTTGGTGATCCTTCATTCGCGGCTGCGCACGATCTACATGTGCATCACATTTCCACGTGTGTTGATCCCATTCACAAGGTATCGCCCATCTGCGCAAGAACCGTCAAGTATCAAACTTCCACCCTTTTATTGTCAATAAAAGAATGGAATGTGTTACCGGAATGCATTGTCGCAATAAGGGAATCTGCTTCATTTCATTAGGCCTTTTTGCCTATCTCGAAATAAGAACTGTGCATTGATTGTAAGCGCTTGTCCAATGCTGAAAGTTACTGTTGAATGTACGCGACTTTGACCCGATTTTAAACCCGCCATGTTATCGTGCAAGTTCACCCGGATGTCCCGCTTCCTGCGCCTGCCTGTGCTCCCTTCTGCTGTATGTGTTTTAAATATTGATTGTGTAAATTCCCCCCTATGTAATGCCCCTCGGGGCCTTTGGGGTATGTAAATAAATAAATAAATAAATAAATAAATAAATAAATAAATAAATTCATATACACCAAGAGAAGGGTCAAGAAGGGAAAGGCCAATATCACGATGGATATATAAAAAACGGAAATTCGGCGGCCGGCACTGGACTCTAGCGGCGCAGGACCAGAGCTGTTGGAATTCGATGGGAGAAACCTTCGCTGGGAAGTGGGCCTAAGCAGGCTGATGATGATGGTGATGATGATGATGAGGAGGAGGAGGAGGACGTGCTCTCAGACAATCTCAAAGAGGGCATGGCCTACAAGCGAAGTTCTGGTTTATAAGAAAGCAAGCCTACATAGTCACGTTTGTTCCATTCGGTATGGTTGTTTACATATTGGGCATGAATTGTGTACCTTGCGTAACGACAAAAAAAATCGCGCCAATCCACCCCGTGAATGTGGTTGGAAAGCAAAGCTGTAAACGGCACCCATAACATTACCCATGCGACGTCACTTAAATTCACTCACACCGCTCTACAAATAGCAACACCAGAGAGAAGTGAAATGCACTTAACCACACCATTTATTACTTCAAAGAGATATTCTTGTTAAGGTTAAATCAATGCATGAAGCATGAACGGTGTTTGGTTGAGTTGTATTGGTGTAGCACAAGAGTGGACACTTTTTTTATAAAATGAAAGTAAGCTCCAACCCGGTGTTAGACGATCTGTCTTCTCCGTCTCTGCGCCGCGGACGGAGGCGACGAGATTTGCGGCAGAGAAGGAGGAGGAGGAAGACATACTTCTGCTCAGATTTCTGAACGGCCCAGTGCAGCCCCGGGGAGTGATTCCTTCTTCTGTGGGGCCCATATGCAGTCCGCGCAGCCTGTGTTCTGTCCACCCGCTGAACCTGGGACGGTAGAGAGGGCCTGGACAGCAGCATCTCCCATTGCTCTTGTTGGGTAGTTGACGGAAAGAGAGGAGGGTGCTCAGGGCTAAAGTCGCACACCCCGATTACAGGGCGGAGTGTTCCTACTTCTGAGCAAAAGTTACATTCAGCGTCGTAGCGATTCGGATACATTAAGTGAAGACGCGTAGGCTGTGGGAAGGAGCCCGGATTATATGAGCCGTAGGGTAGTTTGTTGTTCTCTGGAAAGGTCAGGGTAAGGCGAAGGTACGGTCTGTCTCAGAAGGCGATAATGCTGGGTTATCTCCCTGAACGGGACAAGCGGGTGACTATCCTCGTGCAGCTCCATAGCACGGAAGGTAAAACCGCAGGCTTGTTGGGTGGGCGTATTTCTTGCCCTCCATTGAAGCGTGAGGGGGTGTCCAGATGAGCTGAATGGAACCGTTTGGGGGGTGTTTTTTAAGCACGCGCAGTGCAGGTCATGACACCCAACCCTACTGGTAATTCCAGTAGGGCTTGCTGGGAATCGATTGACTACCCTCCGAACCCCTGGTTGAGCGAGAGCCTAGGTGATGGCGTGCTTCTTTCTGTTGCCGTCATTCTTGGGTCCTAAGCGAAGGTACACGCAAGGAGGTTGGTTCTGGAGGTAGCCACGATGATGGCCGTATTGCTGCCCTCGATGTTGGAGGCGTCTGTACAGATAACTGCATGATCCCCACGAGGGTGGTGTTTAGCGCTTGAGCCCGTGCTTTTCGGTGACCCTCGTCATGTGAGGGGTTCATATTTCTAAGCAAAGGGAGCTTCTAGTTTTAGTCGCCAAGAGTCTGGGAGTACGCCAAGTGGAAGTGGCATTCTGGGCTGCCCAGCCCAATCTGGTGAAGCATGCGGTTCCCATCGCAGTTCTGAGTCGGACCTTCTGGTTAGAAGATGGCCTTCTATCAGCTCTTCCACCGTGTTGTGGAGCCCCGTGCTAAGCAGCCTCTGTGTGGACGCACTCATGAGAGGACCAATTGCCTGCTCGACCGCCTTTCTAATCATTATATAAAGCATCTCTATGTCTTCCTTGTCGAGAAGAAGACAGGGGGGTGACGTTAAGTAACTCTCGAGAGGACAAAAGCTTCAATTAATCGAAAGGTATCGGATTCCTTTAGGCCTTGCTTCTTGGTGGCAACTCGCCTGATCATGTGTATGATTTGCTAATGCTGTTTTTGAGGCGCTGCAAGGAGACGTCACTCTTGGTGTTAGCCTCGAGATGTAGGCCCAGGATTTGATGCTGGGGCTTGGAGTGATGGCCTGGCCATCAAGGAGTATTTGAATGTATTCCTTGGTTTGGCGTAAGGGCGGACGACAAGGAGCTGTGATTGTTTACGTGAACACTGGAGGCCACCAGGCTTAGCACATTGGCGTACTAGAATTGAGATGACATGCATTGGTGTGAGCTTCTCTTTAATTTTGTAACTCTAGCACATGAGCAAGTGCGCACCACGGGCCGCTAGACGGGCGTGAGTGGTCGCGTGACGCTTTCACGTGGCATTCAGCGAGAACGCGGGGGAGGGGGAGGGGTAAACCCGTAGATGTGCTTGGTGAGTACACCCACCTGTCTTCCCAGTCTTCGCGTGGGCTCGTAGCTCAATCGGTTAAGACCAACGGGCTCTCGCCTTTGATTAGTCTATTAGTTCCAGTTTCGATTCCCGGCGGTGCCAGTGAATCTTGTTATTTGTTCGCTGGAGTTTTCTCTGGTGACACCAACGGTCGCGAAGAACCCTTGGGGGGTGAGGTAAAAAGCTTTGCTTTAAAAAGGCAAACGTGAGAACCGGTGCTTCTAAATGCCATCAAATGTCAAAATGACGAAAGCCCACACAGCCACTTTGTCAAACGAAAGGACGTGGCAAAACCGCAACTGCCAATCAACAAAAAAAACAATAACACTTCGAGATGTGTTTTCTCCAGGTCGAGATGGTCAATTCGCAGGAATACACGAAGGTGAAAGGAGGGTCTCGACCATGTTGAATTATATAGCTTTAGGATGCTGCATTGAGTCTACATACTAAGTACCATGCTTAGATATCTACCTCTAATACAAACAATGTTTACGTTGTTATGACCACGCTGAGTACCCGGCGCACCGAAGCATGGACCCGGCGAGCCCAAGCACGGACCTCGACGCTCGTTAGCGCGTTCGACGGTATCGGCTCGCGTCACGTGTCAATCCACATGAATACAGCGGTTCATCAACCCTGCGTGAACCGTTCCCCTTCACCTCTAAGTGACTTTAGCAGAAACGAGCAGGCGTGTCCAGGCACGTGACTTCCTGAGCCATCCCCGCCCGGGCGATTCTGGTGAAACAGTGGAAACGTCTTTGGAAGAGGGGGCCATGAAATCTGTAATCGGCGAGCATAGTTGGTCAAGCCCCGCCAGGCGCGCCTCGTACTGAGGAAAAAGGTCTTCTCGTACCGGCAGCGCCATCGCCTCCTCTCCCTCGTGGTCGCGTGGGTAGGGAACCCAGAACAGCTTTGCACGACGTCGGTGTCACTGTGCGTGAGATTGTGGGTCTGTGACTGGACCAGACATTTGAGAGTTGAATTCCCTAGTAGGAGTCTAGGTACTTTTGCTTGAACAAAAAGGGGGTGTTGCGAGCCGCCGAGTGTTGCTTGTGTTGCTCTCGGGTCGCTCTTGGGTTTGCTGTTAGAGTTGCTTTTATTGCTGTGGCTGTGGCTAACACAGCATCCTAACTCGTACTCATCATGTAAATACCTGTATAAAGTTTTTCTTCTTCATCAGCGAGCACCGGTCTCTTGATCACCGTCCCCGGTCACCATTCACGCTACCAAGACGGATTCCCGAACCCCAGAGTCCCAACAACGGGTGAACGCGGTGGGATCTGACCACCCGACACGCAACAACTGGCGTCAGCGGTAGGATTAGACCACCCAAGTCACAACAACGTCCACAAACACATGGTGCGAGGCTAAGAATTAAAAAAAAATGTATTTTTCTATTTTTAATTTCTCAGTAAAAAAGGCACTTGTTGCTGCCTCAGTACCACGAAGCGTACTATTGAAGGTCAAATATTTTGAATAAAACAAAGCAGTATGGGGTGTTTATTTCTGCTTTACGCGAATGACTTGACAGGCAGCAACGCGAGGCGTTGTTTCTTTTAGCAGGCACCTGTACAGCATCTCGTGAATAGCGCTTCTAGTGCTCATCTGAGCGTATACGCACTTCCACCCTATTATAGATTCCATTACTGATTGATATACGCGCTTGTGCTTTCATTTGCGTGTCTGACGGCCGCGCTTGACATTACGCGCTTGTGTTCTCTGTTCAGACTGTACATTAGAGGCTTCTGTAGAAGCCAAGCATCGTGTTGGCAATCTGGAACGCTAAATTGCAAACAGGATATACGAAAATATGAAACAGGAATTTATGTGACAGGAAGGCACGTGACCATTAGTTTTTGCGGTGCTGAGCTAGTCTTCCGTCTGCCCGATTCCGGCGTTTACACCTTCCAGTTTTACACCCGCCCTCGGCTGGGCACGTTTTTGGCTGAGGGGGTCTGGCTGGTCTTCAGATATTTGATTGTTAAAACAAATTTTCAGACTGCTATTTTGATACATGGTTGTTACCCCGCATCCCACAACGAAAGAGAGCATTCGCATTGTGAAGAAACACAGACCCAAAAGAAACGACGAGGCAGGCTGCTTTCGTCAAGTGTCGTCTGTGTCGTTCCTGCCGCGCTTGTGCTTCGCTTGCGCCATTTTCTTTTCGGAGGTGCGAAGAAACCAGGCCAAGGGCATGTCCTGCAAACGTGTTTCGTGCTACCGCTGCAGGCTCAGTGGAGTGCAGCAACAACTTATCTTGCGTCAAATAGCCAGGATGTTTTGGGCGTGCGCAGTAGCCTCGCCGCTCCGCTTAGTTGCGGCCAAATACGTGACCCTCTGAAGGAAGTTAATGATTGCAAGGCCGCTCTCAACGCATCATAGTCCAAGACACCCGTAAGGACGATGCCTACCTCTGCGAAGTCCAACACGCTGGCCGCATACGTGAGGCGGTGCGTTGTGAGGGGCATGCCGCCGCAGCCGCGCCCGTTCACCACCACGCAGGGGTAACCGAGGTCAGAGAGCTTCGGCAACAGTGCGCGCCAGAGACCGTCCTGGCTATCCGTAGCGCCCGATCCGACCAGCACAAGCACGGGGCCTGGCTGGCCTTCGTTGAGCCAGTCGAGCGCCAGCAGCCCTCGGTCAGAGAGCACCATCAATTGGCGCCGGTACAGTAGTCGAGGCAGCCAGCACTGCGCAGCCCCGGGCCCCGCGGCGTAACCTGTGACTGGGCGCAAGCCACTAGGCAGGCGTGTACAGTTCTTAAATGCATCGGTGGCTGCAACTGTCTACTTTCATCCTTTTCTGGTCAGTTACGCGGCACTTGTGTAGCATTTTTAAGTAGTCGTTTTGTTTGCACATATCACTAGGCGGGGGGGGCGTGGCGCTGTTTGCTCTTTCCTATTTCCGCATGAAGGAATTGATGGGTGATCACAGGGAGCCATTCTCCCTGAACTTGTTTTTATGAATCTTTTATGTTGAAATACTGCTGAAGTGTTTGGAATTCTAGACACACCTGTGGGACAAGTGATTTTACAGAGTACCCGGAAGCTTTAAACGTCAAATGTAACCCTGAAGCAGTTAACTTTCCCTGTGGGGGACTCGAAATATACAGTGACTCATTTGCGGTGAGAAAGGGTGGGTGGCGTGCTAAAGGCGAGACGAGAGCTATTTAAATGCCAGAAATGCAAACGATCAGTTAACGTCAGTCCGCGCGATGACAGCTGCGTGTGATGAGCAGCTCTATGTCGCATCATCATACTGCACCAATATATTTTACAAAACCTAAATATCTGTAAACGTGAAGTCCTGCAAGACGGCAAAATAGGGCCTTTGATATGCATGCACATCCGTCACTTGCCATCCGGTAGCTGGCTCTTACCACAATGATGCACACACAATCGTAGTTGTCGTCGGGAAGTGACACAACTAAGGAAACATCATGTTTGTCACACCTCTAAGAAGCGCTGACCGCAAGCGACATAAAATTTACTCCACTCGTATGTTAAGCTGGCGAAGCAAGCTTAGCTACCCTGGCCGCCGCGAGTCCGCGTGAATAACGGCGGAACCGGTTGTTCCCGTGCACGGGGACAGGTCGATTTGGCGCAGAGCTTGGAGGAAGCTAGGCATCCTTACCTGGTGTAATGTCCTGAGGAAGACCTGGAAGTTGGCGCCGACACACCAAACGGGCACTCGGAAATGCGGCTTGACGAAGTCCTCCATGTGCGACTGCAGGAAGCGTCGGAGGCGGCCGCTGCGGCACACCAGCCGAGGCTTTCGCTGCACCAGCAGGATGTAGTACACCACGTACACGGCGCACGAGATGCACAGAACCACCTCGCCGTTGGTGGGCAGCTTCACCCGAGGTAGCAGGCCCATAATAATGCTGGTGGTGCTGCCACACAAAAAAACGGCGCTGGCGCTTTCACACAGGTCTTCTCCGAGACGCAAGTACAACAAAGAGGAAATGCGATATAGCCATACAAACAATTACATATGACCAAACACCTTGAATTAACAGAACAAGGCAAACAAAAATTGTGGAGAAACCAAGTAAGGCGAATAAACCAGAAAATAATCTAGAAATACCACTCCGCTCTCCACCAGCTTCTCTAGAAAACCAAAATCCTAACTACGCAAGCCCTTGTGAACGACTAAAGATACTTTGCAATGCCACGAAGTTCCACAATCGCTAGTACCTTTGGATGGAAGCTCCTTCTCACTACGCAGGATAGAAGCAAGGCCTGAAAGGCGCTTGTCACGAAACCTGAAACGAAGTAACGGAGTGCGCTTACATTTCCGGGAGACTGGATCACCACACTTCCTCTTTCACATTTCTCCACTGCCCGAGCCGCGCTAAATTCGGCGCATGGCCGGTAAATTCATGCTTCAAACGAGTAGAAACTGGAAAAGATTTGATGCAGTTACAAAAAATAGGCGGGAAAGAAGGTCCAGTAAGGAAAACAAAAATATTAATGAATCGTCCCTCGCGCTTGTGCACGCCAGACTGGTCATAAAATGTAGCTGATGATGAAAGGGAAGAGGAAGATTTTGAACGTGCAGAAAAATATGCAGGGTTAATCTCTCTCAGAAAGCAGTTGGGGAAGTTGCATATTGGAGACCGGTTCCGGGTGTACTCCTCCCATTCCGGCAACCACACATACATCCGTGCACGCACGCAAGCACGCAAGCACACAAGGACGTAGATATACCCGCACTCGACCACGGTGTACGTAGCAATACGTACACCTTGTGCAACAGATGCATCGTAGCGAGGGGAATCCACGTGCTCACCCCTGTGTGGTGAACCTGAAATAGAGCAAAGCAATGTCCTGTATATCAGATCAGATTCTTGAGTGTTAATAGGGTCCATTCTTTGTGGTGTGCTAAGGGCAAATGATATAAAGGTCCTCTCAGCAACCACAAACGGAGGTTTTAAAAAGTAGAATGAGCGTGTGATTATTCGAGAAATTTAATACGATTTGGTAGTTTTTGATATTGGATGCGCAATGGATTTCAGAATTTGATGTAGTAAATCTTGCAATAGTCGATTATAGTTACTGTTTGACCCCACTACAAATGCTCTGACTTTCTGCGAAAGAATTCGGAAGGCTGGTGGCTCAACAATCGGCGTTTTATTGTGTGGTACTGTGTAGTACCAGCAGTCGTTATCCTTGGAACCTGAAGAAGCATGATGGCGTAGAAGTTGGGTTTCAATTTTAGCTTTAATGTCCTAGGATTTAATGTCCTTGGACCCGTCTCAATTGGTGCGATTGAAATATTTACAGATACAAAACTGTGGAAGTGTGGCAGCTCGCTTAGCGCAATTCAAATGTTTGGAAACTCCCGCGCTATGAAAAGCTTGAGGACAGCACGCAGCAACGTTGTGCAGACTGTTTTTGAGGGGACCACGTCAGGTTTTACAGGTTTGACATTTTCTTAGTGTTCATTTCTTGACTAGCCGCATGTTGTTGACTTCCTCAACCGCTTGGTAAATTTTTAAACGGGGTCCATTTGGGACCAGTAAGGGTCATGTAGGCGAACGATGAGAAGCCACTGAACAAACAAGTTAGCAGAGCCCACCGGAAATTATGTGCCTCTCTTCGGCGGCGTCTCAGTGTGAAGCATGCCGCTGATTCCGACAAACGCCGACTGGAACAATGACTGCGTTCAGAATTAACCTTAAGAGGCAACACATATAATTTACGAACTACGGAATCTTTGAGCTCGGCGCGGAAGATTGAACCCACATTGCACGATTTGGCGAATAAAACGGCGGCTGTGCCGGCAAAGAGGGGAGAAAGGCTAGGCGTTAGCTTAGCTAGAGCACCATTTAAAGGCGGGGCTAGCGCGATTGCTTTCACAAGTGATCCTTTTTTCATTAGATATGATGTATTTGGGCATAAACTGGCAAAGTCCTACAGTTGACTCCGTTTCTGAGCGGGATGGCATGATGTTATGGGGTTTAGCTGGATAGAGCAAATGCGAGCGTTTCAAGCACGAAGCGCCACTTCACGCTGAGAACACTGTGGATGCCAACACGTGATTCGGCGGTTAGCATCGCCCCGTGCAAGATGAACTTTGCCTTAAATTAAGCGAAGTACGTTTTGCCTAGAGCGACTGTATAAAAACAGTGCCTGCCCGACATGGGCCGGGGTTTCAAATGTCGTGGTTAATCAACACGATTCAGCTGTCTATAATGGATTGCCGAACGCATACACTACCAATCCGCAGTGCGAAAAAAATTCGCAGAGTATTTGGCTGCGCAAATCCCAAAACAAGTGTGAAAGCATGATTCTTGTTTATAAAGTGGTGTACGATACGCCACACTTGAAATGTGTTGTTCTGCGGGCATGCAACACTTAAGCAGGCTAAACAGTACGCCAACAGGATTCAGAATACGCAAACAAATGTGTTTAGTGTGACCCTCCCAGCGGATGCGTTCATTCATTGTTTGGTGCATGTCCCAGCGTGCACCATGCTTTAACGTCCTCCAAAGCGGGTATGTGCTCCCGTGTGGGTCTGTATCACATTGCTGGAGCCGCAACTGTCGGGTGGGCGCCGCTTGGGCCTAACCTCGCCCTTTGAGGTCCTACGGCGTGAACTGCTACCCACAGATTCATGTACACGGAGTAATTTTTAATGGCCATTCGGGTACGACGTTAGACCTAAAAGTGCGGCATTAAGGGCCTAGTTTCCTATGTTTAGGCTTAACGCAAGGTAACTTTCTTATTGAGCTTGACGACATGTAAAGCAGTGTCAAAGTGTCGGCAACAAGTTGATGGCGGTGCTCCTTCCTGCCACCTCCCCCCGCGCGCACACACACACTCTTCGCAGGACACCAACCTTTACACAAGGGAATTATAAGCCTCAAAATACAAAAAGTTTCACGACAGAGGTTTTATGAATGAGGCTTCACGCGCAACCCGTCGGCTAAAATAACGATGCTGTCGCACCAATAATATTAACAGACCGTTTAACCACAGAATATCGTGCGAATCAGAATACATTTGAGCTTAGGAATCGTTGTGCAACACCCCACAGCGGGTATGTGTTACTCTGGAAGTTTGTAACATTTTGGAATGCTTCACGGTGTACACACACGATCTCCACCATGGTCTCGGGAGGATACCCTGAAGGCTTGCCACCCAGCAGAGGACACCGAATTTTCCCGGTGAGATGCGGTGCACCCGTGGATACTAGCGAGGAACCCTTGCGCATCTGGCCGTTTTCCAAATAATGCTCCCTCTACATTTCTGCTGTTTAGAGTACGGGCAGATGTTAAAGACGATAGTCTTTCTTGGGCTACTTAAACGCAGAAATTTTGGTCTGTCGGTCTGTCTGTCTGCCTGTCTGTATGTGACTTGATTCAGCCACCCCAGCCAAAGTGAAACGAACTGCGCAATAGTCTCATATACCCAAAGCCGAATCTAAAGGTCTAATTCCAGTGTTTACGTTCATACTTCTCGACATTGTTGACCGGGAAGAGGACATTATGGCATAAAAAGGCATAAAATGAATACATTAGTGATATTTGTAGTGTTCCTTTATTTAAAAAATTACGGATGCTTGGTTTTTACGTTAGCAAAAAAAAATTCTATATAAACTGCAGAAAACCGTTGCCTGCTGTTGTCCACACTACCTGGCGACATTTTGAAAAATAAATGGGCACAGGAACGAAAGGTTCCACATAATAGGTTCCACGTTCCGCCTGGAACGCTCGTGGAGTAGGGTGACGTGGTTCTATAAATGTTGTAGTAGGGTGCCTCGATTCACGCGCGTGTCCGCCATACAGCACCTCTGGCATGGAGGCACCGCACTTGGAGCAGTGGAACGTGGTAAATTGAAATTGACTTGATAAAATCTCTAGCGATTTATCTTGGGAGGAACGAGACGGGAGAGCAAAAGCATGAGAGGTGAGCAGGGAAGAGAAGGGAGGCATTTATTTGCCAGGGGCGCCAGTCGACCATCGTCTTTCGTCGACATTTGCAACGAAAGGAGGAGATACGCGGCCATTCTTTTTCCTGTGGCCAACGCAAATGCTTGTCGTCAATACGGGTGACTGACTGATTGATTGATTGATTGATTTAAAGCATGGTTCTTGCCGCAGCCGGCGCCAAGCCATGTGAACGCTGTACGATACACCCCTGTATGTATGTATGTATGTATGTATGTATGTATGTATGTATGTATGTATGTATGTATGTATGTATGTATGTATGTATGTATGTATGTATGTATGTATGTATGTATGTATGTATGTATGTATGTATGTATGTATGTATGTATGTATGTATGTATCATCCCCACACAGGGCACCTTGAGTTATCTTGGTGATGGTACTGGCGACACCATGGACCCCGAGCCCCCGTACTCACGCTGTATCAATGAGTTTTGGGGTGAAGGCCAGAAACCACAAACGAAGGCCGCCGGAGCCGTGGTCAAACTCCCGTGGAGGGGCTCCCTGTCTGCTTACCATGCAGGGAACTCCGGGACCTTTTCAGCTATCAGGACTGCTTTTAACTATGCTGTATTCGTATTTTCAAACCCCTCCCCCCCAAACATGATAGGTAGAAAAGGGGCCGACCGAAGTTCTATTTCCACCTCTTCCAAACATCCCTCCCCGAAACCTGAGAACTATACCCGTTTTAAATGCAGAGCATTTTTTATACGATGTACCCGGCGTTGGCGTGCCTCGGCGTCCGCAACAGCCGCAGGTGCGCCCTCTCCCCCACTCCTCCTCTCCCACATCACGTACCCTCCTCGCTTCAAAGGTCCGCACCCCTCCCCCCCAAACGGGCGCCTGGTTTCATCCCACGATGGGTGCGCCACAAAGCCGACAAATGCTACGATGGAAGCTACGAACGGCCGACTCATTCAAACACCGAAGCTGTTACAAGCTATACCTTGGGCGGAACCACATGGTTCTCTCCCACTGCGCCCAAACATCCATTGACTCTCAAACCGTCAAGAAACTGATACAGCAATCACTACCACCAACTCCCCAAACACTAAAGAACTATACCCGTTTTTTGGTCTTTGAATTAGTTGATAAATCAAACCGGTCTCGTCCCAGTCGGTTTTCCTCGTCTGCAAGGTCCTTGACGGAATCCTTGGCAAATCTTTCAGGAAAAAAACTCACAACCGGTGACGTATTAGCCAAGGTAAACACCGAGCAGCGAGCAACAAGTCTTCTGACCAAAGCCCGCATGGCAGATCTGGGGTGCTATTCCAGAAGGCCCGAGTTTGAGCGAAACTCCGGCAAGGCGGAGCTTTGGTGATAATAATAAGCTCATGATAATATTCTGGGGCACGGTTAAAATGCTTCAAAAATGCGATTCATGCTATTTGCTGATTATTGAGGTGACGTAATCGGTCCAGGGCAGCGCGCACCAAGGATGCGCGACCGGGGCGTGGGGCATCTTTCATTGCTTTCTCTCGTTCCACTGCTGCACTGGTTACTACTGGAAGGGGGGGGGGGGGCAACCGGATCCAACAGTTTGTTTTATTGTACTTTTACTTCACTCATCTGTATTTCACTTAGGAGTTCATTTTATTCTTTATTCCAGGAGTTCATATGAGCTTCTTGTTTGAAATGTTTCGTTTTAAGAAGTGGTTTCTGCCGTCGGTGCCAGACAGTACAATCACGTGACTATGGCCGACTGGCAAAAAGAGGAAGCGGGTGATAGAAGCGCGCAACATTCAAAACAGTTGCTGCTCGTATTACGTTATCGAAACCCTCCGCTTTTCGACGCAAAATTTCCTCGGCGTGGTCCAGTCCGTCTACGCACTTTTAAGGCGAAAGCCTGGTGATACGTATTAGCAAATTCTTTTCTAATACAGTATTACTTGCGCCTTTCTTCTCGCTTTCGTTTCTTTGTCTTTTCGCACGGATTAATTTAAATGGCTTCTTTTCTGTTATTACGTGTTTGCGTCAGTTCCTTCTATTTCATTTGTTCGTCTTAGTGTGCCAGCAGACTCGAACACGCTACGGCCACCCTAGAATCGGGGTTATGTGAGGGTGGTGTGCACCTTGTTGTGTCGTGGGCGACGGCGAGCGGCCTCGGCAGCGACGGGAGCGAAGGCGCACCGCGCCGGCACACGCACAAGTCCGCAAGAAGGAGTGCGCCCTCGCTGTAACAACCCCAGACAAAGAATGATTTATTAGATGCAGAGCATTTGATTCACTCGCCTTGTCCCTCCGGCGTCGTCGTCATTGTCGTTGTCGTCGTCGGCGTTGTCCACCCCTCCCCCATTCTCCTCGCCGCGCCAGCTGCGCTCTCCGCCGCTCACCCCCTCTCGTCTCCGATAGCGAACACTCTCTCGCGAGGGGCATTGGATTGGATTGGATTGGATTGGATTGGATTGGATGGGATTGGCTTGGCTTGGCTTGGCTTGGATTGGATTTGGATTGAATTGGATTGGATTAAAGTGGATTGTGTTGGAATTTGTTGCGTCATAGCCGCGGCACGTTGCGTCATAGCCGCGGCAGGCGCGCTGGGGCCGCGCATGTGCAGTACTCTCTCTTCCGCGGTTTCCTCTCCTTCGGGCGCGCTGTGCATTATAACGGTGTGCCGTTCTCCGGCGAAGCAAACATCCACGCTTGGCTCAACACCTAGAGTCCACGCCGCTTTACAAGTACGCCAACGTCTTCATCGACTGGGACCGGCTTACGCAGTTCCCCTCAACGTTATGCGCGCTATAAAACGCGGTCCCTTCGCCGCTCCGCCTATGCGTCGCATCTACACAGGGGTTCCCGCGAGGGGAGGTGGGAGTTTTTTTTCACATCAGGACGGCACCACAGACACGCATACGCACGTGATTGGAGGATTCCCCTCACGTGCGTCCCACCGCAACGACATCTAGTTACAAACTACTACAACACAAGCGCACACAGTGTGCGGGCGCTCCACCAGAGGGCGCCACATCACCACATCATCTCCCCGTGCAAAAGAAGTCCGCACATTCTGTGAAACACATACTCCACACACCTGTCCTACTCCCGTGACATCACGTTCAGGATTCACTCTGTCCGAACTATTCTACAACTCTTACTTTTCAAATTCACAGTGTTATGAATTTTGCTAGCCGTGCATGGTAGTTCTTGAAAGCTGGCAATTTCGGGCCAATCCCCCAAGTGGCCATGTGTTACGAAGGAAGGAATAGCATCAAGGAAAACCACTTTTCAGATGCTTTATTTTAATTTTGTTCTTCACCGCTTTTGTTCGAAAAAGCTCTCCACAGTCGTTTTTTTTTTCATAGAGTTCGATCCCCTCATAACCCTCTCTTATTTCGTGCCCTTTCCACTCCCGCATACGCTCCCTCTGGCGGTACGTGGTTACTTTATTTCTTTCCTCTCCACTTTCCTCGCTTTCAATGCTCTGCTTCCTGCCATACGACGGTGACGCTGAACAATACCCGTTGATATGTTGAAAGATCGCCTCTGAAAATAAGCACGCGCCGTTGATTGTGTTGTAGCGAGGATAATGAGCAGATGCCACAGGCCATCAAGCTATCGGGGTATGCGCCGTACCAGCATCAACCATGTGGAAGTGTAAGGTAGGTTATGTCCAATCCATACGCGGGGGTATGTGTCTAAGACGTGTCAGGGGAAGAAGATGAACACCATAAGGTGCATGCACGAGAAACGAGCTGGGTTATCTCAACGCTAGTACCTGTGTTCCTATCAGCTTCACCCCTGCGAATATACCATCTCAACCGGCTATCGGTACGTCGACTGTCTCCTGGACAGCATATGTAATACGTATAAGCGGTCCTGCCAGTAACCTTTGCACAAGCAATGCGCGTCACGCAACCCCTCGAGCGAGTCTACATTCCGCACTGATAAACAAAACGCACAGACATGCAACAGTTCGTTCGAAACTCTTTTGCGAGTAGACGATATCTGTAGAACACGCTCCCGCTGCAGACTGATATACGCGCAGTAGGAACCTGCGAAAAACATGTCCGCCAAACCACCAAAAAGAAAGGCCAGGTCCAGGACGTCTCCACTGATCGTATTATGCACACACCGGTTGACGGTCGACTGGTGGCGGTCGATGGTGCGGTCGCCACCAACGCTTCTGTAGAACCTGCCCGTCGCGTAAAACCGCAGCGCACACTACACTTGCTCCTCGACGGTCACGGGGCGAAAGCCGCGTCTAAGTCGTCGTGAACGGAGGTCTGTCGCCTAGCCGACTGTAGAACAAATGCCCAGCACTTTTCGAGAGCTAAAAACGAGCTCGAAATTGCTCCTTCGTTTAAAACACCTGTCGGGGTAGAAATATGCTTGCTACAGCGACCATAAAACTAAATCCCGCCGCAGCAGTGGCCACCACGGACGTCCCGAGCTCAACTCGGCCGTGCAAAACCATGCCCGAATTTCCTCCGAGTTCTAATATGAGTCAAACACACCCAGCCTATTCGTGGGCGCGGCGTAAGAACCGAAGCCACACCCTCCCATGGCGTCCGCATTGTGTGGGCGTAGCGTCGTAGCCACGAAGTCGTCATTTGATGCCCACAAGCACCAACAAGAACTTAGTACAAATGAAAAAATGAAGTCCCCGGGCCACCGTCAGCCACTGGTACCACAGTAGCGGGGTTTTCCGGTACGAACTGGAGTTCGCTATTTTACGAGCCGTTAGGAGAGGCCAAGACGACACGATTTTACCACGGGAGCCTTCTTCATACACCGTGAAAAACACAGTCGATGAGAAATGAGTAAACTTCAACGTCTAAGACGCACTCGCCAATGCTCAAACACGCTCTTGACACGCTGAATCGGAACGATTTATGACAGGCGCCCGCTGTGCACACTCAGGCAAGCCGTAAACAGAAGCCATATTTGATAGTCGGCAGCAGGGCGCATTCCGTTCGCTAGAGTGGACCCCTTTGATTACTTGGTTTGTGCTTGCGCAGAGCTGCACTGGGACTAGCCTCAAGCGATGTATCGAACATAACTCAGTGGGAGAACAGGACACCGAGAAAACGGGGCCGCCCCGTGCCGGGCCTGGCCAACAGCCAGGCTGGAGATTTCATACTTGCAGTGGGGTTATCTAGTTTATGCTGGGGAATAAAAATTGCAGATCGATTTCAGATGGTGCTGCATGCGGAAGATAGAACAAGCCGTACTTTATCAACGTAAGTGGCCCCAATACCGCGCGCTGAATATGCCAGGCGTGCTGCGCACAATCCCGGCGGTTTCGCTCGAGGTGTACTGAATGCTCCACTATCTCTGCTTTCATAACCCAAACAGCTGGAGACTAACTCGGGCCTTCTGGAATAGCGCCCCTGGACATCAGTGTCACATGGCACCACAGCCTCAACAGCTCGGAGGGTGTAATATCTGAGACAGATCTGGTAAACGAAACAGCCAAAGCCATCGATGGTGGCGGCTGCAGCAAAGAGCACCCACAGGGGTGTGCGGTTGAAGGAGCCCAATCCGTAGGATACTCTGAGAAGCAGTACATGTCTCATCATCCCAGTTTTCATTCCGGTGAAGCCGATTTACTCGGCCCCGATCCGGGACTCCTCCTCGTCACCGCCTTCCACAGTTCCACAACGGTTATCCCAATGGGTATTCCCCTAGCCACCACCGATGCTTCTTTCACAAGTTACGCGCGTGGGCTGACAGCGGCCGTACCGCCACCGTTATCAGGGTATTGCGGTGAGTCAACAGCTGCGCCAATGGATGTAATAACCCCCGAAAGCCGCCGCGGCCCCACCGCCGAAAATGTAGCCGCGGAAGTTGCCCTCCTTCAATTTTTACCTCGCCCTCTAGCTGCGGGTTCCTGCCGAGTGAAAGCAACCTGCCCCGTTGGATCGCCGGCGGGAGCACCAAATTCTTATTTAGCTTGAAAGCCCTTCCGAGCGACATTGTAGCGTCGGCGGCCCTCGTTGACCAGCTGGCCATAGTACTTCTGGAGGAAGGATAATATTAGATGATAGTCTGGCCGCATGTAAAGGTTTTCTCTCTCCCTTTGCCCGTACATTTCACGCTTGATTATGCGGGTCCCAAGTTGCCGGTTTAGACATGCACGGGTTGGGGGTGGAGGGAGGGGCATGCACGCACACCAGGGCTTCATGCCGGTACTGATGACATACCCGTTGTGGTGGTGGGAGGTGTAAACGTGGGAGTCTCATGCTTCAATGCGCCCTGTCAGTTCACAAAGACAGCCTTGCACGGGCTATACGCGCCTCCAAAAAGAGTTATGTTAAGATATGCCCACCTTTAAAAAGGCTGACCGACATAAATTCTGTAACTACATTGGTGACTGAAATAAACCAGTGACCGAAATAGCAATAGATAGCGTGATTGTTACTGAGCAAGAACAGATTGCTGATCATTTCAATAGATATCTTTGAAGTGTGTTTTCCTGCTCTAGTGTATATTTTCCAAACGGTAAAGTGTTCAACCCATGCGACGTGTGTTTCGTGTCTTATTCTGGTCTATTTTCGATGCTTTCAAATCTTAATTCCAAAACGTCATGTGGACGTGATAATCTCCCAAATGTGTCCCTAAGGAGATATGCCGAATATGTCGGTAAATTCCGGTATGAAATTTGTTTTATTGTTGTTATCAAAGGTACCAAGTGACTGGAAAGTCCCACGCGTAAGAATGTATTCTAGCAGGGTGACTGTTTGTCGCCTCGAAATTATCGACGCATATCTTTGACCTCACCTTGCTGCAAACTAACAGAACACATAATTGCATCCAAAATGTAAATTTTTTGAATCAACATCAACAAGGAAGAAGAGGAATATACCCCTAGCGGAACTACCACCTTGAAGCTTAAACATCTTTACAAACTCTCAAAAGGCGATAAGAGTTTTGGCAGATTGAATACCTACACGCTTCAGAAAGGTTGTCCCATTCACAATGAAGTAATCTGACATCACAAGGACACCCGGCAACGAGGGACAATGAAGGGAAAGTGGGATTCGACACAGCATGCTCATGCTTATCCACATACCCCATAATTCTGACGCCACCATATAAAAAAGCCCCTCCTTCAGGAACGTAAGCACCGGCCAGTATTGCGTCACCTGACTAAAAAAGGAGCCATACATTACCGCAACGTTCTCAAAAGCCTTGAAAGCCCTGCGAAGAGGTTCGCTAAAAACCTTCTATAGTACACTAACATAAAACTGTGCTAAACGTGAGAAAACAGCCACCCTCTTCCACGCAGCATGCTCATTTCCAACAATATGCTGAGAGGACAAATAAACATTACACATCCCACTTCTTTCAAGACATCGGAGGCAGCACTGGCTATCTTTGACCTCAAGATCGCCTTCGACTAATTGAGTGAGCAAGGACTGAGCTACTGGGGCTCTGGACTTAGGGTTTCACCTTTTAGGTCCTTAAAATCTGTGAACTCTTTTCCATTCTCCTACGATTTGTTACTCATGAAGTATTTTCTGTATATCCCTCTTTGTCTCGCTCAGTAAAAAAACTGAAACAACCAGTCAGGCCATTCTACTTGAGAGTAAACACTTCAAACACTCACACTCCCGCCTCCGTATACCCGAAACATTTGACGCACACATAAGTCACACAATCGTAGATGGCCTTTGTATTGTGTGCGCAGCGGTGACTAAAAAAAACTGCGAGTAGTCATTCTCTCTTCGCTTACCTTGAGTATTTTGAAAGCAAAACTGATAAATGTAGCTATTAAAGACAATAGTCTTTCTTGGGCTACTTAAACCCAGAAATTTTGGTCTGTCTGTCTGTCTGTCTGGGACTCGACTCAGCCACCCGGCCAAAGCAAAATTGATATTGCGCAATAGTCTTATATATTCACAGCCAAATGTAAACGTCTAAGCTCCGTTTATATGTTCATACTTGTCAACTTTGTTAAAGAAGGAGAACACATTACGCAAATATAAGTCAGGAAATTAGTACACAAGGGATGTTTATGGTGTTCATTTATTAAAAAAATTCATGGATGCTTGGTTTTTTGATAGCAAATGATATTCTACATCTACTGCAGAAAACCGCCGCCTCCTGGCGGCATATGAAAAATCACGCTGCAACAGCAACGAAAGGTTCCACTAGCAGGTTCCACGTTCTGGTTGGAACACACGTGGAGCACGGCCACGCGGTTCTATAAACCTTGTAGTCGGCCGCCTCCATTCACGCGCGTCTCCGCCGTACTGCAGCGCTGGCATCGAGGAACCCAGCCTCTAGGAGTTGAGCGCGGTGAATTCAAATCGGCTTGCGCAAACCTTTAGTGTGTTTACCTTGGGATGAGCGCGATGGTACAGGAACAGCACGAGAGGTGAGCGGGAAAGCAAAAGGGGGCATTTCCTTGGCAAATGTCTACAAAGACTATCGTCTTTTGACGACATTTGCAACGAAAGGAGCAGATACGCGGCCAATTTTTTCGTTTCAAAGCGCCCGCTAAAGGACGTGGAACTAACGCTATTGCGTCGTACATCTTAGACCTATACGTCCATGTCATTTAGAACTTTTTTGACCAACGGCTGTCCATGTGTTCCACTTCCTTTGTCTGTAAGTTCGGGCTGGTTTAATCCAAGAATACGCCTATCCCTCCCCTGCCACCTATCTGTCCCCACCATCGGCCGCTGCTCCGCGCCGGACGCTTGCGGAAGGGGGTGTGGTTTGACCTCTAGCTCTCAAGGTCAAAACTGGTCACCCCGCGTAGACTCCCCGAGGTGGCATAGTGTGACCTTCGCTACAATAATAATCTGTATCGGCCTGGCCTACCTCGGATGAAGAAAAAAAAAACGCTTTTGCGTAACCCGAGCTTTCCTGAGACATCGTCTGTACCGATACCACACAATAATTAGCATATGCAATGCCTATCTTAATGTTCTTCCGCAACTGTTAAATTTAAAGCAGAAAACATTCAAATCTTTCTTTTGTGAAAAAACAATTTCACAATTTGTTTTCATATCCTTTCAAGATTGGTTTGTTTTGATTCTTCAACGAATATTCCTAAATGTACAACATGAATTTGTAGAGAGGGTTTTGTTTTTGCTATCACGTATAGGTGGATAACGGGCAGCTTCTCATTTTCGTGTTCTCCGGATCCTATGCCCTGGTATTGATGTGACCATGCTCTAATGCGAATGAGAATGTACAGTGCGCGTGCGTATGTGCCCGTTTACTTTTCTATTTACAAGGCAGCCACCTGGTCAAGCTGTTTAAGACAGCATGTTTTTGTGATTGTTACATCGTTCGTAGCGAAACGTTGGCGTTTTCCTAACTATTCAGAAGACAGGCACATTTAAAAGGCGGGATTACCGCAAGCTTCGCATAGTTGTCACTGGAGGATGTGAGTCCACGTCGTGGCCCGTCCACGTCGTGGACGGGCAGTGGTTCTTCGACGGCCGCAAGTGCTCTCGATGGGGCTTTCCGCGGGGCACCTGCCTTCCGGCCAAGCACCGCGGCGTCTTCGGCAGCCTGGACGATTGTAGACGGCAGTGTGTCCACCGGTCGGACCGCAGCTGCGGCGAGGTGCCCCCGGCTGAGACGTGCTCCTTGCAACAGCTGCGGCACGCGTACTTCGCCGACATGCAGGCTAAGGGCGGCGTCCGCTGCGTGAACACGTCCCGACGGACGCGCATGAACCTCCGATGCCTTATCAGAAGCAACCAGTTTCCCTCCTTCGCCGCTTGCCGCAGAATCTGTGGGCGCAAATAGGTACAGAAGTTTCCGTCGGCAAGGTCCGTGGCAATTTTTAACGCTGAGTAACAAAGTTTGTGTGCTCTAGAACACCACTCGGTGCATTCATTTATGTAATGGTTCTTGTGGCGGTTGGGAACAGACACGTACTCTCTTTTACCTGAACTAAAGAACAACGTTCAAAGATAGTGCAAGGCGTAATTCTTAGTGTTATGCTAGATTGGCCGTTCTCACTGGAACTTCAATTCGTGTTTCAAAACTGCAAATCCCAAAATGTTAAAACACTATTTTAGGTATGGCATGCCCCATTATCCCTGCAAACATACAGGGTTCTTACACATTCTTTCTTTGAAGGTTTTCTTTTGCTGACTCAGTGTAAAATTTTACAGGGCTTTTTCGCAAAACTCAATTCTACAAGTTGCCATGACGTTCTATAAGTTGCCGTACAGTTTCGGCAATAACAAGTTTCCATAACGAAAAAAAAAGGTGGAAGTCTGCTGATGTCGCATCGGTAGGGGAGAGTGGCGAGCTTAAAGACGCTCGTGCGCAGGCGTCAGGCGCAGGCGGTCCACCCTTCCCCTCCGCGCCTCCTTGCAGCTGCTGCTGTTTCGGGGAACACGGTACCACTCATCGACTTGTGGGGATGACGTATCCTCTGGGGGATTGGAAGACGTTATTCATACGTTGTCTTCGTGCATACTAGAGCTGACAAAAATGCGTCTCAGTAATTGCCGTTGCAAGGCGAGGTGACTCTTGCTGCCACAGCGGCGCCTGAACCCTGCCGGGTCGATGAACTACATGCCCCGGCGGCTTGTATTCATTCTCCCTCGACGACTGCGTGTGAAAGAGGAGTTACGTTTGGTGAAAGCGGTGGTGTAGCGTCGGACCCCACCAATTGTTTGTTTGGAAGGTCGAACTGACCAATAAGTTTATCGGCGCTGCACACAATATACCAGAAGTGATAAGTTGGCCCGCAATACGGTTAGCGCCAGACTTGGCTGAACAGCGAGCGTTCGTGTATTCAGCACGTAAAACATTGGTTCCTAGGGCGTAACTACTGAAAGGTCAATCGCTAAGATTATGTACCTAGGACGTAACTGAGTTAGTTGATCGCTAAGATTGCAAGTTTCTTGACTTCTTCGATCTACTTTTGGAAGTAACCTTTTTTTATAACTGTAAATACAGTTTTCTATGTCATCTTATCCTATCGTTGTGTTGTTCTCGTAATCTGCTCCATCGCCAACAATGCCGAGTTGTAAAAGCGAAAGGTTCCTTCGCCGAAAAACGATCCTCAAACCACCAACGAGGGATTACTGAAGAAAAAAAAAACAAAGCGTTTAAACATGAGCGCCGAAACTAGTTCGCCATTGTGCAGGTTGGGAAAGAACGCATTGTGTATTCTGAACAACCTCAATTTGCCAACAAGGCCTTGTCAATGAGGAAACGGTCTCACCAATAAAATATTCCGTATTGAAACATTTGGAAATTTCGGCAAAATTCTCCAAAAAGATTCGAGACATTTAGTGCAAAGAAAATGCCCTTAGCGAAACGCGACACACTTGGCATTTCTGGGCTGGCACTCGTGCGTAGACACTTCCGCCCAGATGTAGAAAGCCGAATTATTCCGCTGTCCCTATGGGGAAATAAAACAAAGCTTTAATATTTCTGAAGCCGACAACTCTGCGACTGGCACACGGTACAACATCTGCGGAGATTGTATGGGTACAGGGTTATGGTGTTACGTGACAACAGAACAAATGAAAGCAACCACGCTAGATGATGAAGTGATCTATTTGCCCGATGTCAGCCATGAGCACCAGTCTGCGCCTGCTACGCACCGCACACAACTGTGTCTTCTTCGGTCATAGGTGTGCATAGAGGTGTCTGGTGTTGTCCACTTCATCTTCTCGTGATCATATATGCAAGGTTTCTAAGCTGTTTAGTGCGAAAATTAACGCCATGTCTTCCATCACAGGTCGCATTTGCAAAGACAGACTACACTCGCATGAAAGCAAAACAATTGTGGGATACTTCCATATGCTTCCAGAGTTGTAGAAAATCACTAGCATAATAACTAGTATATGCGTGTTCTTGGCGCAGCCAAATTTCTTGCTTCCGAAAGATTTATGCTTAAATGATAGTCTTACTGAATGTTCCAGTATTTTTTCCTCGGTATTCATGGTGTACCGCGCTCTTTGTCTTGCCTTTTATTGTGAGCCCTGCCTTTAAAAAATTTACTGCCCTTCCACTCTGTGAAGAAGGATGACCTGCAAAGCAGCCTGCCGTCCACGGAGTGCACGCTTGTTTGTGATTTACGACTGAGCATACTTCCTAGCCAATTACCGGAATGAAATTTGGAAAAGACCCGAGCTCTATCCTAGTGCACAAACCTAGAACTGTCTCTTTCCCTCCCGCGTCGTGGGGTATTTTACCCTTTGTGTAACATGCCAGCCCAATCCACTCTACCACAGACGACACCGGACCGGCCGCATTGGGCTGTTTGACGGCCACGTACAACCTCACGCCAACACAACGGACATGTCTTCAGTAAGGGTACGAAACATATATATGCGTGTGCCCGCCCCCCTACCACCCTCCTCTCCCAACCCGTGCACGCATTAACCGGCAAGCCCTGATGAGCGGGTGCTTAGAATAGAAAGATACTGTCCAACATGCCGCTGTGAAAGCCCTTTAAACAGAACGAGTGATATTGGCCCACATCGGCGTTTCAAGCTGCTGTTCATCTGGGAGGGATTCGCAGCTGCAGGACCAGCTGGAACTTATAGGGCTACTGAAGTGCTTTTAAAACCGGGCACAACTCTACTTTTTACAATTATTACATTGGTCAGTTTATGCCTGTAAAGTTTTTTTCGTCATTTTTAGCTTGGGAACAGCGGTATTCGTCGTTAAAGTTGACCCTACGCCCCACCCACCGCTCCCTGCCTCATCGCCGGAAGAGCGAGAAACTGAGCGGAAGCGACCGGAAGTAGCGTCATATTCGGAAGACGGCCAGCGACGTGCGCCGCCGCTTCGCTGTGTCCCAGTTTTCTGGGCGAAGTTCCGAATTAAGCAGGCGTGTAATCTGCACTTCATTAATCATCATTGTATAGAGTTGCTTCCGCGTCGATTTTTAACCGTAATGCTACTGCATGATTCCCTAAAGCGACTCCTAGATACCAGAGATTTCCTACCCGAGCGCCCGTGGCTACTACATTGCCTTCACGACTAGTCGCGGGGCCGGCCGTGTCGTCGGGTGCTCTGTGCTTCGTACGCGAAGCGATGGGCTCAAACAAATGCGGAGGTACCTCAAGTTCCTTATCCATTATTATAAGGGAATTAGAAAATTTGTGGTACCACAGCGCCCTGGGCTTTCGTTTTCCCGATCAACGTTGTTGGCTGTGACGACAGCTTAGCTGAATAGCTAGATTTTAAGAAGAAACCAAGCAAGCTGAAAGCATGAAGCGTTTTCTGCGCGCGGAAGCGCTCCGCACACTCGCCGGTCGTGCATGTCCGTACGGCGCACGAAACGGCTCGCACCACACATGCCGCGGCAGCGACCGCCCTTCGCTGCTGTCTAGAATCAAGGCCGTCGCGAAGAGCAAGGTAAACATGCAAGAGAGGATGATAGTGTGGTGAAAAATTGTGCTAGGGATTGTCATCCAAGGTGATTTCGAAAGAGGTGATCGAATTTGTATCGCGATGCGGAGCGCCGACCGGTTGCGGAGGCTCGTCGACGGCAACAAACGAACCTGCCCGAGCACGAGATGCGGCGAGAGGCCGATGGATGGCGTTACCTGAGCGAAAGAATGAGCACAGCACCGATCGCTAGAATGACTATCAACGTAGGAATAAGGTTCCCGTGCGAGAAAGGGGATGATAGCGTGGTGAAAAACTGTGTTAAGGATAGTCATTCGTAATTGTAGAGATAGCGGCAACCAACTAGCTCCCTTGGTGCTAAGCCTAAAGTTCAGGGCGATTCCACGAGAGAACGAACATGCGTGTGCACGACCATTTTTTGTTCATTCTTGTTTCTTTATTATATATGCGCGCAATATGGAAACCCCCGAAGATCAAGTTTGTTTTCTCCTGAGGTGCGTAGTTCGGGAGAAAAAAATGTTTGAATGTGCCCGGAGCGCAGCGGTGGTTCCGGCAACTGCAGATTTTTTCAAGTTTGCGTCTCTGTGTACGTCAAGGAGTGCAAGGGGTGTGTATAAAATGTTTCAGGCCATAAACTAGACCAGAATGCTAATCAGTGTAACGCAAAATCAGCGTCCAGCAGCGAACAAAAAATTAAAAAAAAAATTGTGAAATCGGCCCAGACGATAGTTTGTTACTGTTTTTGACGCCCCATATCTACATTTCTTCTTTTCTGAAAAAACTTGTAAGTCAGCCATTTTGTTGGCCATACGTTTCTGAACGCATCAGCAAAAGATGGTGTTTGTAGAAAATTTATAAGTACTGAAAAAATTGAATAACTTCGGCTCTTTTTCAGATATTGCGCAAATTCAAAACTCAATATAAAAAAAACCCATACTCGATTTTCTTCAAAATTGCGGAAACAAGACTCCTTTACTTGGACAACAAAACTGGGGAAAAACACGTTGCATCATTTTGTTCAGAACAAAGTTATAAGGGGCCAAACTTGGGGCTCGCGCGACGCGTCTTGGCGCGCCGCGGTAAGTTCCGGCCGCTGTTGCCGGACGTAGCGCGGGTGTACACGGGCGGTAATTCACATTCCACTGCCACATGCCGGCACGGCCAATCTCATTCCAATATTCCCAAACGAAAAAAAAACTATTCTGGAGATTCTTCTTTTTGCCCGCCTCTGTTTCCCTAATGTGTTCTTTAACGAGCTAACTTTCTGGCCGATACCAGCTGCAAACAGCTCCTTTGCAAACGCCACTCTTCTTATAGGGAAAAGAAAGAAGGATTCGAAACAACAGGAAAAGTTTTTCCGGTGGTTATACCGGGTAGAAGTGGTAGGAGTGGTCGAAATTTTCTATTATTATGGCGCTTCGGTCACAGCACGAGTATATTACTAAAGGGATTTCAGATTTTCTTCAGTTTCTTCACAAGAATATTTATTCAAGTAAAAAGACACATGTTTGGAAATTGGCTGTCAGAATACTGTGAATAATTAGTTACAGTCAGGAACACGGCAAAAGGCATACGTGTGGGAATACAACTCAAGTAAAATCTTTATAATATCTGCACCACAGCTTCCTCGGGCGCTCATACAGTCAAGCACAGGAAACTGAAAACGGGCAAATGGCAGTGGGCTCACTTTCAGCGGTTCTGGCGACAGTTAAACGCTGTTCGTTTGGGTGTTCCTTCGTGACAGATCACACGTGCCAGGACTGGATGCCTCGGATGCGTGGCAGACGCTTCCATTCTTCGCGCTTTTCCATGCGAAACTCTTCGATGCCTGCAGCAGATGCGTGAATCATGATCACCTTCTTTAGCATGCTTTGCAACTCGGCAATCATTTCAGCTGCTGACCGAATGACGTTGGTGCTGCCTGCCCTCAGGTTGTGTAGCGAAGCGTGATGTTTTACAATACCACCAACTCCATCACACGAGTTTTTTCCGTGTCCGGTAGCAGAGAACAGCCACTTCGCAGACGTGTAGTTTGCTCTGGAAAGTTCGTACAGCTGATATTTGTTCTTGAAATGGCTAGCTGCACCGTCACTAACGTAAACAACGTGGCTGTACACAGGGGCACTTTCTTCCGGGCATTCGTGCACCTTGTGGAGCGCATAGCATGCATGTGCGGTATCGTGTTGCGTGTGATCGCTGACTACTGCGAAGCTCTGAACTGATTTTCTCGTAGTTACAACGCACGTAAACAGTGAAACCTGTGTTTTGTGCCAGTGGTACGACTGGACTTCATTTGGCAGAAATCTTTTTAATCTGAGAACCATTTTCCCATACAGCGTACGTGACGTCTTCTTCGTCCGAAACGCCCAAAGCGGACATGGTAAGGTTGTCGGCCATTGGGCATTGCCGGCACTCGCCCAAGAAACACTGCGTCGATGGTGAGGTGCAAAGACAAAGCTCCTTTAAGTTGCTCATTCTTCGGTCAACCCCTGTAACGTTTTGCAGGGCCAAAGCAGACAGGTCGGCATTTGCACAATAAACGCAGACGCACACTTCATGCTGGGGTGAGTGCAAGACCCATTTCAGGCGCAAAGAATAAAACTGAAGGTCAGTCCATTCCCTCCCTTGTAACTGCCCGTGCGCCATCTGTTTCGGTTGCCTGCGCATCGGAGGAACCTTTGTTTTTTTTTGTTTTGCATCCCGCAAAACACTGGCGTTCGCAAAGGAGCGCTTTTGAGCTGGTATCGGCCAGAAAGTTAGCTCGTTAAAGAACACATTAGGGAAACAGAGGCGGGCAAAAAAAAAAAAAAGAAGAATCTCCAGAATAGTTTTTTTCGTTTGGGAATATTGGAAAGAGATTGACCGTGCCGGCATGTGGCAGTGGAATGTGAATTACCGCCCGTGTACACCCGCGCAACGTCCGGCAACAGCGGCCGGAACTTACCGCGGCGCGCCAAGACGCGTCGCGCGAGCCCCAAGTTTGGCCCCTTATAACTTTGTTCTGAACAAAATGATGCAACATGTTTTTCCACAGTTTTGTTGTCCAAGTAAAGGAGTCTTGTTTCCGCAATTTTGAAGAAAATCGAGTATGGGGTTTTTTTAATTGAGTTTTGAATTTGCGCAATTTCTGAAAAAGAGCCGAAGTTATTCAATTTTTTAGTACTTATAAATTTTCTACAAACACCATCTTTTGCTGATGCGTTCAGACACGTATGGCCAACAAAATGGCTGACTTACAAGTTTTTCAGAAAAGAAGAAATGTAGATAGGGGGCGTCAAAAACAGTAACAAACTATCGTCTGGGCCGATTTCACAATTTTTTTTTAAATTTTTTGTTCGCTGCTGGACGCTGATTTTGCGTTACACTGATTAGCATTCTGGTATAGTTTATGGCCTGAAACATTTTATACACACCCCTTGCACTCCTTGACGTACACAGAGACGCAAACTTGAAAAAATGTGCAGTTGCCGGAACCACCGCTGCGCTCCGGGCACATTCAAACATTTTTTTCTCTCGAACTACGCACCTCAGGAGAAAACAAACTTGATCTTCGGGGGTTTCCATATTGCGTGCATATATAATAAAAAAACAAGAATGAACAAAAAATGGTCGTGCACACGCATGTTCGTTCTCTCGTGGAATTCATTAACATCAGGCGATATCCGTGCAACCTGAGCCGGCTGGAGCTGTTGGGGCAGGCGTTCTAAAGCCCGTCGGGAACCAGCGTTCTGCGCTTGGGTTCCTCTGCCTTGGGGGCGAACAACGTTCGGCTCCCCTATTCTAAAACATGCGTATGTGCAGCAATGCCACGTTCCGCTGACCGGCCGAGCAGCGACCCGGCCCAGCACCTCTGCGCGACGCGGCGAGCGGCGGCGGCCGCGCTGCCTGTGCGCATCGCTGGCCGCTGCACAGAGCTTGTTGCCGCCTGTCCAAATGTAAAAACAAAGTTCCACATTCGAGGATCGGGATGATGGTGGGTTGAAAAATTGTGCTAGGAATTGTGACTAGCGCTGGTAGTGAAAGCGGCGAACCAATATCTGCGCAACTTCCCTGCACCCGAGAAACAAGTCGGCCATGAGTCGTCGGGGGTGAACCCCTTTCTAAAGGTCGCCACGAGCGAACCTGTTGCGTTTATACTTCCCTCAGGCTCTCCTATTCTAAGGAAAGATTGTGTGAGCCCTCCATTCACCAGAGGACCTTCTAGCCCGTATCTGAACGGGAACAGAATGAGATCTTCAGGCCGAGCGGTCCCCGCAGCGCCGGCACTTCCGAATATGACGTCATCTGCCGCCAGCCAATCGCGAAAGGCAGCCAGGGCTCTCACCATGCCCGCGGGTAGGGGTCGTTTGTTTTGACGAAAAAATATGGTTTGGGTGTATTTACACATAAAATAAACATGTTTTTCGAATTCAGCGTCAGGAAAACCACAATGTAATGCCACCAACAAAATTTTTTTGAAAAGCTCTTCACCAGCCCTTTAAGGCGGCAACAGCGGTGGCAGCGGCTTGCCGTGGTCTTCGCGCCCATTCACGCTTATGTTCTTGCTGACGCTTCTTAAGGGACCCCACCACCGCTCCCTTCTTGCGTATCTTCGCGAAACGGGAGTTAACCTATACTTGTAGCGTATCTTCGCTACAAGTATAGGTATTTATGCCAACGGGAATACTATCGCAATTAAAAAAAGTTGTCGCTCTTCCACCAAGCGAGCGACGTGCGTCCGTCCCATAGCGAGTTAACACCTCGAGGGCTTCGACCACTATTCTAGTGGACACACACGTGGGTGTCCCTTTCGCTGCCCAGCCGTAGGCATCTGATCGTCTGTGCAACAAACCAAACCCAGACGCAAACTGCTCGACTGCGGAGGACAGCTGACTGGGTGCACTGAGCCATGAGACTGCCAAGTTTGAATCTCCCACCACCCCAACGGGTATGTCATCGATAGCGGCATTAAGCTCAGCTTTGCGTGCATGTCCCCTCCCTTCACAGCCAACCCGTGCACGCTAAACCGGCAACAGGGGATATGCGCCTAATTAGGCGTGAAATACACTGGCGAATGGAGAGAGCAATACTTTCTATGCGACCAGGCTAAGATCTATTATTATTGTTCCACCACAACAACTATGACCAGCTGGCCAACGAGGGCGACCGACGCGACAATGTTGCTCGGAATGGCTTTCAAGCTGAAGAAGAATAATATGCTCACGCCGGCGTTCCAACGTGGCGAGTTGCTTTCAACCGGCCGGGGCACGCAGCTAGTCGGGCGAAGTGGAATATGAGGCGGCAATCATAGAGAGGCAACGGCCGCGACATTTTTCGTTGCGGCGGTGGCGGCGGCTTTCGGGCGTCTTTACACCCATTCGCGCTGGTGTTGATGCTCTGCAATGATCTGATAACGGCGCTACGGCTGCTGTCAGCCGACTGCGTAACTTGTGAAAGAGGCATCTGTGGTGGCGAGGGGAATAATCGTTGGGATGACCGTTGTAAAAGAGAGGTCGGCGGTGGCGAAAAGGAGCCCCGGAGCGGCGCCGAGTAAATCTGCTTTCCCGGAATGAAAACGGGAGGGGGGGGGGGGCAGACGTTGCAGTAAAATGACCGATAAGGTGCCTCACAGCTGCGTCGTTCAAGAACACCACGTGCAGTCCGGCCACTGCCTCGATGACTTCGGTCCACGTTCGGTCACAGCACATACTAGAATTTTTGGCATCACGCGTTTACTCGGATTGAACCATTTTGCCTCTCTTCGGATTCCAGATCTACTATTTACGGATTAAAGCCTTCTTCAATATCACAACGAACTTTCTTTGTGGTCACGCGTAGCAGGGGCCCCAGGTAAAGATAGCCGAGGTCGTCGACGCCTTGTATGGAGCATCACGCCGGTGCAATTACCTGTTCATTATGCTCCAACGCCCTTGATGGAGTGTCTTATTGCGCCGCTTTGCGCACGGGCGAATTCGGTTACCTGCATGACAGGAAAACGGTAGCTAGCTGCACATGCAGCAGGTACTATGTCGAGGCCCGGATGTACTGCATTATGGGTGACGAGGATGGCGACCCTGGAGCATTGCAGCATGGCGCACAGCCTACGAATGCCAACCATGACAGCCACGCCGAGGCGCGGGACAACAGTGCGCTGTACTGTCACTGACGTACCGTCACAGTGACGTGCTACGGTGCTCGTCGACTCTACGTCGGACCAATAAGCGGCCTTAAAAACGGCGGCCAAAAATTTCTTGACCAATCTCCCAGTCAGCCCAGAAAGTGTTTCCCAAGACCCGCTCGTCTACGGCCGCTTTCTGGCATGTCTGGCCAGCATCCAGGTTCTGGCAGCCAGTTATAATACGTTGAACAGGCAACATTCGTCCACCACCACTTCGGTATTTCTCCGGGAGCCCGTTCTCAGACACAACGGCAGGTGCCCGGATGCCAGATATTGAGTTTACTTTGGGCGGGCGATGTCCAGAAAAAGAACGGCCGACGTACGGCCTTCGGGCATCCGTTTTTCTTTAGGGAAGCGGGGCTGAGCCGAAGCACGGCAAGGGACCGACCGGCCAAACAATATTTGTATTCATGTGGCAGTTGGTGTTAGGAAGGAGACCGGCCGGAGTGTCGCTGCCGTGCATTCGCTCTTTCTACGGTCAACCGCGCGTCCGGCGGCAGAAGATTCGTGTGCTTCGGGCAACCGGTGTTGTAATGGAGACCGGCCGACGTACACCCCTAAAATGCACGTTTTTCATTCGGTTAGCGGTCTTCGGTCCAATCACGGCCAGGTACGGCTGCACAATATTTGGAAACCGAGTTCAGGCGGAACCAACCGACGTAAGGTGTCAGGTTACCTGTCATTCCTTCGGTAAGTGGAGTACAGCCGAGCAACGGCACGCGTCTGGTTTTTCCTTCGCAGAAGAAAAGCCGTTACGGAGCCGAGCGATGCAGAGGCGTTATTCATCCGTTCGGTGTTTCTACGGTTCAAAAGATCGAACTTCCTTTGTTAAGCAGTAATGAGAGGTACCAGGTAAACCGGGAAGGGGCAAAAACTCACTGAACCACACCAGTTAACCTTTTAGGCCATCGCTATATCATTCATTGCAACAAAACGGCTGTGCCACACCGACGGATGAGCTAAGCGTCGCCAGTCATTACCACGCCTCGCCCGCCAGCCTCGTCGACGCACCAGCTCAAAGCTATTCGCTCCCTTGAGAAATGCTGAGCATTGGAGACATCAACCAGACATGGATGTTTGACCCGAGATGGCGGTGGTTCACCGAAAATAACTGGCCTACAAGGGCGTCGAGTAAGCGGCCACCACTCAAGAGCTGAACCGGCGCCATGTCAATTACTACCCACCAAAGAAATCAAGGGCGCGCAAAAGGGCACGTTTGCCGCAATTCGCCTGGCTATAATACTGCAAAAAATAATGTTGTGTTATTTTGTTTGTACTAAACATAAAAAAGGCTAAACTCGCGCATTTGTAGGCTCAGCTTCGTGCCCTGCACAATGTTTCTTTATCTGATTTTATGACTGCCTGTTTAATAATGCCTGGCGATTACGATACACCCTAATGCGTTAATTGCGCTTAGCAGCAGTGAGTCGTGAGTTCTCTAGATGGGAGCGATGATGAGCTTCTACGCCGTCGGCGCGAAGTGCGTCTCAGGAAGGGACCGCGAACTGCGTCTTAAGCGAACGCCAAGCGTCGCACCGTCGAGCGTCTCGTGCGGGCACAGCGTACTGCCCCCTTCCCTCACCCACCGCACACTTTCAGAGAGCGCTGGCTCGCGCCGCCACGGAGAACCGCCCTCCCCTCTCAATTTCACGAGACTCTCCTGCTTTGCTTTCTTTCTTCGTTCGCTTTTAAATGCGGAGCATTTCTTAGGCTCGCCTGGTCCTGCGTCGTTGATGGCGGCGCCGTCCACACGCTCACTGCGCATGCGCAACTCTCCTCCTGTGGGTGTACCACAGCTCCGCGATACTACACTATAAAAAAAAGAAATAGTTAGCGGCGCCCGGTTTCGATCCCACGACTCTCTGGCCGCAACGGGAGGTACGCGGTGCTCTTCCCACTACGCTACAAATCCGGGACAGGAGCAAGTGCTACGAACGCGCCTTATGTCCTTGACTCATTCAAACTACGTCAAGAAGCTACTGATACAACGAAGGCACGCGAAGCTGAACATCAACGGAAACGACGAACTGAAAACTTTAGAGGGGGATGCTGAATTTCCCGTGGGAAAGCTGTGGCGGGAAGCGCCACGCGCCTTGCAGCTCAACCAGCCCCGTCCGCAGCGCCTCTGATGCTGATTGTGGCAGGATGCCCCTAGGGATTGGCCAACCAAAGAATCCATCACGAGATAGGTTCGCGTTCAACCACCGTCGTCATCTTCCCGTAGGGGAACCGCCGAAGAAGAAGAAGAACGAGAAGACAAAGCTGCGAAGAGGAGGGCGTGTACATTGCTCTCAGCCGGTGCACCAATGTCAACAACCTTTACCTCACCAAAGCTGACGGAGACTACCGATTCTACCACAGAGACAACATCGACAAGAACATGATGGACGAGTTTCGGCGCCTCGAGAACCACCGCCGGGCGCCCTTCCTTCGGCCGCGCGTGACTCCTTTGCGCGCAGATGGGACACCAGGGGGAATGAGGCGCTGCCTGTCGAGGCGCGGTAGCCGCAGCGGCCGCGCCGTCCTGCCCGCGCTCGCCCTGCCCCTTGCCGCGGGCCAGGTTCGGTCGTGCGTTGTGGACCGTCTCGCGTCGTTCTCCATTTCTTGCGCGATGCAGTCGACAGCAAAGAAGTAGGAGCAAACGGATGAAAACAAGCTAACTCGCGCATTCAGCGTAACACGTTTGCATGCTAAGCGGCGGCAGAATTCGCTAGTCAACGGGTGATGTGCCGCAGATTTGCCTGCCCAGGGCATTCTGCTATGCCCTGACGGCAACTGTGGTACGTTTTATTGCATTACGAGGATACACGTTATACTTAAGGTGTGAACCATCAAAGTAATTAGAAGAACTGAATGCAGTGAAGCCTTGCGTGATGTAGGCTGAATTTCACAAATTTTGTTTTTTTTAATTCTCACCGTAAAAAATCAAGGGAAGCTTGCCACTTACGCGCAATACTTGAATGGGGAAGCTCTTGTATGTGGGCATTGCAGGACCCACAATTTAATCCGCCATAGTTGCGGGGCTAGTATTCGTCGTCATATGCAGGGAGGTCGTCTTCTTCGCCGCGAGTAATAGATGAAAGTCATCACTCAGCATTGCAGACTTCCTGTCTTCTCATGCAGCGGTAGCGGGTCTTGCGTCTCGGGAAGCCGGTACACGCCAAATATCTGTCCATTATCCATTATTTATGCGCGGTAAAGGGACTGCGCCCAAAGGGTTGAAATGCATTTAAAAATTTTACGATGAACGAGGCACGCGTCACGACGCCTGGTTTTTTTATCTTTTTTAAGAGCGCTTGTACAAGGAGGCTCGAGCTCTACATTATGTTAATATTTTTCCTCACTCTGTTTACCAGTATCTTTTTATTTCGCACTTTTTAGGTTTTGTAAGTGAGTTTACGTACTTTTTTTTTTCATTCGCCTGTTAAATATTTTCCTCTCACTACTGTAAAGTAGTTTGACTGTTTATTTTATTTTCTGTAGTTAGTGTGCATACTTCACCCGCAAATTTTTTAACCAGTGCTTGTTCACGCAAATAAATGAGCTGGAAAACTGCGTGCGGGACTGCGGTTTGTTTGGCCGGGTATTGCATGAAAGCCCAGTGCCGTCAGCACGTTTCAGTTTCAACGGTTATTCTACGGTAGTGCCGATCTGGAAGACGGTGCTCTATTTCGAGGAAGGCGAAATGCATTCGTGTAGCAGGGTGGTGTCAGTACATATTACAACCCAGGTTTTTTTTTTTTTTTAATAGAACCACTTCCCGTAATGCGCAAACGCTTTTAAAACTGCAATGCGAACTGGTGGCCCGCAACTACATTTCAGTAATGAAAGCTGACAAAAATTTTTTAGTGACAAATATCGTTCTTTTTATCTGATAGAAAGCAGCCGATTCGAACTGACGGTGCGCCCAGAAATGCCAGCCGCGCGATACTTAACTACCTTACCGCCTACTCACCGTAACCCAACAGCACATGCGTGCCTTTGCCACCGGTGTGGACCCGGACGCGGAATTCCCTCTGGCGCTAGTAAAAACCAGATCACTCAACATAACGGCAACACAATGGAACCACACGGAACCGCCACGATGCTTCGCATCCGCATCAGGGTTCCCCACGAGAAGATGGTGTAATTTTTTTCGTTCACTCGTCGGTCTTGCCATCCTTCCCTCGGTTACGCCAAAAACGCGGCTCAGCCCATAGACGGCCGCCAAAGGGCTGCGCCCAAAAAGAAGGAAAATTTTAAATTTGCGATAACAGCAAAACCTTGTCAATAACGACGCCTGGAGTTTAATTTATTTGCGTGTTTGAAGGTGAGCTCAGCTACACTTGGGATATCACACATTTGGTTAAGCATTATCTCCAGTATCCTAGTCAACACGGATTTTCTCAAGGTTTTGTGAACGCAGATTCTTGAGTTTACGCATGATTTGGCTCTAGCAATAGCTAAGCGTAAAGTAGTTGACTGTATTTTCTTGTACTTCAAAAAAGTATTCGACGTTATTCAATATGACCATCTTGTTCGTAAATTGCGGGACTATAAATTGAATGTATTCGTTATTGCATGGATAGCCCAGTATCTCTCGTCAGGACAGCAGTCGGTCGTTCTCAACGGTTGCTCTTCCGGATATGTTCCCGTGACCTTAGGAATTTCCAGGGCTTAGTTGTAGGCCCTCTTTTTTTCTGTTATGTATAAATGATATTACTATTGGCCTTAAATCTTCGTTCAAAGTGTTCGCCAATGACAGTGTAGTGTACAGGAGTATAGAGAACATGATTCCGAATTCCTGAATCATGATTCGAATTTAATAGCATCTGGTGAGCCGATTCAGAAATGTCGATGAATGTGAAAGAGTGTGTTAACGTCAGCTTTACAAGGAAACATTCATACCAGTTGGATTCGTATAGAGTAAGTGACCCTCCTTTAAGAAGGGCCACAGAATATAAGTAACTAGGAGTTTATTTAACAAGTGGTTTGACATGAACTAGGCACGTTCACAACATAAATGTTAAGGCTGGACGTGTTTTGGGTTCTCTGAGACAAAGTTTCAGCTAACCTCTATCTAACTTAAAAGAACAACTGTATTTCATTCATGTGCGCTCAATGTTGGAGTACGCATGTGTTTCCTGGGACCCGTACACCAAAGAGCTGGTCGATACGCTGGAAAACATACAGAATAGGGCAACGTGATTCGTTTTAGGTAATTGGGATCGTCAACTAGGAATTTATTGCGAATAGCTTGAGGGAAAGCAAAAGTAAACTTAAATGGTAAGACGTGAAAGATCACAGACGAAACCTCCAGTTGAAATTCTTTTATAGTATCTATCATTCGAAGAGGAGAAGTATATCCAAGTGCCATTCTACACATCCCGAAGGGGGACCACAATAAATTAACTTTCCTCTAAAGGTGGCGCCTTGCACAATTCATGTTCTCTTAGATCAATACGAGAGTCAAATTATCTTCCACCTATGGTTGTATACATTGTTTGTAATGACGCTTTCCACCGCGCTTTGTTGAAATATGTTGTTATTTGGTCTCAGATTTGATGCTTACGTTTATGTATCCCTCTGCTGTAATGCATGCCAAGGAAAAGCAGGTATAAAAAAATAAATGGAGTCCCCGTGAAAAAGTGCCTCTTTGTGGCATTATTTAGGAAATGGGAATAGCCGAGCACAAAAATTGTTCCCCTGAGTGTCAATTGCCGTAAGAAAAAATGACGGACAAGCAGTCATTGACGCTCTATGAAAGTGCGAAAACATGGCCAATAGAACGGTTAGAGTGCAAAGCACGGCTGGCGCTGTTTTTGAGGGATGTGCGAGAAACGCCATGTTACACTCCAGAGCTGGAGGATGGTGTGTATACATAGAGCCGAGCCGCTAATTCGCCTTCGAAGGGATGAGAGCCTTACGCATTCAAACTCGACCAAAGAAATATTAATTATGTTTTCTTCGTTGCAGTATGCAAGGTTTGGTGTCTGCATACTACGATAGCTATGTTACTGGTTTGAAACAAATTATGAAGCTCTGGTCTTACATCTTTCCTTGCGTGAACACAAGCTAGAACTGCTGCCACTAGAAGCGGGGGGTCATTCGCAACACGTCTGCAATTTTTTTATGAAGTACGAAATTAGATGAAAATTAAGTTCTTTGACTATTAGGTGTGGTGCAGTTAACTCGTGGAAACAACATCAAAATAGATTGATAATAAAGGTGCACTTGTTCGATCTCTCGTAGAATCAGCCCTGTAAAAGCTTATTAGAAAAGTTGATCGAGTATAAAAGTTCTTTCTAAGAAAAATGAAAAAAACCTGGGCAAACTTTTTGCGGGAAGCAAATCATATGGAATGTTCCTGAGTTTTTTCTGGAGTGCTAAAACGCTTCGTTAAGGTATGCGCGCCGGTTTTACATACAACTAAACTGGTCAAGCAACTGTTCTAAAAATAGTTGATTTAGTCAGACCAAGGACGTGTTCAGGAAAATTTTTCTAAAAGTACTTGGTTAAAGCGGCATTTCCATCTTTGTGCAATTCAAACCACTAAAGTAAGTGCGCTCTCCCACCCCCCCGGGTTATTAAAGCTGGGCCTCCGCACAGGAGATATCAGGACCTGGATAATACAACTATTCCAGATATCGCAAAGAAATGAAAATTTTCTGCATTACACAGTAAAAGAGGCACAGCACGAACGACAAGTTGTGAGCCGTGTTTAATAAAAGAATTTTGCTGTCAACTGACTCTGATCATTAACCAAGGCTGCGCTGAAGGCTGGAAGGCTGCTGTTGTCGTGCGGGCTTGCTTTGTTGTGGGTGCAGTGGACTCAAAACGGTGGGTTTCTGCTGCTGCACACCGGGACAGAGTGATAGGTTTCCCCTTCACGCTGTGGTCGCCCACCGGCCTCAGTAAAGTTATTGCACTGTGGCTGAACTCCAATGCCCGTAGCATGGCCGAGCTTCCGGCAGCTGTAGTCCGGCTTGAGTCCAACGACGGCACCTCGGCTGACCTCTGGTGGCCGTACTTCGGGCGCACAGGGGTGGCTGTCGAATGTCCGGAGCCCTTGGGCTGGAGTCTGGCGGTATGGACGTAAGCCGGACGACTGGTCGACGGAGACTGGCCGTTGGGTGGCCATGGGAGTACGGCCGTATACGACCAGAAGGCCCACAATTGCACACGGGCCGAATACGTCTGCCGGAAAAAGGCCGGATAGAGAATCAGGGCCTGAAGTACATCGGCGTGAGTTGGGCCAAAAAGTCCTGTGGTACCTGGGCTCACTGCAATATTCAGTTATGAGCGCTCCTTCAAACGGGAGGAAGAAGTTTACGGCATTATTCCAGTTGGCGCGAAACCAAATCAGTGGATGTGAAGCCATTTTCAATTTTGTTTAAACCACCACTCACTCAGGCGCATGCCCGTCACTGTCAAGGTGGCCGAGCGCAGTCCCTTTCTTTGCTCCGATAGACGGTATTCCTATAAACGTGCTGCGGGCAATGTCTTCTCTCGCCGATGGTGAAGGTCTCCATGCCCGTTATCACCCTGTGTACGCGTGCACCCGGGCCTTGCACAGTGAAAATGAGGCACTTTCGTCTCACCCGCGTTTGTTGTCTGCTGTGTTTCCCCTCGCTTCTCTGCCGTAACGCCAACAGGTATAAATATTTCCACCGACATCGTCTGTTGACGCTGCCCTTGCCATTAACTACATGGAATCACCAGAGGATTAAGCCGAGCCTGTGAAGTAAACGGAACTCACGAATTGCCTACGATGCAAATGCGCAGAATTGCGCCCACACCATAGCGCTGGCAAGACCCCGGGTACTAATTAACGCCAAGTAAAAAACCCCTACCTTGGTTCGAAATTAAAATAATGCTACAAGAGAAATGGCGGGCGTTGACGCTCACGTCGACTGATGTACGATGGTGGCGTAGCTGAGGCTGTGGTCATTCCTTGTTTCCAGTAGCGGTCAGAGACATTGCAAAGGTTTCTTAAGCTTAAAACTGGCTTCCGCAGGGCAAAATTGCTGGTAACAAAACTTTGGTTTTTGTCCTGCCTGTATCGGTCACCGGCGCTCCAGGCGCTCATGTCATAGGTTTTTCTGGGAACCAGCGCGCACGTAGGCCCCGAAGTGAGAGAGAAGCTTTCAATTTCTCACTGACATCGTCTGTAGTTCAACCAATACGAACGGCAGGAAACGAAACCACCTTTCTCTGAATATGATGATGGACGTGGTGAAGTGAAGAAAAATTGAAATGCTTCCTGTGGTTGGCATAGAATCTGGATCCCTCGCGTTGCTGAATCCGACGTCTATCCCATTGCCCCATTCCGGCATGGTCGAAGCAGTTTGGATTTGGAGAGGGGTGCATGGACGTGCAATATTAGACAGAAAATGCACCCCTCCGTCTAATCACGATTATGGTTGAACGCTAGGGACAGCCATCGAATGCCCTGATCAGTAAAGCACTATAGAGCACGATCCCAGTGCAGTAAATCTATCGCCCGCCCCTGGGTTGGTTCATTTGGCGTGTGACTTCATTTTGGGAAGCTTCACGTTCCGCCATCCTTGTGATTTCCAGAAATGGGCACCTGACGTTTTAACCACTCCACTCCATCTTGTACGCCACCGTGTTCCACATACAGTGTAATACTAATATACACTAAAGGGGACACTGGCGCTAGTGTATAGGCGAGCCGCCGAATGGCGGCTTCTACCGGAGGGGGAGGCGGCCATGCCTGACTGATGCATGGTTTTCGAACTTGGCTTGACCCAGCTGTCATCTTCACTTGACTTAGAACACTTCTTTTTAAATATAATAGCTATAAATAATTTTGAAGAGTTTGTAAACTATTTGTCGTGTAAACAACTTGTACTTTCTGGTAATTTTAAATTGAAGTTAAGAAAAATTCTTCGTTTAGACGGGAAGAGATTTGTAAAGCGCATACACGGTGTAGTTTAGCGGCGTCAGCAATTAGGCGGCGAAGCGCTTGTTTTCTTGCGTGCGAGTCGGCGATGGCGTGCGGCTGAGGCAGGACGGCTGTACTATACTCTATTATAGAGTTTCATACTAATATACGCTAGAGGGGGCACTGGCGCTGCAATCGCTCAACCATTATGGGGTGACGTAGAATCGTGTTTTTTGAAACTTGGCTTACCTTGATGCTTGGCGGTTGTTATGTGCACTTGGATTCGGTATTCCCTGCGCCATAAGTTTCGGTTTTGGTTTCGAAAGAGTCGATGACTCTTCCCGCGGCAGAATTGCTGTTAGTGCCCGACTCTAGTGGCTGCAATTAACAAATACTGCTCGGCTGCAATGAAGTGGATGAGGAATCCAGTGGCATCGTCTTGTACCCCTTAACTAGAACTAGTGATGTTCTACCACATTTATGAAAACAGACGCGAACTCGAGATTCCGGACAAGGTAGACTACGAGCACGCTGTTCCACCCTAGTCCGGTTCATGACGGGCTTTGCGAGAACAACACGAGCGTTGTAGCGGCTACGCCAAATAAAAACCTTTACCAGCAGGAAGTATATGTGTACAGCCGTCTAATTGTTCTTCAGAAAACAATATCGCAAGAGCTTCGTCCGGCGGGTGGGTCCCCACCAAGTTGATGGTGTTCCGCACCTTATCACGGTAAGAAGCGGCGAAACAAGCGAGGGTAGGTCGCTTGCACAGAAAGATTCCGCCAGTGGAACCGTCACTGCTAGGCTGCCATTTTACGCCGGTAATTAGGTGCCCGTAATTATAGGCGTAAACGAGGCGCACGCAGAATCGCTGTAACCGTCCGTGACTATGCAAACTTGTGGAACACAGTACATCCGCCCTGCTTCAGCAGCACGCCATCGCCTACTTGCACGCAAAACATCAAACGCTTCGCCACCTAATCGCTGGCTCCGCTAAGCTCCGCTGATAAAAGAATTCTTCTAAACCTCAGTATAAAATTAAGAGGAATAACAATTTGTTTGAACGATTAATTATTTATACACTAATCCGTCATAGTTATAGCTTTTGTATTTAAAATAAAAATTACTTTGAGTCAAGTCTAGATAACGGCTCGGTCAAGGTTCGAAAATCACGCACTCTCCAGGCAAGGCCGCCTCCTGGCGGGTTGAAGCCGCCAATCTGCGGCTCGCATAGACACTAGCGCCAGTGTCTCCTATAGCTTATATTAGTATGAAACTCTATGCTATACACCACAAGTTTTCATGGTCACGGGCGGTGACAGCAATTTTGCGTGCGCCTTCTTCACACCAATGATATCAGCAGGTGATTACCAGCGGAAAAGTGCTGTGGTGTGCTTGCGCGAACAGCCTAGCAGACGACGCTTCCATTGGCGAAATGTTTCCGCGTTGGTGACCTGCCACATCTCCTTGTTTTTTTTAATGCCAAACACATCAGCCGTTTCACAGGGAGAGGAGTGGGACGCCTGTTTCACCCACATGTCGTAAGGTGGGTCCCGGAGCTTATCCGGGATCACCCGACCGTAACTGAATTCGAGAGCGGCTTGTGCCTGGTTGCCAAGGCAATCGAGGTTTGAGTTCACCGAAGTAGCACAGTTCTTACCACCGATAGGAAACTCAGCGCCGTGGCGGAGCACGTTTTACATACGTTGCCACTTTCCACCACGTGTCTCCCGATATTACCCGGTCACGCAACTAAAGCGCTTGCAAGGCTAGCAATTTAGATAGAGTAGAAGGAAAATTTACACCCTCTTCCCGCTAGGGGAACCATGGGGTAGATGCAGCGCATCGGGGGTGGCCGTTGCGTTATTCAAATCATCGGACGATGTCATCGGAGCACCGGCGGCGGAACGACTGAGCCGAGCGGCGGACTTACCGCGTTTATATGCAGCGGAATGAGAGAGAGCAGCGATAGCAGCGCATAGCAGCGCATGCGCATGTGTTAACCGAGCGCAAGCGCGAGCGCAAGCTGCGCGCTAACGCACAGCTGGCATGGCGGCGGGAGCGAGCTGACCGCGCTGACGCACAGATGGCGGTGCGGTGAGAGCGGCGTAGCGCACAGCTGCCGCACCGAGGATGCGGACTACGCCGCGACAACGACGCGGTACAAGGCGAGTTAAAGAGATGCTTCGTATCTAAAAGGCCTGGTTGGCTGCTCGGGGCTGATGCGTTTGGCGTTGAAAAAATACAGGAGGCGATGGACCTACCCTCACTTGTTTCGCCGCTTTCTGGAGTGATTAGGTGCTTACCTCGATCAATTCGGTGCTGACCCACCCGCCGGACGACACCCCTGCGATATTAGAGGGTTTAAGCTGACCGTTTTCGACGGTCCGCTGCGGTATTGGCGGCACGCTTACCGCAGCCGGAACCAACGCCGTTCGCGGCCAAGCGCGCCACGCATGCGCAATGGCGCTCCCGCTTGCTCTCAGAGCATTGCGGACCGCAAAAAACGGTCAGTTGGAACTCGCTGTTGTTACGCGAAGAAACCTTCCACGACTGTACACATACACTGACTGCTGCTGAATGATTTTTATTTAGTTTAGCCGCCACCACACTCGTGTTGTCCTCGCAAGTGTCGTCATGAATCTCACTAAGATGGAACAGCCTACTCGTACCGTCTACCTGTGCGGAATCTCGAGTTCGCGTCCCTTTTGAGAAATTGCGTAGAACATAAAAAATGCTAGTGTAGTGGCTACACTGCGAGGCTACTGCATTCTGCATTCGTTTCATTCAAGCCACGCAGTATTTGCTCATTGCAGGCACTTGAATCGTGCACTCACAGCAATTCTTCCCCATAACCATCCGTCGACGCTATCAACGCCGAAAGCGAAACTGACGGTGAACAAAAATCCGGAGCCACGCACGCTTAACAACCGCCAAGGCTCAAGTTAAGGCAAGTTCGAAAATCGCATGTCTAAGTCACACAATCACCTCCATGGCGGTTAAACGATTGCAGCGGCGGTGCCCCCTCTAGTTCTCAGTACGAAACTCTATGGTGTTCTGACAGGCTTTGTTCAAACAAACTAAAACTCCGGCCGCTGCCCACGCGATTGTGGGGTGATTCTGGTCGCAAACCGTATGCCTCGCCAGTTTTTCGTGTGAAGGGAAGTCGACAGAGTGTCATACGGTTTCTTTAAATTAGTTCAGCCATGAAAATCACTTACCCCACTCAAGCACAATTACCTATCTGATTGTTTTTCAGCTAACGTATGTTATGTCACGACAAGAAAGGTTTCATTCTAGGTTGCCAAATTGCCGCAAAGAACTTTGGAATGCTGTAGAAAGCCATTTCTTTGCGTAGTAGTCTGTGCCCACTGTAATGATTCGAAAACTCTTTTAGCTTATTTCCGATTCCCCAGTCTAGCGTACGCGGCAGACTGGCTCTTAATAATTAAATACATTCCAAGCCTGTAGCAAAATCGATGCAGTGCTGGGACCATCCTATACGGCTGCTGCGTGCAGCCTTGTCGACTCAACACGCCAGACTGAGAGTGATATTGTTAAATTACACTAGTATGTCTAGTTGCGTTAACCCAACAGGTGCCACAAAGGATAAACTGCGAGCCCACCACCAACATACCACGAAATCACTCAACAATCCAGGCTCGAGCGCAGGGTTTAACCAGCCGCCCATCGATCCTTAACTAAATACCACGAGCGCTCACTTAGGCTGCTTCAAACGAAAGCGTTTCCTCAGCCGAAGAAATTGCGCCTAATATATCCCACCCAGTACTCGGCTCTGTGTCACTTTTGTAGCAAACGTTACACACTTTTCCATGTGGGGTGGGGTGTCCAAAAAAAAACCTAGACAGAATTCTTCCTCCGTCTCATAAGCAGTGGCATAGCGTGATGTTCAGTTGCAATACCGACGACCACCCTCGGTTGGTGAAAAGGGCCGTCGCAGATAGCGCCACCAATGGGGTCCTCAAATTGGAAAACATAAGTTTATTCTCTCTCTGTGCCTCCCTCCCTCCTTCTCTCTCTCTCCCTCTCTCTCTCTCTCTCTCTCTCTCTCTCTCTCTCTGTCTCTCTCTCTCTCTCTCTATCACTCTGCCAGTCTGCCTCAATGCATACACCGACCCAGATTTTCTTTTTCTGTAAAAACTGCAACATTTTAATATTTCAAGCATTTTTTCAGTACCATTGAACTTTCAAATTTTCGGTGTTTTAAGGGAGCCAGGAAGAGAAAACACAAGTTTGGTTCATACGAAAGATTGCCTCGTTAGAACCATACTAACACCACTTTTAACGCATACTTCGCTCAAATAAGCTATATAATTAGGTAAAAAGGGAATGATCGTGTGACCCACTAGCTCATTTCCCGCAACAGAACCTACGATGTCATACTAGAATGCTCTGCGATTGGCGGAGGCCACCAAAAGCAAACGCAAGCTAGGCAGGGCTGACCAGTTTGCATAGTGAGCTATATGCCCGCGAAACATACTGCACATTCCTTTTATGACACTAAGAACGGTGGAGTAAACGGTTGAAGTTCCGAAAGAACACGCAAACATGTACGCCAATGCGTACGAAACTACCGCCGGCCCAGCTGGACATCTTGCCGTCGCGCAGACGAATTTTCGAGTTCGATGCTTTTCGGGGTCAACGAACCGTTGTAGCACGCACAGCCGCGACATTGCTTGGTATCTTAATCCCTTGACAGGAAGTTGGCAAGCAACAGCGAGCAGCGACGAGATAGTGCCACTCGTGGCAGAAGTTTCGGAATGGTGGTCGTGTTGGCTTGCTGCTGTCGTTACGAGCTCGTTTTCAGGTTACAACCACTGAAAACTTCAGTTTGTTCGAGTACTTTACAATGAAATTTCGTTGCTGTGTCCTGAAATACCCATGTAGTACGGGAAAATCGTCGAGGGAGTGCGACATCCCCGCCGGTGAAGAGATCTCCTTTCATGCGTCGCCCGACGACGAACCTCAGCGAAGCAAGTGGCGACATTTTGTGAACTTTGCAAACGGAGGAGAAAGGGAGCTAAAGGAAGTACGAGTGTTGCTCGCTTCATTTCAGACGAAGTGATTACGGCAGGAACCCTTACGTTAGCGCACTCCTAGGACATGCCGCCGCTCGTCGCCGACTTCGCAAATCGCCGTCAAAGTGCTCTGAGCTTGGAAAAAAAAATACCGCACACAACGCGCATTGGCGCTCGTATCTTTCCGGTCGGAGCAGAGAGCTCGCGCGAACGGCTTTCCATACACGACATCGTGGACGAAGAAAACAAGGTAAGACATACACATGGCGCCTGTATATGTCTTACCTTGTTTTTTTCGTCCACGGCTAGTTTCCGCCACGTTTTCTTCTCTTTTAAAGTATGTGACCTCCAGTGTTCACCTCAAAAATCAGAGCTCCTTGTCGTCCGCCCTCACGCCAAACGACACATTAAGGAAGACACTCAAATACTCCTTGACGGCCAGGCCATCACTCCAAGCCCCGTCATCAAGATCCTGGGCATACATCTCTAGTCCAACACCAAGAGTGACGATACATTCAGCGCCTCAAACACAGCATCAATCAAATCATACACATGATCAGGCGAGTTGCCACCAAGAAGCGAGGCCTCAAGGAAGCCAGTACGCTGCGATTAATTCAAGCTTTTGTCTTTTGATCTCTAGAGAATCACTTACGTCACCCCTATCTTCTTCTCGGTAAGGAGGACATAAAGATCATTGATATAAATATTACACACGCGGTTAAGCAGTCCATTGGTCTTCCCATGAGTGCATCCACGGAGAAGTTGCTCATGATGGGGCTTCACTACGCGGTGGAAGAGCTGATAGAGGGCCATCTTTCTAACCAGATGCTCCGACTTAGCAGAACTGCACTGGGTCACGGCATCTTTCACCAGATTCGCTGGGCAGCATGAAATGTCACTCCATGCGATGTACACCCGCACTCTTGGCGACAAGAACTACAGATGCTCCCTTTTGCTTAGAAATATGAACCCCTTACACGACGAGGGTCGCCGACAAGCACGGACTCAAGCGCTCAACACCACCCTCTGTGGGGATCATGTAGTTATTTACACTGACGCCTCCCAACATCGAGGGGTAAGTACGCAATCATCGTGGCTTCCTCCAGAACCAACATCATTTCGTGTGCCTCACTGAGGACCCAAGACATGACGGCAGCAGAAGAGGCAGCCATCGCCTTCGCTCTTGCTCAACCATGGGTTCTGAAGGTAATCACCGATTCCCAAGAAGCCTAGCAGAATTACCAGCCGGGGGGGGGGGGGGTTTTCCCGAGCTGCACTGCATGTGCTAAAAAAACACTGCCCAACCGGTTCCATTCAGCCCATCTAGACACCTGCTCACGCTTCCATGGAGGGCAACGAATACAGCCACCAACAGGCCTGCGCTTTTATCGCCCCCCCCATGCTACTGAGCTGCACAAGGACAGTCACTTGCTTGTCACGTTCAGGGACATAACCCAGTATTATCGCCTTCAAAGACAGACCCTACCCTCGCCGCACCCTGAACTTTCCGCAGAACAACTACACTACGGCTCATACCATCCGACCCGTCTTCACTCAATGCACCCGAATCACTACGACACTGAATGTAAATTTTCCTCAAAAGTAGAAACACTCCGCGACATAATCGGAGTGTGCGACTTTAACCCTGAGTACCCTCCCCTCTTCCCTTCAACTACTAAACAAGAGCAATGGGAGATGTTGCTGTCCAGCTCTCTCTGCCTACCCAGCTCCAGCTGCTGGACAGAAAACAGGCGGCGCGGACTGCATATGGGCTCCAGTGAAGAAGGAACCACTCCCCTGGCTCGACCTCTGGGCCGTTCAGAAATCTGAATTAAAGTATTTCCTCCTCCTCCTGTAGCTCCTCCTCCATCTCTCGCCGATATCGTCACCTCTGTCGGCGGCGGCAGAGACGAAGTGAGACGAAGTCTAACACCGGTTTTGAGCTTCCTTTAAGTTTATAAAAAAGAGTTTCCACTCATGTGCTTCCCCAACAAAACTCAACCAAACACCGTTTATGAATCATCATTGATTCCATGGAGGGCAACGAATACAAAGATATATCTTTGTGAAGTAATGAAGGGTGGGGTTAAGTACATTTCACTTGTCTCAGGTTTCCCTATACGTAGATCCACGTGAGTGAATTTAAGTGATGTCGCATGGGTAATCGTTGTGGGTGCCGCTTACAGCTTTGCTATCCAAGCACATTCACAGGGTGGATTGGGGGGCATTTTTTTCATGAGGGAAAATCTCTCTCCGCGGTGAATACTTGACTTACCTCTATCAGATGCAGTTGCTGTGTTGCCGCAGCTCCGTCCGAAAATCTTCCATTATCGCGTACACTGTCCTCGAGTGGAGGACGGCAAAAGCACTGTAAAATTGCCGCGACACTGACCAGCGAGACAACGTAGTTACGAAATACCACCCTAGCGGACACAACACAAGGAACGCCCGTCGGTGGAGCGCGCAGGCAGGCCAAAAAATTTCACTCCACGTGCATGTCGACGACACGACGCCTGCTCGAGGGGAACGCGACACACCTGACGTCACACCTGCGGCGACCAACAAGAGCAGCATCTTTTTTTGTTTTCTACGCTCCTCGTATCAGTTCCCCTCTCCCGCAAAATTGTGCCGCGAACCGTGTCGAAAAGGAGTCGCAGAAATCACGACTCTGTTCTGCGACTCTGTCTAGACTCACCAAGCGTAAAAAGGAGTCGTGGTGTCCGGGACTCTCTTTTGACCACCTTTTTTCTTAGATTGTAGGGGGGGGGGCAACGGAATGTCTGCTGGTGTAGGGGAGGTGGGATAGGGAGGAAAGAGTACATAGGGACAGGGGGATAGGGTAAAGGTCTTACATGAATCATATATAATACATAGGCAAGATTAAAGGTGTTGTGCCACCAAATTTGTTGCTTGTGCATTTTCTGTTGCAAACGTTTTATATTTCTTTAAAAAGAATGATACATGCTCTCACGTGTACATATTCTGAGTAAAAAATTTATTATCGCACGATTCATGTGAACAGGATTCGGTTTCGGTTTCTGGGCGCCGATTCAGGCAGTGACCTCACAGTGGGCCTGTTCCATTTACGGGCTGCCCGAAGGTTGCTCTCGTGCAGGAAGTTGCGACATGATTACGTTGTTCAAGCGCCTCGGGATGCACCGGAAGCCGGGAGCGAGCGCTGCGGAACAACTTTTTTTTCGGTCGTCTGCTACAGTTTCAGCGGCAAAATGTCGGACGACGTAAGAAGTGCTCTCGCTCCTCTCCCCGACGCGTTGTTTGCGGACCGCCGTCATCTTGAAGGTACGATTGCGATTGCGAAGAGTACGATTGCGAAGCCGAAGTTTTCTATGTGTACGTCGTCCTCGCGATGGTCCAGCAGGAAGAACGGCACCGCGTTACCCCTCTATATGGAGAACGTTGTGCCGACCTGCCCGGAGTTCGAGTTCAGGAGACTGTTTCACCTGTCGCGGTGCACGGTGGTAGCCCTGGTTGCCGAATTCTACAACGAAGACCTGCGAGGACGCCCCCAAATGCCTGCCCAGAAGACAGTTCTGATTGCCCTGCCGTAAATCGGTACACAGGGTACCATCTACATGATCGCCACCTCGGCGTGAGCAAGTTATCTGTTCACGCCGCAGTCTACCGAGTCATCGGATTTGTACATTTCTATCAGCGGACGGGAAATATTCTGGCCCGACTGAGCAGTATTGGAGCTAAACAAGCGGGCGTTCCACATTCTCTTTCGTCGAGGAAGCGGAGGACTGCCGGACATGATCGGCGCGATTTATGTATGCCGCATTTCTAGACCCTCGGAGTCCGAAGGAAGCTACTACAATCGCAAGAAATTTCACTCCATCGTACTCCAGGGGATCCACAATGCGGACATGGTGCTCAACGACGTTTTCGCCGGCTTTTCTGGCAGAGCCCAGGATGCCAGAGTGCTGCGGGAGAGCTTTTTTTTTCTTTCCGGAGGAATAAACGAAAACTTTCATTCATTGAATGCGAACAACCAATGTACTCGCTGACGTAATAAACACAGACACGGCTTCATCTAGAATTGTGACGCCGTCCTCACCCACGAGCTGAAATAGGCCCTCGATGTCTGTCGGAAGACGAACCGCAAATGACCGTTTAGGCGCGAATCATGTCATTTCTCTTCTCGTTAAAAAAAACCGGGTGTTGCAATGCGAAAAATCAACTGAAATGTGCGCAAAAGTGATTTTTCAGGTAAAATAAATAAACCGCAAACCATCAAATCCAAAAGAACGAGAAATATTCGCAATTTTATTTTGAAACTCGCCGAGCCGCTCTCTTTTTGTCGTCTGCTAGCAGCGTCGTCTGCTATCTGCCAGATCTGTGCCCGCTCGCCGCCAGACCACAAACACCCGGGCGGCTCTGGCAGCTTGCGGGGAGCCAGAAATGGCCGACCCAGAAAAATCGAAGACGATCTCGCGCCACCGGAAGTGACGTTTTGGGCTGCCCGAGAAAAACGAATGACCGGCTGTCGCCTCTGGCAGTCCGCAGGAAGCCTCGGGCAGCCAGAAGTGGAAAATCGAACAGGCCCAGTGTTGCGAATACGCTCTGCCACGTGGGTCTACCGTGCGGCGCTGCGGTACGGTGCGACTTTACTGCGGCGTCTGCTCCCGCACACACGTGCTTCACCACGGAAGTAACCACGCCGACTCGTCATGTCAAGCCGTGACAGCTCCGACACGGACTCTTTGTCTGCATCCTCGGATTCAGACAAATGAAAACCATGGATATGCAAACCATGGAAATGCAATTGGATATGCAAACCATGCCCCTTAAAAAAACCGCAAAAAAAGCTGTGCCTGCCGCAACCCGCAACGTTGACCGAGTGGGCGCGACGCGCGAGACCACTGCGCCACCGCACAAATGGTGACCCTCCGCGAAATAGCCGGTGTACTAGATGGAAGCCCATCCTTCGAGTCGTACGTCGGTGTTTACTAGCTAGTTTACAGAATTCCTGGCTGGTAAACTGAAATTTCTTAAATAGCGCTTGCGCAGCAAGGTTCCGCGAAGCCCCCGCAATAGCTTACCGCCATCAACTCTGCTCCTTTGCGAAAGCGCTCGCAAAAATAAGTGTGCCCGGCTGCGACTGCGATTTTGCACTGTAGGGATAGTGCTTGCCGTACTTGGTTTTACGTTTTACGTTAAAAATCTTGGTCGATATTCATCTCTTATTACCCAAATTACCCTACGTCACTCTTCGTCTGCACGAAACTGACCTTATATTTTCTACAGGCGAGCCGATCGCACATATTCAGTGTGCAGCTCCGGGGTAGCGGCGCCGCCGAAGAGCACGGCCGAAGCGCCGAACGCCAAAATACGAGATTGAATTAGCGCTAGTGTTGAGTTGTATGGGCTTCATGGACCTTACTGAGTTTATTACACTCCAGAAACTAACAAAATAGAGCCGCATTTATTGCGGCACGAATGTTGTCCGGGAGCAGTTTTCGCTTCTCGGTCGATTCCCGACAACGCGTCGGGCGACCGGTTTTGCTGGCGTCTTCGGTCGGCGAGTCAGTCACACTACGGCGACTTTCCATCGGCCGACGTGTTTGTGTCGCCGTCGGCGTAGTGTGACAACGCGGTCTGGCGATTCGGCAGTTGGACGATGGTTTGGCGACACGTCTGCGTCGCCGTCGTGTCGGCCTAGTGTGTCTGATACGACCAAGCGACCAAACAAACTGTGGTAACTGGAGTTCACGTTGACGTCGCTCGAGTCGCTAACGTGGTATAACGTGACAAAATCTGTTATGCTGGCAATTCACGGACGTCATGGTTAGTGGCGCTAGAGATGGGTCCCGATCTCCAGCAGAGCATTTGGGTACTTTTGAGAAGCGAATTAAAATATATATTAAGCGCTTGCTGTACCCAGCACTCCGTGTTGAGGGTCCTTGCATACAGAGAAAGCCTACAGCAGGTTTTTTACAGACTTAAAGTTTGGTGGCACAACCCCTTTAAGGACCATATATACAACGTATAGGTGAAAAAAAATGAGCAGTTAAATAATAGAGCTAAGGACAGATACATATAAACACTAGACATATAAATAAACATCAAGGTACAGGACACAATGGTGTTGCAGAAACGACACCCGCGCACATACCCACGCACAAACACATATATACACACGGGAAGGCTGCACCAGCAGCAGCACTCCACTGCAACCTGGGTAGTTACATGATGTAGCGGAGTGCGCTGTGGATCCCCGAGGCACCCAAATATGCTCTCAGGCCCTCGAGTACTTTGTCCCGCTCCGTGACACTGCCTCGGGCCAAAGCAGTTCCTCGAGCGGCCGCACTCCTGGTAGCCCGGCCACAAGCTCCGTACGCCCTGCCGCAAACTTGGGGCACTCGTACAGTACATGCGGCAGGGACTGCACGGGCGCTCGGCAGTGAGTGCAGGTGGGGCTGGCCACCCGCCCCAGTCGGTGTTTCCGCTCTGCCGTCCACGCGTCCCCCAAACGGAGGCGGAGGACGGCCGAGCGCAGTCGACGAGGCAGGCGTGATACCCACACAGGCGGCAGACACCCACCCGACACGCAGCCGCGGGTCTGGATGCCTGGTGCGGAGGTGTCGCATGGATGAGCAGGTGGGCGTCTGCCGCTGCTACCTGGGCAACCGTGTCGGAGGGAGGCAGCACGTGTGCCTCGACGGCCAGCTCATCCGCCCGCTCGTTTCCATCCAGCCCGATATGGGCGGGGACCCACTGCAGGCACAGCCGAGTGCCCCGGTCCGCCAGCTCCACCACTTTCTCCCAGATTCCCCGTACCAAAAGGGAGTGTGAGTCAGCGTCCCGGACACGCGCCAGCAGGGCACAGCGCTCAGGCAAGGGTTCCATCTCCAGCAGCAGGTCCAGGCCCAGTCCGACACCCACCAGCTGAGCTGTGGCTGAAGATGAGGCATTGGGCAGCCGTGCCTTCTGGGTGGCCTCTCCCAGCACGGCGGCCGCTGCGGCCGACTCCTGCTGCTGCCGCACCGAGCTATCCGTGTAAACAAGGCCATGGCTGTCTAGGTAGCCCCAGATGACGCGCCGCGCCAGCTGCAGTTGTCCGCAGTGGGGCATCCGCCGGTTGCGGCGCAGACCTGGGATGTCCAGCCTCATGTAAGCTGCCAGAGCAGGAGCCGGGCCACCAGGTCCCGCATCCACGGGGGGCCAGCACCTCTTCGTAGAGCGCGAGCATGCGCCCAATGCGCGAGTTGTGATGACCCCTCAGTCGCGACAGCAGTGGCCTCGGCACGCCGCAGCCGGTAAATTTGGCCAAGCACCCGCTCGTCAGCCGTCCTCTCGAGGGTTCACACGCCCGCCTCGGCCAGGGTCCTCTCGCACGGTGAGTTCTGGGGCAGGCCGAGGCAAGCGTGGACCCCCTTGCAGTGATCCTTTTCCAGATGCCGCCAGTTTGGTTTCCGCAGGCTAACCAGCGACAGCGAATACACGAGGAGACCCACAGCCCAGGCACTGTACAGCCGGAGAGCCGTCCGCTGTGAGCAGCCACTGTCCCGGGCCACCATCTTGTGAACTGCCATGGTGGCCAGCTGCGCCCTGGCTCGGAGCTTCTTGGCTGTCTGCCGGAAGTTCAGCCGGTGGTCCAGGGTATGCCCCAAATAGCGCACCCTGGTCCTCCACTGGAGCTCCTCGCCATCGATGGTTCACGCGCCGGATCCTTCCACGGGCGGCGGCGTCTGGATGCACCACCATGGCGTCTGTCTGTCGCCGACAGCTGTGGGCCGCCGCCCGCCGGCTTGGCCCGGACTGCATCCATCGCCGCCTGCAGTTGCCGTACAATGGCTCGGCCCTCACCCTTGGGCCCCAGCACCAACAGGGCGATGTCATTAGCGTACAACGAAATGTACACTCGGTGGCCCCCTCCTCTGGGCAGGCAGCCTGGCAGGACTGCCAACACCAGGTTGAAGAGGAAGGGGCTGATGACGGAGCCCTGTGGGATGGCCACGTCCACAGGCCGGGGGGCTGACAGGGCGTCCCCCACCTGCACCTGTGCCGTGCGGCCCGCCAGGAACGCCTCAAGGAAGCCCCGCAGCTTGCCCGTAATGCCAGCCTCCTCCATGGCCAGGGAGATGGATGACGCTGCAGGTGGTCGGAGGTGCAGTTCATGTCCAGGAGCACCAGGGCCGCCACGACGTGGGCGATGGAGTCGGTGGCTGCTCAGTGCCTCTGGAAGCCCGTTAGCTACTCGGGGATGGCCTCTTCCTCCGCTGCGATGGCTTCCATCTTACGCAGCGCAACCCGTTCGAGCAGGTTGCAGCCGCAGGATGTGAGTTCTACGGGCCGGTACGCCGTGACTGCCGCAAGGCCCTTGCCTGGCTTTGGGATGGGTGCAAGATGGCTAGCAGCCGCTCAGGTGGCAGCCCGCCCGTGTCCCATATGACACTGTAGGCGTCCAGGAGCCGGCCGAACCCCACCTCATCCAGATTGCGAATCATCTGGTAGGTGACGCCGTCCGCTCCTGGCGCCGACTTACGCTTGCAGCTGCGGAGGGCACTACGGAGCTCAGCCTCCATGATGGGGGTGTTGTTGAGGGGCTGATGCACCTCCCCCGTCCCAGCAACAGCAGCAGCGGGCCCTGGTTCCGCCTGGTGTGGCGGCTGGAAGTGTGCAGCGAAGAGGTCGGCGAACTCAACAAAGCCGGCCTGCTTGCGGATGGCCATGGAAGCCAGGGGGTTGCTGTTTCTCTAGGGCTCCAGGATGGCGTTGAAGATGCCCCAGAGGCGGCGGCAGCGTGGGTCGGTCTCCGAGCTGACACATAGCTCGGCCCAGCATTGCCGGCCCAGGCGGTTGGCGTGACGGCGGCAAGCCGCGTCCACTCGCCGGTACGCCGTCCAGTCCGCCCCCTCCCCCGAACGCTGGGCCTTCCTCTCCGCACGGTTGCGCACCGGCCGCAGCTGCAGCAGCTTCAGGTGCGGCGTGCTGGCCCCCACGGCTACTGTGCAGCTCTGCGTGGCTTGCCTAGCGCAGCAAGCCAGGCCCCGGAACACCTCGGCTCCTTCCCCCAGGTCCTGCTCGGCAAGGCAGCGCCTGAACCGGTCCCAGTGGGTGACGTGGTGCAGTGCTGCTCGCTTGGCTGTCCTGTCAGGTGGTGCGATGTGCAGCGGGTAGTGGTCGGAGACCCACGTGCTGGTCTCCCTCCTCCAGGTGGCCTCAACCCCGGCTGACCGTAGGGTGAGATCAATGGTGGTGGCTGCGGAACTGCCACGCCCAAGGTGCTCTCACCAGTGTTGAGCGCAGACAGAATGAGGCGCAGCATGGCGTCCCACAGATGCTCTCCACGAGCGTCCATCCGGCCATCTGTCCACGCAGTGTGGTGTGCGTTGAAGTCACCACACGGGAGATGGCGGGCTGCGCACAGGGACCCCAGCCGATCCAGGAGGCACGCGTCCCAGGGCTGTCCGTACACACTGCACACTGTAATGTCTGCACCACCCGCACTGAGCCGCAACGTCACGGCCGCGCAGTCCGGCACCACTGTCGTCACCGCACTGGTATCCCGCTCGGCGTGCTGCACGTTGTTCCCCACAAACAGTGAGGCACGCGAAGTTCCTGGGGGTGGGACGGGCCGCCACACACCACCGCCGAGCGCAGGGCACTGTCACACGCCGTGGGGCTGTGATAGCCGGTGTAGGGCGGCAGGCGAATCCCCTTAGCCGTCCCTTCCCACTCGCACATAGCTCTCCTGTAGAGCCACGACATGGGGCTCGTGCTGCGGCAGAAATGCACTCAGTGCTGCACGACGTGGTCGCAGCGAGTTGACGTTCCAACCACAGGAAACCGCATTACAGCGACTTTAAACAAGCGCGTTTCATTAACCCGTACGATTGGTTATAACCTCATTTAACAATCCTCAAATGCGACTCCTGCGTAAAATTAGGCCAAATATATCGTAAGAGAGTGTTATCAGAACCTCGAGCCTATTCTTAAACAACCACCTTTCCCGTGAGCAGTGGGAGAACGGGTAGACGAGTGCACGCCTCTTCGAAAGGCTCCCATTACTCATAATTAACGACCGTCGAACCAAAGACGAGACAAAGAAAGATGGAAACGGCACTACAGCGCTGCCCTCTCGACGAGGGTATCCATTAACAAACACAGATTATAATCGCACTGCAGTCACCCACATAAAAGAAAGTGCTATTAAACATCAATAATTGTTGAAACGACTAAGAAGAGGAAGTCTGGGTATCGACATGGATTAACAAGGTTGTCGTTCAAATAGGGAAATTACCGATGGCCCTGGGTTGTGGAGGGCATTCTGATCGCAGAAATTGGCAGATCGTTTGTATGATATACCTCGATTGTCTCTCTAGTTGTTTGTTGTTGGCTATCAAAGGAACCCCGCAACACCTTTTTCATTTTTTTTTGAAATCGCATATGCGTGCACAACGTTGTAAACTAACACAATCAGTACTGAGACTAGGGGATCGCAAAATACCTCAGCCAAAAATTACTGCTCCATGCCCAAGAAATAACTTCATAACTTTCTCAAAATAACAGTGGGTTAGCGGATATTGGCCAGCTTTCCTTCAGTTGCACCAATGAGCGCAGTCGGTAGCCTCTTGAAGAAGGAAGCCACAAAAGAAAATCTGAAAGAGAAGGCGCATCTGCTGCGACGAGCACATTACGCTGCGCCGCTCCCTGCTGGCAAAAACTATCTCGTTCGCAGTGCTTCCGTACGCGAAGGAAAAAGTGAAAGCGTTTATAGGGTGTGTTCCAGAGATCTTTAAGGGGGAACGACCTGCTAGAATTCGTTAATTCAAAATAAAATCTCGGTGGTTTAACGCGCCGAAGCTACACGTGGGCTATGATTGGCGGCGTTGCGGAGTGCTCCGGAATAATTTCTGCCAACTGGGGATCTTTAACGTGCGCGGAAACCTGACAGCCTACCTATGGGTCTCGTTAATGTATGGCCCACGGGCTTCAAAACCCTTGTACAATAATACGAAACGTTTTACAAATACATATAAATGTTTATAACGAATTAGTTTGCTTATTTCCAGAATCATACACTTCTGTACTGAAATAAAAAACAAAACTGTCGCTTGCTACACAGCTAGCACCACCTAGTGCAACACAGATAAACTAAAATATGTTGTTTTGATTGTTTGTTTCAGCAAAGCGATACATTTCTAAACCAAAGCAAATTAGGCCATCAGTAACGCTTGTACAAATACTTAAATCTTTTCGTATTGGTGAACGATGGTAGTGATATAGTAAGTCCCCTAGGAATGTCATCAGTACAGTCCGGATTTTAGGCAAATGCCCTTTTTGTTCCTTGCGCTCCCATTGCCCCACTGATCATGAATTAGAGGTTAAGACGGGCTTTTATGGTGCTTTTATTGTGCCTATAAATGCCTATTTTGGCGTCTGTGCCAAAATTGGCGTTTAATGAATAGTATTTTTAGCCTGACGTTTCGTATTAGAGTGAAGTTTCATTTCGTTATTCATGTTACCCGTCAATACCGATTGCCCTAAATTCTGCAAGTTTCAACCTAGTCCTTTAGTTAGACAAACTCCTAGAAAAGTACCGCTAGCAGCAGTAAAACCGTACACTCATTCTCAGTGATAAGGGCAACCGTTTGGAATCCAAAATCAGTAAATGGTGGCAGTGGGCAACTGTTTGCCCAGTTTTCACCGTGATTCTTAGACTACGATCACAGTGCTCTCCAAACATATTTCTTCAAACATGTGAAGTGGCATCTTTCTTTCAACAAGGGTACTAAATCCCAACTCTATTATTGCCCCTTTTTGTTCCCGCTCCAAAAATCAGGAATTCATAAGTAAAGCGCGGAAGGCCTGCCTTAACACGAAGGACCTTGATTTCCGCGGACCAGAGATCTACCCCGTCTACATTAACGACCATCTCACCCCTGATAACAAGAGGTTGTTTGCAAAGGCTCTGGCAATCAAAAAGAGAAAGGGTGGCTTCACTTGTGGAGCGACAATGGCCCCATTAAAGCAAGACAGACCAATGACAGTCGGGTATTCCGAATTGCATCCCAGACAGATTTCTCGGTGTTTGGCTAGCTGGGATCACCATGTAGACAACGCGATAACACTATCAATTCCCTTTCATCATGCCACATACTATTCACCAGATACACTTAAAGCTCTTCTTCGTAACCCTTCTTTATCAGCAATACACTTTAATGCACGAAGTTTGAACAAGCACTGTGACGAAATTTATGCTTTCCTTTCAACATTAGAGCGCAATTTTTCTTATATTTGCATGACAGAAACCTGGCTTTCACCTGATGATAAAAAATTACACAGCCCTCTATCCTACTCATCAGAATACTGCTATCGCTCGAACAGCAATCACGGGGGCGCGGCTATTTTCGTTTCACCTTCCATAAAACACAAAAGACGACTTGATTTGGAACCGCCCGTTATAAATTGAGAATCGGTGTAGATAGAACCCGAAGATGGCCTTTTACCATCTCATGCTAGCAAAATTATCCTAGGTTGCATATATCGCTCCCCGTCTTCATCGGTGTCGGACTTCTGTACCACCCTTAACGACCTTCTCAGCACCATTTCATCTGAAAAGCAAAAAGTAGTTATAATGGGTGATATTAATATTAATATCTTAGACGAGGAAAATCATACGTGCATTGATTACACCAACTGCTTTTTTGGATTTGGCTACGAATCCTTAATCACTATCTCCACTAGATGCGTCACTGGTCATGCGGGCACTTTAATTGATCATATATTTTCGAACTTCATGTCACCTCAACACTGTCGCGTCGTAGATGTTCGAATCACTGATCACTATCCAATTTTCTTCGCTTACCCATGTCACCTACCCAGCTCTAATAGATCATTTAACACCGTGAGAACTGATAAGGATCAGTTCATTACCCGCGTAAGTAACGTAAATTGGTCCACTATTTTAACATCGAATGACGCCAATGATGCTTATGATCAGTTTGCGTTGGTAATTAATAAATGCCTAAACGAGTCTACTGTTACTACAAAGTGCCAGAAAAAGTTCCCTCCTCCTCATAATCCATGGCTAACGACTGGTTTACTTAAAAGCATGCACAAAAAAGATAATGTGTATAAAAAGAGTAAAAAGCAACCGTATAATATCAAACTCAAAGCCCGCTACAACAAATATTGCAATGTACTAAACTAACTGTTAAAAGAAGCAAAACGAAAGCATTATGAAGCCAAAATTGAGCAAGCTGGTTCTGATGTAAGGAAACAATGAAAGTGATTAACTCATTTCTGAATCATGAGCATGAGGCACCTATCTCTGAGCTTCAGTCATCAGGGTCTGTATTCTATCACCCATTAGATATCGCCAACGCGCTTAATGAATTTTTTGTTTAATATACCATGCTCGCCAGTAATTCTTGAGCAGCCCCACCAACGTTCCTTACACTCATTTTTTCTGTTTCCAAATAGCCCGGATGAAGTCATCAAGACCATAAAAGCGACTAAAATTACCAGTGCAGGCCTCGACCAAATTAACTCTTGCAACATTAAATGGGTAGTTCACCAGATAGCTGACCCACTTGCTCACATTATTAATCTTGTTTTAAAAGCGGGTGTATTCCCTACCCAACTAAAAAGGGTCAAAATCACACCGGTATTTAAAAAAGGAGACAGAACTTTAATATCCAATTACAGACCCATTTCCATTCTCCCGTTCTTTAGTAAAATAATCGAAAAAAATGCATTGTTCAGATGCATTGTTCATTGTTCAAACAAATACTTATCAAAATTCAACACCCTATCTAAACACCTGTTCGGCTTCAGCACCGGTCACTCCACCAATCTTGCTTTACTATCTTTCACTGACAAAATTAAATATGCAATTGATTCGGGAAATTATGCTGGAGCCCTCTTCATTGATCTAACAAAAGCTTTTGATTCGATAATTTACAGCATTCTCTTTCATAACTAACTGCAATAGGCGTTGTAGGACCTGCTCTGTCACTGATTCAAGGCTACTTATCTGATAGAAGACAAGCAGTCTGTGTGCCACAAAATCTTTCAAACGTTAAAACCACAAACAAAGGCGTGCCCCAGGGCTCAATACTGGGTCCTCTCCTCTTAATATACATCAATGACCTGCCTAATTGTGTTTCCAACTCTGAACCCTTCTTGTACGCCGACGATACTACAATATTAGCTACTGACAAATGCCTTCATTCTCTGACAGAAAAACGTACCTCTGACATTAACAACATTTTGCTGTGGTGTCGTCAAAACTGTTTGCATATCAACGTATCTAAAACAAAGTTCATGATCTTCCATTCGAGTCAGCGTCACCTTACACATGAACCAATAATAAGTATTAACAATCATGCCATTCAAGTAGTTAACCAATGCATGTTTCTTGGGGTTGTTCTTGACAGTCATTTAAAATATACTCAGCACATTTCATATGTAAGGACAAAAGCTGCTCATGGCATCCCGATATTACTCAAAGCACGCCATCTATTTAGTGTATCAACTTTACTTTCTCTTTACTATGCTTTTATTCATAGCCCTTTTACGTAGTGCTTATCTTCATGGGGTAACACGTACCCCACTCATTTGATGCCATTGCAACATATCCAAAATCAGGCCATTCGCATATTAAGTTTCAGTCCATTCCGCTCCCATGCTTCTTCACTGCTGCAGCAGTTGAGTATATTATCTATCAATGAATTATTCAAATATAACCTAGCAATCCTGTTGTTTAAGTCATTACATAACATGGTACCTCTGAATTTTTTCACCCGGTCAGGTCTTGTTAACGTAAATTCCACTAGGTTTACCTCTAATCATAATTTGCTGTTACCTAATGCACACTCTAATTATGGAAAACAAACTGCCAACTTTGCCGCTTTCGTGTTTTGGAATTCCCTGCCAACGAACGTTAAACTCTCTTCGTCGTTGCGTGTATTTAAAAGAGGTCTTGAATTTTTTCTACAGCCGTAACCACATTGTCTCTTTTAATTGTCAATATGCAACTACCTGACTTCTGTTACCCTTGACTATGTGTTAATTTTGTTGATTTGTTTGATCTACTGCCAATATTTTATGTACCATTGACTATGCGCTTATTTCACAGGAGGTCCCCTTTCAGCCCTTGGCTTTGGGAACTCCTTCTGTATTGTCACTCATGTATACATAATCAACGAACAAATAAACTCTTTCTGATTCTGATTCTGATTCTGAACTTAACGGCCCAGCATCCAACGCTCCATGGTTACGAGATCGCTTGTATATTTTGAAACACCAACGGCAAAACAAAAATGCGGAGCTGCATTTCCTTTCGCCTTCAAATCCCGCTGCCCACGGGCTCTAGAATACGCTTCTCCTTCAAAAATTGGTTCGGCTGCTAATCACCTTTCTAAAAATGCTCTACAGATGTGCGGAAATGTATTTGGCAGGGTTTGGGCCTCTTGTATTAGCAATTATAATATTATCATTCCACATGAGAAAATTGCCAGAGTTGTTATGCGCCTTAATAAATTGTCGTCTCTCTTGCGTTTATTATTTGCATCTGCTTGTGTTGGGTCGTAATTGCGTCAGGCAGACTTGAAGTAGCGCTTGTTTAAACCAGTATCCCCTGCTCTTTTTTCACAGTTACGTCGTTTGAAATGCCTTCTAGTTAAGCGGAATTCGTTTTAAAACATTAAAACAATTAGAACATAAGATTGGAAGGTTAGTGGGAGGAAGTGCTGCAGGATCGTGTTTTCTAAAGATGCTCGATGAGGAGCTTAAAAGAGTCCCAGTGCGTGCGAAGGATGGGTAGTCAGCACGTTGTGTCTCTTGAGTGTGTAGTGATGTTCTGATAATGATGTCACCTCCGCTCCTTAGAGAGCGGTGATGCGAGCAAACGAGTGACGCCACTACGATGTAGCCGAACCCAAAGAATCCCGGTGTTTATTTGACAGTCACGTTTTGTAAAGTTGAGACAGTGACGTGACCTCGGCCCATGCACCCAGCGTTCGGCCGCAACAGAGATTACAGATAACACATCTCCCCCTCTTTTTTTGAAAGGGTTTAAGCACAACACAAAAGTAAGCTATGAATCCTCAACAGAAACAAGTGCAGGTATCAACTGCGGCCATACCGCTGGAGCAGTCTTATTTCGCGACGCAACGCGTTACGCAATTACCCGGCCTTTGTTTATTCAACGGAGTGGCCGGCGTTCGATTCAACGTAGAAGGCTCTGACCAGGGGTTGCCTTCCTCGGACTGCCGTGTAGCGTTGTGAGCTGGCAGGACAGTCAGCAGACGGGTCACGCCCGCTGGTTCGCCCGCTGTACCTAACCAATGCCCGTCTGTTTCTCTGTAGCTCCACTCCCTCATCACACCGCAGCCCATAGGACTTCAGGCCGTAGGTCTGCACTCTACACCGTTGCCGGCTTTTTGCAGTCCTTTATTAACACCCTCTTTCCTGGTGTGAGGGGTGCTAAGGGGGTAACCGCATGTCGACGGTCGTAGTCGAGCCTTTTCTTTATCCGAACTGCCTGGTCTTTGTGTTGGAGTCTCCTCAAGGCAGTAGCCCTTAATTGTACAAGTTTTTTTCGGGTGCACCGGGAGTGTAGAGCGTAAGCGTATGCCCATGAGTAGCTGAGCTGGACTTGTGCCCGTCGGGCCAGGGGAGTCTCTATACGCAAGGACGGCTAGGTAGGGGACACCCGATTTTTCCAAGAGCCGTTTTACGGTGTGTACAATACGCTCGGCTGCCCCGTTTGATTGCGGGTACCTGGGACCGGACGTGACGTGATGAAAGCCGTAGCTTGCCGTGAACGCAGCAACCTCTGCAGACACGATCTGAGGACCGTTGCCAGTCTCGACGATTTCAGGAATCTCGTGTCAGGCAAAAACGCTCTTCATTTGTACCATGACCACCGAGGAGCTAGTGGAAGGTAATAGGGCGAGCTCCGGATTACGAGAAAAGTAATTTAAAACCACGAGGTAGTCTCTTCTGCGCAGGTGGAAAAGATCAGCTCCTATTAGCTAAGGCAAGCTGGGAGACTGATGGCATCATCGTTTCGGCTTTTTAAACGCCCAGCATCGCGTAGTCCCGACAACTATTAACCAATGTTCCCCGCTCGGCGCTGAGACATGGCCACCACACCGATCCCCGGCCCCTTGCGCGACATTTCACAATGTCCTGGTTTCACTTATGCAATGAACGCAGTACTTCACTCCTTAAGCTCGGAGGCACCACCAAACGAGACGTACGCAGAAGCACATCGGTTTGCTCTTTCCGACCAGTAATGACTCAGCCAACTGCTCACTTTTGAGCAGCGGGGCCAGCCTGCCGTACTATACCAGAGAAGTTGCTGGGAAGTCTCATCCAGTTCTTGTGCTATCTTCACTTAGTTCCAGTGTGCTGAAAATTTGAGCTCACTGATACAGCCTTTTACGTGGCTCGACACTTCGCTGCAATCTAGCTGATGATTTTGATTGATGATTGCGATTGGTTTCCCCTTTGTAGAGGGGTAATGACGTGCATCTTACCAAAAAGGACTAATATAACTCTGTTTTATACTCTTGGTTTAATACTGGCTCTGTTTAGGGCAGGCACAAAAAACTTATTAGGCAGAAGAAAATACTCGTTTTTCCTGTTACAGGGGGTAACTGTCCCAGGCAATATTCCCCTCTCTCCTTTTCGTCAACCAGCATTCTAAACTTCTTTTCGTCGCCTCGAAAGCCTTGAGGTTAACTTCCGCTGTGCTACCCTTCAATCCGTGGGCTTCTGGAAGCCGAATATTTCCCTCATGTATATTTGGACGGATACCCTCGCATTCTAACACTATGTGCCGCATAGTTTCGGTTTCTTTTCCGCAGACCACGCATACCCCATCATTTTGTGAATACTTTCCCACAAAGCTCTTAGTTCGCAAGCAACCTGCTCTAACCTCAAAAAGCAGAGCACTGCCGTGGGAATTATCGCAGAAATTTTCATTTCGGAAGTCCAATTTCTCCATCCTGTACATCTCTAACGACGTTTTAGCATCCATTTTTTCTATCCATTTATCCGTATCTATGTGCCTTGCCTCTTTTTTGGTTACCTTGGCTGTTTTAGATTCCCCACTGTTCTTTCCGTATTTCATCGTCAGCCTTCTAGTCTTCCTTATCCACTGCGCGTCCACGCTTTTCAAGTATAGGTACCTAAACACCTTAGCTGCCCACCTACGTTGATCCATTGCTCTCAACCTCCTCTGAAAACATATTTTACTCTAGGCTTCTCGAACTTCAAACGACGCCGAGCCGATATCTCGCTGCACTGCTTCGTTAATTGTTTTTCCATGCGCGCCTAAGGCCAAACGGCCTACTGTTTTCTGGTTCACTCCAAGGCCTGAAAGAACGTCTGATTTTAAGCAGAGTACACCTTTCGCAAATGTGAGACCCGGAACCATTACTACTTTCCACATTCTATTCACTACTTCATATTTTTATACCCCCACAGAGCTCTATGCTCCATTATAGCTGCGTTTCGCTTTCACTTACCCTTAAGTTGTTCCTCGTTAGTTTTGTCCCCTTCGCTCATTCACACACCCAAATATTTATATTCCTTCACTCTGGGTAATTCGCCATGCTGGATAGACGCTGCGTCAGTGGTAGTGTCATTGAAAACGATTATTCCCGATTTTTCTGCGCCAAAATTTAAATCGAGGTCGGTGGCTTCCTGGCCGCTTATATTTAAGTGCCGTTGCATATCGGTCTGGTTGTCACCTAGAAGAGCAATGTCGTCTGCGTATAACATTCCCGGAATACGCTGTTGTACCACTTAGCCTTGCAGCATATGGGTTAGGCTAAACCCTATTTGACATTCTTCCAGTTTCTTTTCTAACCCTGCCACGTAAAGCATAAACAGTAGTGCGCTCAAAGGGTATCCCGGTTTCAGTCCTTATGGGTGTTGACTTGCTGGGCCATTTCTGTCCTTCCCATGTAAGGTACACTCTATTATCTTAATAGATTGCTATAAAGAACTGTATTAACTCGTCATCGAATCCCTGGAGTTTCAGCATTCCGCACCACAGCAGTTCTCTGTTTACATTTTAATTCTGCTCTTTTGTAATTCCAATGCATTGCGTTGTCACGAAAAAATTATCATCCAATCGCCTGCCTTGTCTAAATCCATTCTTCAGTTCCCCAAGGATTTCATTTTCTGCCATCCATGCTTGAATTTCTGATTTTATCGCCTGCATTACGAATCTATACACCAGTGATGTTACTGTAAGTGGTCTGTATGAATCAATACTGCTTTGTTGCGTCTGCCTTTATAAATTAAATTCATCCTACTTTCTAGCCGGTCGTCCGGTATTTGGTTTCTATCACCTTATTTATTGCCCCCATAAACGATGCCTTACATTTAGGCGCAAGCAGGTTTATCAGTTGCATTGCTATTCCGTCCGGGCCCACTGCTGTCAGGGGGGAAACATTTTGCTCTGCTTTTTTCCAATCAAGCTTACTCAAACTTCTTTCCCTTTCAGCAGTCTTCTGTGGCGCTGATGTTATCGGTGCAGGCTTCCCTACCTATATTGCCCTAAACTTCTCACTAATCACTCGATAAATATGCGCCAACGCGCGCTCTCCTTCTTAACGTTTCCCCTCCACATCAATCAAGAATTTTATATGGATACCGTTTTTTGAGCTTCTTAATTTTGCATGGTTCCAAAACTTCTTGGATGCGCTTTTGTCCTTCTTTCGTATTTCTGCCATTCGTTGTTGTCCCTGCTTGATCTTTGCTTGCACCATTTTCTTCACTTCCGGATTTTTTTCCACGGTAGATATCCCATTTTTTCCTTCACTACCTCCAGTTCCATACCACTTCTTTTTGCCTCTCTATGTTCCTTCGACGCCTTTTTTCGCTGGTCAATAGCCTCTTTTATTTCCTTATTCCACCAGCTTCCCGGCTTTCTCTTTTCTTTCCATCGGTTTCGTTGCTTTGCTTCATTCATCTTACCCTTAATGAACGCAATCATTTTGTCGTGATCCCAATTTTTGTCTAGGTATTTTTTGATTTCATCTTCCATCCTATCAGTAATGATTTTTAACTGCGCATTGTTCAAATTAGCTCCTCCAGTCGTACCTATTTTTAAATTTGTATGGGTTGCGCTTACAAAGTGCAATGTAAGCCGCTTGTGGTCGCTTCATAAGCTGTCTGATGCATTTTCGTCTATTCTCATTTCCCGCAACCTTTCGTATACTGTCTCGGAGACTAGTCTCCGAGACTATGCTGGACTGTCTGTTACCGCTTTTCCACGTTATTTGTCCGTCACACTTGTTTCCGTGTTTACTGTTTCAAGCCGGTTTTCCTGACATAGACTTATCACTAGAGAATCGTTATGGTCTGTGTATCCATCCAAACCTTCTATGTGGGCATTCATATATCCAACTAAGATTATTTCCCCCAAATATTTGAACTCGTTCATAAGAGTTGTTCGAGAACTTTTAATTCGTTCTCAAACAGTTTGCCTTTCCCTCATTTTCCTCCCTAGCACTAGTTCCCGTCCACAGATACACCTCTCCTAACCACGTATTTTTCCCCGCTAATGTGCCCCTAACCCATAGATGCTCATTGCAGCTTTCATGAATTCTGTGCCAGTCGGTTCCTTGTTTAATGAGCATGCCAACACCTCCCCCTATCTTGATTCCTGTGGTCGTGTTGCAACCTTCCCACGCATAATTGTCTATAACAGGTGCCGCTTCTAGATCTCGGAGGTGAGCCTCGGCTAAAGCGTACACGTTTATTTTTCTCGTTCAAGTTGGTTTTAAATGTCTACTCACTTATCAGGCTTTCTGCCTCTCTGCATATTTATGTAGCTGATTAAATATTTATTGCATTTCTTTTTCCCTTTCCGCTTACGGGATCTATTTTTGTCTTTTACAAAATTGTTCACTCTATTTTTTCCCCTTAACTCGCCTCTGTCAACGTACTGAGTTATGTCTGTAGGTTCTCCGGTTAGCTCTAGCCCTGGCTGCCTGTCAGTGTTGAGTACGCATGCGTCCTTCGCTTCCCCCTTTGTTTCCTAGTTTGCCTTCCTTAGCTGCACGGGGCCCCCTAAAAAAGCTATCGTTCTCCCCCCTGAGTGCCACCCCACCTTGTTTCCTAGCCTGGGGCTGAAGTGAAACCCGTATTACTGAAAAGCTTGCCTATGTCCAATGATGCCCACTACCCTCTTTATGTCTATCACTTCAAGCCCAAGTTCCCTGCCGCGCTCACGATCTCGCTGTGAGCAGCGAGTACTGCCCGTTCGGTGTGCAGGCCCTGCTTTGTCACCTCCGGCACGGTGCAGACTGCAATGAGCACATTTGGGGCCGTCGCCCGCAGGTCGTTTACCCCTTTCGCTATCTCCTGGCCAAGTTTTTCCTCCTTTCCCTTGAGAACATCGTTAAGAGCCGTGGCAATCAGCACAAGGTTACTAGCTTTACTGGACTAGGCCAGCTGCACCTTGGGTTGTGTCATCACCGTCTGCATCGTTTGACCGGGGAAGCACCCCACCTTCACACGCTTATCCCCTCTTACCTTTTCCACTATGGCAGCGCTGCTCCTCTTCATGTTAGAATCTCCCGCAATGATGACCACGCTATGTGCCGCGTGCTGATCATTCCTCGTACCCTGCTTATCGACTAGTTTTGCTGGCCTATCTTGCAGCACGTGGGAATAGCTGTTGCCTTTCGTACCTCCCGCACCGTGTGTCACCTCGGTGGATGCCTCCGCTTCGCTGCATGGGCCGAGGTGCTCGTCATTTGTTGGCGAAATGACGCTCATTTCTAGCTTCCTCTCAGCCGCTTCTAACTTTCCCTCAACAGCCCTCGGTTCGTCGTGGTCGTTAATTAGCGCTGCCTCCAGTTCTGTGACCCGCTTAGCCAACCCCGAGGTAACCGATGCTACACGTTCTAGCCGTGACACCACTAAGCATAAACGACACGTACCTGCCCCTTCGTCTGCCTCGCCGCCGTACCACTCAAACTCCTCTACGTCTACTTGCCACGGACAGCTACCAAACTGTACCAGCTTTCTACGCGTCATCTCGGCTCAAAACCCGACCCAACGAGCAAAAACCGTGCAGGTAAATACTCAGCTTCGCCTGTCCTCCGCTGTCTCTGCGGTTCCGCTGTACTTCACTTTAGAAACACGCTGTTGTCAGAGCACCAGAAAACCACGTCCGCACAGGTTCACTGCGCACTGCACACTAAGCCAGATTCCCTGATAAGCTGGCTAAGCCAGCTTCTCCGCTTAGCCAGCTTCCCTGCATGGTGCCCAAGAAAGTGCGTCGGCGGGACCAATCTGCTTTCCCGAGGCAGAAGATACTGAAAAGCAAAATATCATGAGCCTTAGTCGAAGCTTTGTATTCTATGGGGAAGCACACCGAACGCACGTACACGTGAGTAGGCGTGGATTCGCATCCCACTTCTGACATGTCACGTCCACAACTTGGGGAGCGGTGAAGCGAACAAAAGGCTGACGCGACTCCGATGTAGCCGTACCCATAAAAATTTAGTCCTCTTCCACTCTGTGAATAAGGATGACCTGCGTAGCTCCACGTCTTCCACGGAGGGCACGAAACAAAACACGTTTGTTTGTAATTTATGACTGATCATACTTCCTAGCCAATTACCTGAATGAAAGCTGGAAAAACCCGAGCTTTATCCTGCCGAACAAACTAGAACTGTCTCGTTCCCTCCCGCGTCGTAGGCATCTTACGGTTTGTGTAATACGCCAACCCAATCCACTTTACCACAGAAGACACCGGACCGGTCGCATTGGGCTGTTTGACGGCCACGTTTAAATCTGACGCCAACACAACGGACATGTCACCAGTAAGGGGACAAACCTTTAGATGCGCGAACCCACCACCCCTTCCTCGACTCCTTACCCGTGCCCGCATAAACCGGCAGCCGGTAATCACAGGGAGCTTAGAAGTGAAAGGCACTGTCGAAGATGTCGCTCTGAAAGCCCTCTAAGCTGAAGAAATGACATTGGCCCACGTCGGTGTTCCAAGCGGGTCACTTGCTGTTCATCCGGGAGAGATTCGCAGCTACTCGACCAGCTGAAAGTTGGGGCGGCAACGGCGGCGCCAGCGGGTTTCCGTTGTTTTCGCGCTATATTCACGCTTCTGTTCGGCCTGACGCATTTTCAGTTTCCACTCTTATTCCTCCAAGGGAACGACATGCGTCCGTCGCATATCGAGTTATCTGCTCGAAGGCATCGACCTTTATTCTAGCAGACGCACACCTGGGTGTCCCCATCGCTGCCCAGTCGTAGGGATCTTATTGTCTGTGCAACACGCCAAGCAAGACCCAAACCGCTTAATAGCGCTGGACAGCTGTGAGGGTGCATTGAGCCATCAGACTCGCAGTTATAAATCTGCCACCGCCACAACGGGTATGTCATCGCTAGCATTATCAGGGCCTGTTCTGCGTGCAATCACCCTCCCTCCACCCACAATCCCTTGTCGGCTAAGCAGGAAAACGGGGGTGGGCGCATAATTAGGCGTGAAATACCCAGCGAAGATACATAAAAAGACTTTACATGCGGCCAGACTAAGGTTTATTATTCTTCTTCCGAAACAAGAACTATGACCAGCTCGTCAACGAGGGCCGCTGACGCTCATTTTTTCGATTTACTTGTGGCTACTAGCTTTTCGCAATCAGCCGTGCTCATCAAGCGTCCGTAGAAATACGTCGTCGCTTCCAGCCGGAAGCTACGACTGAGACAGCAGGATTGGAGGGCAGCCTGTATCAGGAATATGGTGAAGGGGCAACTAAGATATGGAAGAGACGACAATGATGGTATAGCGGAAGCGAAAGAAAGGACACGCACTTTCAGCAGGTGCGGCGCCTTCGCAGTGAAGCTAGTTCAACGCTCAGTTGGTGGTAGCATGCGAGGCAGACTCGGTCACCAGCGGCGTCCGCAACCGACGCCATCACACCAAAGCGTCTTTCCATGGAAGGTAAAAATAAATTTCTTGTAATTCACGTGCCGAAGCTTTAGCTATGAGGCGCGCGGTATAGTGGAAGGCTCCGTAATAATTTCTGCTACCTGCGCCAAAATGCCGACGCATGGGCGTTTCAGTTTTCTGCGTCCATTAAGAAAATGGTCTCCGAGGCCGGGAATTGAACCCGCGCCCTCGGGCTAAGAAGTGCAACTCCTTACTAACTGAGCTACCCCGGCATGTTTTCCACCGGACTGATTCCCACCCCAACTTTGGGTCACCTTACTAAAACAGTGGGCAAAAGATGAACGACAGTCTCTCAGAAATCAGTGAAGGCGTTGATTATGAGCAGAAACGAGGTAAAATAAAACCCCAGGGCCTAATCACATAAACTTTCGAACTACTTTTCAATGTTCCCGTGGTTCTTTCTCCGCTGCAAGCTCCGTTTGGCAAATGATGGAGGCCGCCACGCGGCCAAGGTTAAAATCACCCTAAAAATAAGCACGGATGTACTCCCACAAAGCATAACGTAAGAACGGTCGGCGCAGCTCTAGAGTCAAGTGGCAGAGCCGAACTCACAATCGCAAAAAAGAGAAAAATTTTAACCAGTTGCCCACATTACAAAACGCCGAACCAAGGGATGAGCACTGAAAGAAAGAACACTCATTCACCCGCTGCTATTGAGCTGTATATTGCAGAGCCTACCCTATCATAAATTTACAACATCGAAGAAAATCAAAGAAACACCATCATCAGGACCGCGTATCAGGCATTCCATAACGTCGCAATTGTGACTATAACGCCAAAGGACAATCCGGTGCTCCCCCTGGGTAACAGATTGGACAGGCAGAGATGGGTCCTGAAGGAGGAGAAGGCTATAAACTCAATGGAGGACTCAAACACCATTTGGAGGGAAAAATGGCCTCGGGCAACGCACGACAAGATCTGTTAGCGTCAATAAAAAAGACCTTCGTCTTCCGGTCGACCTAAATTAGATATTGATCATCATGACAATGAATAGGCCCCACATCATGTGTTCATGGCACTTTCGAAAAAATCAGTCAACCCCCTCTGCTAGCACCTGGCAATGTGGAAAAATGTGAACGTGCCATCGTATCGAACACAGGCACCCACTCTGAAAACAAACCTCCACGCAGTGATAGACATGTCACTAGTGCAGCGACTCCGCATATAAGCTCTCCCCTAACAAAAAAGTTGCAGGTCACATTTACGTTTAGGTTTTAAGATGTATACGATAGCGTCATGTAGGCGTCGAGGGAGCATTTTGGATTGGAGTTCGTCCATTTATCATTTATGCATTCAAAGAACTGTAGTTCAGCGGAGAGAGCTAGAATAGCACCAACATTTTTTAACCACTGCAGTACTGGCAGGGCAGAGACCATTTACGTTTTTCTGGCTTAAGATGAGAGCGCGAAAGGTGGCGGCTGCGGTGTGTTTGTCGGCTTGAACAAGGTGACAGTGTTGGTGTTTCAATTTGTTTATTCTCAAGCGTCTTGGTCGGGCTCAGCGTTTTGTTTTTTTATAACACACACTTAGAAATGCCTTTATCCAGAAAGATTCAGGGAAGTTTGGGAAAAGGGGGTAAAAGGAAGGTAGATCCCATGGGTGAATCCCAAACGCCAGGGCCCCAGAATCACCTTACGCTAATTTTTATGTGAAAAGCTGGAAAAACCAGTCTCGTATGGGTTAATGTAAGTGTTATATGCAATGCTTGAGTTGTTCACCAGAGCGCATATCTTTCAGTATGAGAAGGTTGCGTAATAATAGTGGGCGTTTCCACCTGTTTAGCACAGTTTAAAGCTGGCGTCGCATGTTTCCGATTTAACATATCCACCCATGTAAAATTGTGGATATATATGTTGGTTTGTATCCTGAGCAGAGTTTGCGATTCTTTGGCGTTGAGATCCCCGTGTGACACGGAGAAGAAGGGTGTATCTAGGCGCAGGATGAGGAGACGTCCTCAGTATTTGTCGGGGACACAGGTGTATCAGTCGTTGTCAAAAGGAAGCATGGTATGCGAGTTCGCGTGGATCTTCGTCGGCTGTACCGTTCCTTCCCAGACCCTTTTGTCCGGGTGTTGATGTGATGTGAACTGTCATCATCGTGGATTTAGGAGTCCTACTCCTGCCTTTAGGTTTTATGCCTGCAGCCAAGAGACTAATGACATTTTGTACGTGTGAAACGATCTATCGAATTGGTGGGTACGTAGTTCCCGTGAATTTAGGTAGGTACGGCCGTTGCAAAACCACCATGATGCAAGAAGCAGCGTCACCAATCGTCCTGCAGCAGCCCCGGGAAACGCCGTCATTCCGAGGAGCCACGGCAGAAGACCCAGAAGACTGGTTGGAGAAACTGGAGCGCGACCGGATCTTCAACAGGGGGGACGACGAAGAAGAGTTCCGGCATGTTTTCTTTTAATTGGAAGGTTCAGCTCGAACTTAGTTCGAGAACCACGAGAGCTCTTTGACCAACTGGACTCAATTCAAAAGCGAGTTCCTTAAGACATTTGCTACCGTGGTGAGAAAAGAACGCGCTCCGCTTTTGCTTGAAACTCGAAGGCAGAACCCCAACGAAAGGGTCATGAACTTCGTTGACGATATGAAGGGACATTTTCGCCGTGCGGACCCAGAAATGACAAAGGGACATAAACAAAGGTTTCTGATGCGAGGGGTAAAGCAAGAGCTCTTCGCGTGCCTTGTTCGCAACCCCGCGAACCACAAGTTATGACCTTCTCCGCGGCTCTTCGTCGACCCCGCCCTGCTCCAACCCGTCGTCAAGACGTCCCGCCGTACCGCCATCCACTGTCGCCCGCCCGACCCCCTGCAGCCCAAAAGCCAGACGCCGAGGAAGACGGACATATGGCGAACCGCCAATAATCGTCCGCTGTGCTCCCACTGTGGAGAGGCCGACCACATCTACCGTCGCTGCCCCCTAAAGGGCTAGGTTTGCGAGGGTTCTCCGTCGACGCAGCACGGCGCCGACCCGGCCAGCGCCGATGTGAGATCGAATAATTCCTGTCGAACACCGGCCTTGGACCAGCTCGTTTCAACCATTCGCTGTCGCCCTACCCATACCAGTCACCTACCCGCCGTAGCAATGCTGACTTCGCACGTGGAAGGTCAGCCAGCCCACGCGGGGGAAACTAAAAGCAGCAACTTCTGGAGGTAAAGTTGCTCTACGGCGAAAAACCGGAAACCCTCCAGCTGACGCAAGGACGCGCCGAAGACCATGATTCACGACGTGCCCTCACTCCGACGACCTGACATAACTCTGATGTGATTCCCGAACACGACGAAAGCCACAAGGCGCGACGTGTACCCGACGTGACGGAGCCCACCGCTGAGAAGACGACGACAACGACGACTCACAGTGCCCGACCGTCAACGCGCACAAGCCGAGATGCGACGCCTCGACGAACCCGGAACTCTAGGAAGGCAGCGTCCGACGTCAAGGTGTCCATCGACGGCTCTCATAGACACTGGAGCCGACTACTCAGTAATGAGCGGATCATTCGCGTCTGAACGGAAGAGAGTTACAACCAGATGGGAAGGTCCGCACATACGCACAGCAGGAGGCCATCTTGTAACACCAAGTGGAACGTGCACATCGAGCGTCACCAAAGATGGTACCACGTACCCTGCTGCGTTCGTAATTTTGTCTCACTGCTCCCGCGACATAATTCTCGGAAATGACTTTTTGGCGAACAACAGTGCAATAATTGATCTGCGGACCATGTCGATAACTTTTCCTCCGATCAATCGAGGACGCCAGAAGCTGAACCCCGAACACCGTGCTGCTGTAAGGACCTCCGATGATCACGTCGCTCTGCCACCCAGTGCAAGCTCTATGATCACCGTTTACTGTCAACATGCTGACCTTGACGTCGATGCTATCGTAGAGGGTGACCAAATTTTGCTTCCCGAGCGTGGTGTCTCCGTCCCAAGAGGCATTGCGCGCTTTAAGCATTTTAAATCCCACGTTTTGGTCACTAATTTCACCGAAGAGTAGCAATATTACAACAAGGGCGTTGCAATTGCGTTCGTCGAAGAAACCGCAAGGAACAAGTCAAGTGATGGCGGTCGCCAAAGTTGAAAGCGTACGCCCAGATGCTTTCAAGCTGCCGCATGCTTTCGACGTGAACCCGACGCTGCCGCTAGAAAACCGTGACAAATTATTGGATTTGCTGCGCCGCTACAGCTAGTGTTTTTCGTCGAACTCAAAATTACGTCAGGCATCGCTAGCGAAACACCGAATTATAATCGAAGATGGAGCCCGACCTACCCGACAGTCACCGTACTGCGTGTCTTCACACGAACGGGAAGCCATCCGGACACAAGTCGACGACATGCTCAGCGCCGACATTATAAAGCCATCAAAAAGCCCCTGGGCTGCACCGGTCGTAGTTGTAAAGAAAAAAGATGGCACATTAAGGTTCTCTGTTGAATACCGGCGAGTGAACAAGATCACCGAAAAGCACGTGTTCCCACTGCCATGAATTGATGAGGCCCTCGACCACTTCTGCCATGCAAAGTACTTCTCATCGATGGATTCGAAGACAGGCTACTGGCAAATTGAAGTGGACGAGGGAGACCGAGAGAAGACTGCTTTCATAACCTTGAGGGCCTATACGAGTTCAAGGTGATGCCGTTTAGGCTGTGCACGGCACCAGCAACGTTTCTAAGAGTCATGGGCACTGTGCTAGCTGGCCTGAAGTGGCACACCTGCCTCGTATAAGTGGACGACGTTGTGGTATTCGCCCGGACTTTCGACGAACACCTTGCGAGGTGGGAGTCTGTACTCGAGGCCATTCGTGCGTCGGGGTTAACGCTGAAGCCTGAGAAGTGCCGATTCGTGTACGACGAGCTCACGTTTTTGGGCGACGTTGTCAACGCCCCGGGAGTCCTTCCTGACTCGGCAAAAACTTCAGACATAGCGAAATTCTCAAGACCGTGAGACAAGAAGGGCGTGCGAAGATTTCTCGGACTATGCGCGTACTACCGGCGCTTTGTCGCAAACGTCGCACGCATAGCAGAGGCACTCAGTCACTTAACGAAATATAGCATCCCTTTCAGCTGGGAAGCGCCCAAGAGGAAGCATTCTGGGAGCTGCAACAACGCCTGCAAAGCCCACCTGTGCTCGCTCTTCCGGCGAAAACGCCGAAACGATAATGCATACGGACGCCAGTGATGTAGCCTTGGTGGCCGTCCTCGGCCAAAAGCAAAGCGATTGCGAAATAATAATCGCTTATGCCAGCCGTGGTCTGTCCAAGGAAGAAAAAAAACTACTCAGCCTCTGAGAAAGATTGCCTTGCGATTATCCGGGCCATTTCAAAATTTCGCCCATACGTGTATGGAAGACAGTTCAAGGTAGTGACAAACCACAATGCTCTGTGTTGGCTCTCCAATTTGAAGGACCCCTCTGGACGTCTTGGTAGGTGGAGCTTGCACCTGCAAGAATTCGACGTTGTAGTAGTGTAAACCCGGCAGAAAACACTACCGCCGCCGACTGCCTGTCTCGCGCCCCCGTCGACCCACCCCACAACATTCCGACGAAGACGGCGCATTCTTCGGAGTCGTGACGGAAAGCGACCTAGTCACCCCAGCGGCGTGCCGACTCCGAGTTACGCGTCATGTTCGACTACCTCGAAGGACGCAATGTCGCCGTGCCTAGGGCCTTCAAACGGAAGTTACCAGCATTCAGCCTGAAAAACGCTGTCCTCGTGATGAATTTCAGCCCCGAAACGAGGACAAATTATCTTCTTGCTGATCCTCGCAGACCTCCGTGACGACATTTTTGAAGCATCCCACTGACGACCCATCTTCCCGACATCCCGGCACAGCTCGCATATTTGGAAAAATCAAGACCAAGTACAACTGGCGCCATCTTGCATCCTACGTCACTCACTACATCCGGAGCTGCCGTGACTCCCAGCGTCGAAAACCGCCACCGACGAGACGCGCCGGACTTCTGCAGCCGATCGCCGTCCCATTGATACCCTTCCAACATATTGAAATGGACCTTGTGGGACCGTTCCCTACGTCACGATCTGAGAACAACTGGATTGTTGTAGCAACAGACTACATGACGCGCTACGCAGAAACCGCCGCTCTTCCGAGGGGGACGCACAAGAAGTCGCAAAGGTTTACATAACCCAAGTAGTGCTGCGACATGGAGCCTCCGAATTCACTCCGGAGATCATGCAAGGAATCTTACGCTATACCAACACGGGTCACCGAAGAAGGACGGCGTTCCACCCCCAAACGAACGGAGTAACGGAATGTCTGAAGAAGACGATCGCGGATGTGCTGTCTATGTACGTCGACGTTGAACATAAGACTTGGGACGAAGTCCTTCCGTATGTCACGTTCGCGTACAACATGGCTATCCAGGAAACTACGCACATGACACCGTTTCGAGCTTGTCTACGGAAGACGGATGACTATGATGTTTGACGCCATGTTTCCGAACGTAGAAGGCGACGACCTCAACGCCGACGTCCAAGGATACCTTCAGCCTGCGGAGGAAGCCCGCCTTCACGCTCGAGTTCGCACAACGGAGCAGCAGCTTGTGGATGCCAGACTCTACAACCTCCGACGCGGAGACGCGAAGTACCGCCCAGGGGATCGTGTGTGGGTTTGGACTCCCATCCGATGACGTAGACTCAGTGAGAAGCTTCTGCGACGGTATTTTGCACCATATTGAATTTTACAACGTGTAGGCCAACTTAACTATGAGGTGATCCCCGATGGGGATTCCGTGGTGATTCCACGTGGTTTCGCCTAAAACCTTACTACGCACGATAAAGAACCTTCTTTGTGGTTGTTGTTTGTCCGGACTGTCTTTAATTTTCGCATCGGGTCGATGCCCTCTTAGAGAAGGGGGGGTAATGTCACGATCGATGTTTTGGGTTTTATATTTTGTTTTTGCCGACCGGCTGCGCTGGGCTATGTTATCGGTGTTATCCGTTGGCACAGTGAAGCGCATGTTCTATTCTTTATGCCGCACAGTGTTATCTCCTTTGATAGAGAGAGTGCTGCTAACTAACGTCACCAGCCTAGAATATTCTGCTATGATCTACAGTGTTGTGGATACAATTTGACTGTTCGAGAAGCACTCGCGCCGACAGATAATTTACCGCAGAGCAGACGCCCCGGCATTCGATTCGCCGACACCAGTCTGCGCACGTCAATCTGCTTGACTACTGTTTCGCCGCCTGTGTATTTTTCTGAGTTCTTAGGGGAGCACACGTCCCCTCCAATAAACTTGTTTTAAAGCAAAGCTTTTTACCTCTACCCCCCAGGGGTTCTTTCATGATCGTTGATGTGATCAGAAAACTCCAGCAAACAAATAAAAGAAGTTACTGGCACCACCAGGAATCGAACCTGGAACGAATAGAGTAACGCAGTGAGAGCCCGTTGTCTTACCGGTTGAGCTACGAGCCCACTCGTACATGGAGAAGATCGGCAGTGCACTCACCAAGCACATCTGCGGTTTTAACGTCTGCGTTCTCGCTGAATGCCACGTGACAGCTTCACGTGACCTGCTGCACCGCTGTGCGCTGCGCCCACGGCTCGTGTAGCGGCCGTGTCAGCGCCTTGCGCATGTGCTAGGATTTAGAAAAATTAATGGAAGCTTACACCAATGCATTGCATCGCACTTCTTCCCCTCTCTGCGGCCGATCTCGTACAACCCACGTGGCTACCCGGCACGCAGGAAACCCCCCCCCCTCACCCTGAGCGGCCAGCCGCTGCCGTGGTGCCTGAGGGTCAAATACCTGGGGCTCCTCATTGACTGCCGGCTGACCTGGATCCCAGCGGTGAGGGCACTCGAGCACAGCGCACGGTGGGAGTTCAGTGGGGCGTGCGGAGGCTGATGGCACGAGGCCAGGGCTGCTCGCACTAAGTAGCCCTACGAGTATTTCATCAAATGGCGTCCTCGGCCATCCTGTATGCTCCGCCACTGCCACATCTGCAGCCACTGCGGTGGAAGGAGCTGGAGATGGACCAGCGCCGGGCCATACGCCTCTGCCTGGGCTCCCAAGCCCGTCCCCGGCTGGGGCTACCTACAGAGAGGCCGGCACCTGGACCTTCCAGATGCGGGCCCTGCAGACGGGGCTGCACCACATCCACTGGCTCTATAGCGCACCGCAGGCTGCAGTCCTTCTGTAGCGCTACCGCAGCCGCCCATATTTGGAGATGGGCATGCTGGCATCCATTTACGATAGTCACATTGAGCTGCCGCAGCGTCGCCAACTCGAGACACCACCACCTGGCACCGGGCGAGCTTTTCGCATCAGCACCAACCTCCTTGAGATTCGTAGCAAGCCGTCAACACCAACCTAGGCTATCCATCACGAGGTTGCTGCCCTGCTGCAGGACGAGACTGCTGGCCACATGCAGCTCTACACAGAAGGTTCCGTGCAACCGTCATGTTCAGAGCTGGCGCCCTCTGAACGGCCATGGAGCTTGGCACCAGTCGTGTGTGCTGCGCGCCCTTCCCCGCCTCCATCTCCCATGCAGAGCTGACCAGGCTGCACCTTGCTTCAGACCTGCTCCTGGAGAAGGGTAACAAGATTATGGGGGCCGTCATCCTCGCCGACTGCCGGCCCGCTCTCTTGCTACTGCGAGCGGCGGACCAGCCATCGAGGTCCAGCGGCTACGTGCAGCGGTCGCTGGCGTCGAAGTTCCACCTGCTGGAGTCCCACTGTTGTGACCTGCAACTCCACTGGTTCCCATCTCATGTCGGCATCACCGGCAATGAGGTGGCTGACGCCCCGGCCAGAGGTGCTGCTCGCTAGGAGAGGGTCCCTTCTTCCCGCGACTTGAGGCGGTTCGACGCCGCACAACCCATCCTGGCGTGGGAGGTAGAGATGATGCACCCGGACCCCAGAGTCATCAGCGGCCAAGCTCCACAGGTCCTGCCTTGCCGCACCAGCAGGGACGCCCGCTCCATACTCCTCCGCATGCGGCTCGATTGCTGAAATGTGGCAGCCCGCTTGCACCGTCAAGGCCGCTGGTCGTCGCCCACATGTGCTGACTGCCAAGTGCCCGAGGCCTTGCAGCACCTGCTCTGCTCTAGGCGCCAGCACGATGCCCGAGAGCAGAGCTTCGGACCGCACTCCAGCGTCCCGGACTGCCCAGCCACACCCTGATGGACCTGCTTTTCCTGACGGGCCCCACCTCCATCCGGCAAGAAGCGTTCCGACTTGTCCTGGCCGTCCTCGAGGAGACCGACCTCATCAAATGGCTGCAGGCAACGCCTTCCGGCCAGCCTTAGGCACTCCTTATCTCTTTCTTTCTCTCCCTCTTCCTCTGTCCCCATTTGTTCTCACATACCCCTTTTCATCCCCGTCTCCCCTTCCCCCCAACTGTGGTGTACGCTAGTGAATTCCCAAATGAGTTCTAAACATCCCCAGTCCACTTATTTTCTACTTTCTATTTCAACAAATCACTCACTCACTCATTTTGGTCGCCTCCGTCGGCTGCGGTACAGACGGAGAAGTGAGAACGTCTGACACTGTGTTTGAGTTTAATTTATTTTATAAAAACGTTTCCCCTTATGTACTTCCCCAATACAACTCAACCAACCACCGTTCATGAATCATGAATTGATTTAACCTTAGCAAAGAATATCTCTTTGAAGTAATAACGAGCGCGGTTACGTGATTCTAACTGTTCTCTGGTTTCATTATGTATAGAGCTACGTGAGTGAATGTAGGTTACGTCGCATAGGTAATCGTTGTGGGTGTCGTTTACAGCTTTGCTTTCCCACCACATTCACAGGGTGGTTTGGGGCGCATTTTTTCCCTTCAATACAGCTGCGTCATCTTTGGCTACGTGACAATATGTCGCTTTGTATCCTGTGCAGATTTTGCAATTCTTTCGCGTTGAGATCCCCGTGTGACATGGAGAAGGACGGTGTCTCTAGGCGCAGGATGATGAGACGTCGTCAAAATTTTTCGGGTACGCACGTGTGGCAGCCGTTGTCAAAAGGGAGCATGGTATGCGAATTTGCCTGGATCTTCGTCGGCTGTACCATTCCTTTCCAGACCCTTTTCTCCGGGTGTTGTGATGTGAACTGTCATTATCGTGGATTTAGGAATCCTACTCAGGCGTTTAGGTTCTATGTCTGCAACCAAGATACTACTGCCATTTTGAGTGTGTGTAATGATCTATAGAATTGGTGGGTACGTAGTTACTATGTATTTAGGTAGGTACTATAGAAATGTTTAGGTAATATGCCTGCAGTGTAAAGACTAATGGCCTTTTGAGCATGTGTAACGAACTTTGGAATTCATGGTCCATTTATTTCATTACTTGCGAATTATCTTGCTGACCGATCACAGACCGTAGTCATTATAAAAGTTTTGAAATACACACATTCACTTAAGTAGTGAAGTGTCACAACGGTCTGTACATGCGCCTGTTTTGTTCAATTTGTATATTAATGCTCTGAGTGCTTCTACATCTTACTGTCGCATTGTTTAGTACGCGAATGGCACACTTTTGATGTCCACAGACGTTGGATATGCAACAGCTGCGAAGAATTTGAAATATGATTGTGAGAAACTAAAGGAATGGTTTGAAACCAATGTGATCGGGATTAACAACACAAAAACACAACTTGTATGTTCCTGCAATTCTTTCAACTCCCAAGAAATACCGATCTTCCTACACAAGTCATCTAATCATTGGAGTTGAGCTCTGGTTTATTATGTCTCGAATGTTAAATACGTGGGAATATTTTTTGATTCTGACATGTCATGGAACAGCCAGTTGGTCTACATTTGTTGCCATCTTTGCCAAATGGCGTGTTTGTTGTTTTAATGCGGTTGTTATGCCCTGTTTCAGTCCGGAAACAGATCATGCACGCTATTGCTTACAGCGCACTACGCCACGGTATTTCTTGGTTTTATTTTTCCTTTGGCTCTCGGCGAAACAAAGTAGATACTTTGTTGAAACTTGTATTAAATCAATGTTGTATGGTACGAATTTTGATGGCAATGTTTGTATTTTCTTCTGGCGTCAGACGCCATAACTTTTAATGATTTATACATAAGCAGCAGTTTTAAAATATGTTTGGATGAACGAGAACTGTACTCCTTACCTTCTTGTAAGGGAACTGAGTCACCGTACTCGTTTTGGTTTGTCTAGGACGCGAACTAGATATAGGAAACGTGCTCGCGCTTTCTATGTCCCCTATGAAATGAACCAATTACGGGATGAGGCTTTCTACCTCAGCCCCCGAAAATTAGGAAATGTCTTTTTGAACTTTTCTACTAACCGACTTTTAAAGCGGTTTTCACCTCTACGTCTCAGAGTTCTGTCGCGACCTTTGTTGCCAACAGAAAAGTCTTCCCAACAAATAAAAGAAGTTAATGGCACCGCCAGGAATTAAACCTGGAACGAATAGAGAAACGGAGCGAGAACCCGTTCTGTACCGATTAAGCTACGAGCCACGGGGAATCGCGGCAGACAGATGGTGCACCTACAGAGCACATCTGCCGGTTCACCCCATGCTTTCTCTCTGAATGCCACGGGATAACATCACGCGACCTCTCATGCCGCTGTGCGCTCAGGCCATGGTACGTGTAGCGGCCGTACGCGTGGGTTGAGCATACGATATGAGTTATAATTAAAGGAAGCTCACCACCAACGCATGGCATCTCACTTCTCATCCGTCTCTGCAGCCGATCTCGTCGCCTGTATTGGCGGTGGCAGAGATGGGGGAAAAGTGAGATCGTCTAACACCGGGGTTGAGGCTCCTTTAATTTTATAAATAAAGAGGTTCCACTATGAGCCTCACCAATACAACGCAACCAACCAGCGTTCATAACTCATGCACTGATTTGCCCTAGTCAAAGAATATCTCTTTGAAGTTATAAAAGTTGTAGTTGAGGGCATTTCACTTGTCTCCGGTTTCACTCTTTCTTGAGCCACGTGCGGGAATTCAAGTTACGGCGCAAGGGTAATCGTTGTGGGTGTCGTTCACAGCTTCGCTTTCCAACCACCTTCACAGGGTGGATTAGCACGCATTTTTTTTCTTTTCTCGCTTTTTTTTCTCCTCTTAACTGTTGTTTTCGTTTTGTTGTGCTCTGGCCAGGACGACAGACGGGGCGGCATACGGACTTTGTAGGAACGGAATGGGTTTATTCCATCATGATCAAGGGTGATATAAAAGAGAGGGCTCGCTAGAGGGCAAGCTCTATATATAGCCACCGCGAGAGGTGGGGCAGAGGGCGAGAGTGGGGTGACGACATGTCACGGGGCCCAAAGGCGTGCAATACAACATCCCTCCGGACCTTATTGATAATATAACTATGGTTGGTATCTCTCCGGCGGGTGCCTCTGTCGATGGGAGTACCTCCGTTGCCGCGGTGGCTGCACGGTGGCTGGTTAAAGGTCCTGACCTGTAGCAGGCTGAAGCGGGGCACCGCTGCTGTCGATGGGCTCCAATGGAGATAACGTGTCTTCCTCAGGCGGCACGCCAACGATGTGGTTCCTGTGACGAGTCCACTGAAACTCACCACGAGGGGTCATGACATTCAATTTGTAAGTCACTGGTCCCGTACGTGCGAGTATTATTCGCGGCAACCACTTCTCACCACGGCTGAAATTTCGAACCTGAACACTATCACGCGCAGTCAAATGTCTCTCGTGTCGCTTCGATGATCCTCTGCGGAGAGTCTGGGTGAACTGTCTGGCAGCTACCTTTGCTTGAATCGACGGCTTGATCCCATCGAGTCGGTTGCGGAGACGTCTTCCTGGAAGCAACATGTCTGGAGCTTTGCCTGTGGTAGTGTGGGGGGTGTTACGGTATGCCAAAAGGAAATCTTCAAGAGCAGATTGCACTGGTAGTCCAGCAGATCTTCGCAGCGATGCTTTCATTCATTGAACAAATCACTCGGCTTGACAGTTGCTAGTTGGATGGTAAGGCGCTGTTCGAGCATGACTGCGCATGTACTCAGCAAAATCTTCAGATGTATACTGCGGCTCATTATCTGAGACGAGCGTCTCGGGAAACCCTAAGCGGCAAAACAAATCGCGGAAGCAGCTGATCGTCTTTTTAGCAGACGTTTGCTTCATTACAAACACCTCTGGCCACTTTGAATGCGCGTCCATCACAACTAGTATCATTGTACCTTTGAAAGGTCCTGCAAAATCTACATCAACCCGCTCCCAAGGTAGGGTAGGCCCGGCCCATGGGTGCAGGGGAGAGGGTTAGGCCAAGTTACGTGCCCACTGACAAGATTGGCATGCGCTCTCTTGCCGTTCAATGTCGCGGATAATGGTGGGCCACCAGACGTAACTTCTCGCCAAGTCGTTGGTTCTGACTATGCCAGGGGGTTCTTGATGAAGTTCTCTGAGCATGAAGGACTGGTATCGCTTGGAAATGACCACACGGGTAACAAGGATGAGGCATCCCTGCTGGAAAGACAAGTGGCACCGTCTGTGGAAAATGGTTTCAGTTCGTCGCTTGGAGCGCGATCAGGCCAGCCACTCATCACGTAATGCAACAGATTCTTTAACACGGGGCCACGGAAAGTCTCATGTGCCACGTCCCGACAGTTCACAGGCAATGTACTGAAACGCCAAACGGAAAACCTCTCTTCCGAAGGCTCCTCGCTGTGATCAGGAAGTGTGAGGCGTGGCAAACAGTCGTAATCTGCGTTCTGTGCCGATGACTTCAACTTCCGAGTATACGTGTAAGCAGACAGAAAGACGGCCCAACGTTGCAGTCTCGCTGCAGCGATCGGTCGAATGCCTGTCTTCGGGCCCAAGAGTGTGTGCAAAGGTTGTGGTACGTAACAAGGACGAAGGTTCGTCCATACAGGTAGCAGTGAAACCTCTTCACTCCAAGAATAAGGCAAGCGCTTCCTTCTCTATCTGTCTCTAGACAGTTTATTCCTTAGATAGAGTACGCGAGGCGCACGCAATAGGACGACACTGACCTTTGGCATCCACATGTGACAACACCGCGCCGCGCCCATACGCCGAGGCGTCGCATGATAGTTGCAGTGGAGCGGTGGGATTGTAGTGCGTCAGCATTTGGGGGGCCGACAGGAGACCTTTCACTTGCCGGTAGTCTGACTCAGACTGGTCGCTCCATTACCAGGGAACGTCAATTTGCAAAAGCCTGTTGAGGATCGAGACAACACTGGAAAGGTTAGGCACGAACTTTCCATAATAATTCACAAGCTCCAAAAGTGAACGCAACTGATGCTTGTCCGTTGGTCGTGGCGCTTCACCAAAGCCTCGATTTTATAGTCTGCTGGTTGCACTCCCTGAGGGCTTCCAATGTGGCCCCGATACTGCAGCTTATCTTTGAAGAACTCGCACTTGGCCGGTTTCACTTTCACCCCTTTTTCAGACAAGCGCTTCAGCACGGATTCCAAGTTGCGCATGAGTTCTTCGTCCGTTTTCCCGTTACCATGACGTCGGCAATGTAGCACGTCACTCCTTTCAGACCTTTCAATATGTTACCTATAGTTCTTCAGAAAATTGCCGGAGCCGAAGCAATTCCGAAAGAGACGCGATTTATTGCATACGATCCTTGATGGGTATTCAGTGTGAGATACCTTTTTGTAGTCCCATCCAACTAACTGTTCGTACGCTCGGTTCAAGTCCAACTTCGAAAACTTCTTGCCTCCTGCAAAGACTGCAAATAACTCGTGGGCTCTGGGAAGAGGATAGTGTTCCGTGTCCAAGATTGGATTTACGGTCATTTTATAGTCACTGCATAGCCTAATGGCCCCATCGCTCTTTATAACTGGTACAACACGCGTCGCGTGACAGGCGAAGGTATACCCAATCTCGTCAGCTTCCCAATTTCCGCTTCAATTGAAGGTTGGAGCGCAAAAGCTACTGCTCTTGCCTTCATAAATCTAGGCTTCTGATTATTCCTGAAATGAAGTTGTGCCTTCTCACCTTGAATTGTTCCCAGCTCTTCACTGAACAGGTGACTACTTCTGGAGAAGTGTCTCGAGTTCTGCAGGCGGCTTCCGGGAGGCTTGCGACGCCGTCTTGATGGCATGCAGCTCCATGAGGCTTGCCCAGTAGAGCTCGATGTGCTGTAGCCACTCTCATCCAAAACGTGGTGGGCCTTCCTGCTTTACAATGTGAGAGGAAGAACATTTCTTTTGTGGCTGTACTCCATTGTGACGTTTACCACTCCGGCCGCCATGATGAGCTCTCCTGTATATGTGCGCATCCGAAGGGTAATGCCCTCGAGGCGCTTGAAAAGTTTTCTTGGAATAATTGACACAGCAGCTACTGTATCCAGTGCTATCTGGAAAGTAACACCTTGCACAGTCAGGGCTACCAATATGGGCGTTGACGATGCAGAAGTTGTCACGTCGTTCATGGACAGCTGCTTGTCGGCTTTAGAGCCCTAACCTGGAACCGCTGCACACTTTTTCCAAACTTTGCCTTGCAGGCTTGTTGAATATGACCTTTTTGATGGCACTTAAAGCATGTGGCTTTACTATGTTAGCATTGCCGTGCGCCGTGTTTCGGTGACCCACACCGATAACAATTTCTTGTTTGCTGCACTTTCTGTCGCGAGCTTTGCACCTTGCGCAGTTCCGCGTCTTCCTCGGTCTGTGCGTACGTTGCCGTTGCATTGTTTAATGGCGCCTCTAAAGACAAAGCGCGTTCCGAGGCTTTCTGGAAGGTCAAATGATAATCTTCCGTGAAAAGATGCCTCTGAATATCGGCGCGTTGAAGGCCGCATACAAATCGGTCACGCAAAGCTTCGTTGAGACAGGTTCCAAACTAGCGCGTTTGGGCTAGTCGCCTTATCTCTGCTACATACGCTGATATGGCTTCGCCTTCTTTCTGCGTTCTGTGGGGAAATTTTGCGCGTTCCACAATCGCAGATGTCATGGGGGATTCAGAAGTAGATTAAGAAGGGTCTCAAACGATCTTGTTGACGGCTTATCAGGGGCGGTCAAAGATTTCAGAAGTGCGTGTGTCTTCGGGCCGATTAGGCATACGAAAGCGTCAACTCGCAAATCCTCGGGAACCTTGTTAACGCGCCAGTATGCTACCAAACTCTCTGCATACGAAAGCCAGTCATTGGTAGACTCGTCCAAGTGCTCTGCTTGCCCAAAACCGAAGCCCATAGCGACGCTTCCACCTGCTGAAGGCGTCATTTCCACTGTTGCAGCGGTTGCAGCGTCGTCATCCTTGTTGCAGCGGCCGTGTCACTGTCATTCGTTGAAGCGGGCGTGATCCCGTCGCAGGCTCGTTGTCCTCGTCGCCATTATGTTGTGTTCAGGCCCGGACTACAGACGGGGCGGGGCGACACATGAACGTTACAGGAACGTATTAGGTTTATTCCATCATGAAAAAGGGCGATACAAAAGAGAGGGCTCGCTAGTTGACAAGCTGTATTTATAGCCACTCAGAGAGGTGTTGCCAGGGGCGAGAGTGTGGTGACGAGATGTCACGTTGCACAAAGGCACGCAATCGAACACGTTTAACAACAAAGCGAAGGGTCACGGTGCGGCCATCTGCCGGGCACTGCCCCTGAAGCTTTCTGGGACTTCGGCAGGCCCGCAAATGTACATTGTATCTGTTAAAAACGCATAAACGTAATAATGTTTAAAGCGGCCATGCAGACACAACCCAAGTTTGTTGCATTAAAAAGACTGCCTCGTTAAAATCATATTACAACCAAGTTTACGCAAACTCCGCTCAGATAAGGTATATAATTAGGAAAAAACGGAATGGCCACTCGGCTCACTAGGCCCTTTCCCGCACTAGAAGCTATAATTCAATATGCACAGCTCCGCGATTGGCCGAGGCCGGCTGAAGCAAACGCAAGTTAGGCAGGGCATATAAGCTTGCAGAAAGAGCTATTTTCGCTTAAATGCAATGCATATCCATGTTGTAGCATTGAGTAAAGCGGCGTGATTGCCAGCCGGTACCACCGAAGTATAACCGGTAAGAGGGAAAAAAAGGATGGTGAAGGCTGAAAGTAAATCGGGAGAAAAGAACGGAAGATGAAAAGAAGAAAAGAAAAAAATCGAAAATAAGGTAGAAGAGGAGTGAAAAGGTTGAAAAGGGGTGAAGGGGAAGGTGTGATGATGATAGGGAAATCGACCATCTGCGAAACCAGGCCAAGGGAGTGGCCGGGCAAAATGCGGCATTTATTAAGGTCCAATTTTGTTTGTTTGAATTGCTTGTCGGCACCTGGGGGGTGAAAAACCATGCCTCGACTCATCCTGGCTGGGCGAAAAAAACACAAGAACGGTAGAGTAACCAATCGAAATTACGAGCGTACACCTAACCAAAGGCGTACTAGTGCGCACAGCTGTTGGTACTGCGCGCACGATGCTCGTTATAGCTGCACAGCAGTTCGGCGCTATCGGGTTGTCTCACACAACACTGGGCGATTGCCGTAAGCGATACTGTCTTACGCGACCATGTTTGTCCAGCATACCCCATCTTTCCCAAAACGGTTACCAACTACTATAAGAAAAAGAAGCCAGGTGGAAATACGGTCAGAAATAAATCAAGGCGGAGAGTGGTCCGGCGCAATATGGTGGCGCCATTTAGGAGAACTGACCTTAAACAAGGCGATCCGCAGCCCAGTGCAGACTAAACGCGCAGTAACCTTCTCTTGACTACCTCTCCTGGTTACATCATCGCGGGCGGCACGAAACACATGATTTGGAGGGAGAATAGACGAATTAACTTAAGGTGATTAATTGCTCAGTAAATAAAGCATCTTTTGCTGCCAGACAAGCGTGGTGGCTCTATAAAACGCAAATCTTCAGAATAAAACCAACTTCTGATTTGTCTGCGTGGCCCCTTTAAGCATCCATTTGTTAGTTACGCTACGCGGATAGCCAAGATATCCGCTTTTCCGTTCCTGTGTATAGGCGGTTAGTGAAGACACAGCGATGGCCGTGGAAGTCCGCTACGCAATTGTTGCTTTCGTCCTTTGGAACGTCCCGCCGTCGGCGTAGAGGATGTTTTCATGGTTTTGGAGCTTTCCTTGACGGAATTTAATCCTAGCTCCTTGTGTGGGTTTCGGTCTATGTGTTTAGGTATTATGAGGGCTTGTACCGAGAGCCATAGGATCGGTGACATACCCATCATGTCGTCCAGACGTTTTCTGTCTGGGGGTGGGGCATATATTGCAATATGTGGCCGGTCCCAATTTTTTTCCCGAGATACTGCTTTTGTGCTCGGAGACTGGCCTCTCTGATATATTTAAAGTTATTTAAAGTGTGTGTGTGTGTGTGGGTGGGTGGGTGTGTGTGTGTGTGTGTGCGTGCGTGTGTGTGTGCGTTGCGTGTGTTGTGTGTGTGTGTGTGGTAGTAGTAGTGGTAGTGGTGGTGGTAGTGTGGTGTTAGTAGAGTAGTAGTAATAGTAGTAGTAGTAGTAGTACTACTACTACTACTACTACTACTACTACTACTACTACTACTACTCGCTACTACTACTACTACTACTACTACTACTACTACTACTACTACTGCTGCTGCTAGCTAGCTACTACTACTACTACTGCTGCTGCTGCTGATGCTGCTGCTGCTGCTACTACCACTACTACTACTACAACTATTACTACTACTACTACTACTACTATTACTACTACTACTACTACTACTACTACTACTACTACTACTATTCGCATCTTGCACAACGTACATGGCGCTGGGAGCGAGCAGTAAAAGCTGTAAAAAATCGACAGCTTGACAAAGCTGCAAGCCCCCAAACACTGGACAGCATTTCAGCAACATCAAATACAACTTGTATCTTGAAAAGAAAACAAGGAGAGCAAAAAAAAATAAACGAAATTGACTACCTATACAGTAAATACGCAGAAACTGTAGAAACCTACACGCACTTCGCCATTATACAAACTGCACATGCTATGATGTATTATACAAAGTACACAGTCAAATACAGGGCTGTAGCGTAGAGAAAACAAAGGAGAAATGAATTTAAAGAAATTACAATTCTTGTAGGGGAATCAATACAAGGCAATCGATAGGGCGAGTAGTCTTTTTGGCATCAAATGTACCGATACGCAACAAACAATTAGCACATTCAACATTTTTTTAAAATACTGTCGTAGTTCTCGGATAGTCATTTCGGGAGTCTAATATTATAACCACCACCACCACCATAACAAAAACAACATAATAATAATAACAATCATAATAATAATAACAATAATCAATCTGTTTAGCATAGTGCACAGGTACAGCCGTAGCCTTTGTTCTGGCGCACTTAAGAAAAAGACGGACGACGACAAACAAGTACATCCACACGTGAGAAAAACAACAAAATACAAGCGAAGAAAAAACTATAATGAAGAAACTAAAGGTCAGTTACCAAAATCAATGATTTCGATACACTTAAGTGGGAACAATCACGAAACGATAAAACACAGTGTCATAAAAATTTGACAATGCAAACGGGCAGATATATATTTTTTCGTTAATGAGACTTAATTAATTAAGTAATTAAATATCTAACAAAAAATAGTAACAAACGCCAGCATCAACTGCGAAAAACGGTACTCATTTATTCTGAGAGGAAACCCGCGAAATATGAAAAATAACGTGAGACGCTTACGCGCGCATGAAGCAGTCCCCAAACAAATTGAAAGAACTGGGTGGAACCCACCTTGTCACGGAAAGACAGAAGATTCGCGGGACGCGTGTGCAGATAAGGAACAAACTCGGTCGGATTTCTTCTTTCTTTCGCATTTCATTCTGTAAGACCAGAGGAGCCTGTTTGAGGTGCTTTGTGCGCGCGGAGGCGCCGTACGTGGTATTTTTCATATTTCGCGGGTTTTCTTATATCAGTCAGAATAAATGTGTACGCAATTAGTTCATCGCTGCAAAATACCGCAGTTAGATGCCCCTCGGGGTACCTACCAAGTGCCTCATTGACACTTTAGTGATTAGGACAGTATTTCTCGAGTTAGATAATTAATTACCATTAGTTAGATTAAGTCTCGTTAACGTAAAACATTATCTCCGCTCTTCACAGTACTGCCGAACATTATGCACTAGGTTTTTCTCGAGTTACGCCTTTACTCTTTTTTAAATCTTGGTGCATGATAGCTGGGACAACCTGTATATATATTGTATATACACACAATACACAGCATATGACATGGGGGTTGCTCCTTGGGTTGATATCACCACACCGGGGGCAGCGGGAGGCATATCAGTCGGGGAGCCGATGTTTAGTCTGCGACCGCAAGACCACTACAGGGCTAAGCGTCGGTTTTGCTTCGGATTATGACGCAACGTTGCTCTCGTTCAGGGATGCCGGAACTGTGCTCTGTGAAAACGTATCTGTTTCGTGTTCGACATTCAAGTCTTAGCGTCGAGCATTGGCTGGTCGGAGTTGAACTCCGAAATACTCTTGTACACTCGCTGGTCTGGGCCGCCATCCGGGGTATTATCCCTTCATTGTGTTGGAAGGATCGAGCTGCCACGGGAGTGGAGAGAGACGATTTAAAGCTTATATTTTATTCGGAGGGCGGTTACAGCCGCATGTTTTCGCTCGGTCTTCTGAGGCAGTATTCAGCAGGATAGAAATGGTGATAATGTGCGGTCTTATTTGGTCCGTGTCGCTTGTAGGGGGAATTGGCTTGGGTCAGCCCCACGTCGGCAATCGTCGCTGGCGGTAGCGGTGATACGTCGAGGCCGCCACATGGCTCGAGAATGATGTCGATATCCCCTGATGGCAAGGGAATTAGAGGTGTGCGGCCTCTTTTCGGGGCGTCGACGTCGTGGACGCGGAGGGTTCTTTTTGCCGCCTTTTGCTTTGGTGGTCTCCGGAAGCTTGGGCCACATGGTGGCTGGTTTGGAGTGAGCGCTGGTCCATCCAGACACGGTCAAAATCCACCCCTCTGGACAGGTGCTTCCTGTCCAGCCCTCTGAGGGGCGACTGCAGTCGGCGTGTGGCGCGGTTGCGGAGAGCACGTCGGAGTCGAGGTAAGCCTAAGAAGTCATAGCATCGGACCACCATTGTGGAGCCCGCAGGTACCGACGAATTCATTAAGGGGCTTCCAAATGACAAGAAATGGGAATCAGGTGAACACTTACGTTGTAAGGTATTGATGGCATGCCACTAGACGTGTGGGAAGGCAGGATCTGGGAAGAGGTTTTCGCGGAGCCACGTGAGGCGCGGCATCCCACCGCGCCTCTTCGGAGGTAAACACCGCAAACTTGAAGCGATCAATGTAGAGTTAGAAAAAAAGACATAGCTGTGGCGACTCTCGAGCCACTTTCTGGTGAAGTCTCGATGACGTCAAATAAGCTCGTTTGTGCGACTGCCGGTCGCCGACCAAAGCCACCGCCAGGAAACGTGACGGGTCTCTCGTTAGGTGTGATCGCATCACTCCAATGCTAACGGGCAGTGAACACACTGGTAACCTTGTTTTTAGTGCTGGCCTCTACTGATGACGCCATCACGTCACTGCACCGTAAACTTGAAAATATTTAATGATACTTGTTTATTTCTGTTAAAAGCGTATTTGGTGGATGGATTAGAACTGTGTAAGTTACCAAAGAATACATCATTCAAATATAATCAGGTTGCACTTCGTTTTTATAGCCTGTTTATCTTGCAACAGTAACTACGGCCGGTCGCTTGAATTCCTGCCCCGTATTTTTACCGCCGGATGAAATATCCAAAGCTACAGGTGTTTTGGTTTCCCCTTCTCGCGTGTTATCTGAGCGAACCGAATTCACAGCTGCTGCAGGCACCGGAGGTGAAAACGTGCTTAGCAATTTTGAGCCCCCTATGCCTTTCCACGGTGTAATCACACAGTTCGCAGTAGCTTCAAGAGGCCGCAATTCGAGCAATCATGTACGGTGCGCCAGAAAACGACGGCCAGGAATACTGGCTAAAGGAGTGGAAACAAGGGCGCGCAGTTTGGCAAGACGAAGGCGTTTTGGAGTGAGTATGAGTTTCTGAGCGTTCGTTGGCAAGTACAAGGGCCCGTAACCCGATGTAGCATTTCTGAAAATCTAATCGCGTAAATAAGTCTCGAGAATTATTGGTGCGGAAATTAATGGCACATATGTAATTATCGCCGAGAATAAGTGTATATTCCACCCTGAGAATTCACTATTTGGTGGGAAACTACTGCGATTACCAGGCTAGGGCGCCTTTGAGTAGCCGCGGACAGTTCAATATGGTAGATGTAGGCCACCTAAATGGCAAGTCCAAATTGATCATGTGAGTAAGAGAGAGACATATGGGTTCAAAAATTCAAGGTCAGACCATTATTCATTATAAACAACTAATTTGTGCGCACTTTGAAAAGAGCTTAGCAGGTTTTTTAGAGGACCAACTGTCTGGTGAAAATTGCTTCAGCTTTGGCTGTTTCTTGTCTGTCCAATGGCCCGCCAACAAAATGAAGCTGAGGAGATCAATATTCATCCGCACTTACTTCACATCATAGAGCAAATGTATTTATCGTACCATGTATATCGACATTGCATATGTAGATACTGGCGTGCGTCGTATATCTCATATTTTACCCTCTTAAACTTTTAAGATATCATCAAATGGCCAGTAACAGCTCAAAGAAGCCGAAAACAAACGAGCAGAGGCTTTGATGGTGAACACCGGAGCATTGATGTCGTATGAATGCCTAAAACTTCCTCAGCATTTCAAGATATTAGGGGGGTATTGCATCGGTACTACATGGTTTTAAGAAGCACTGAGCGCACGAACACTCAGTGTAGTTTCAGGTAGCAAACATTTGCCTCTACGGGACCTCATTTGAGGCTGCTGATAAAGCGTTTTCTGGCGGCTGTAAAAGAGACATTTATTTCAGGTGCAAAAATAAGCTCATTTTTCCCTCCTTGTAATCATGTAAAAAAAATGATAGATGTGATACTGATGCCTTAGCGAGGCTAATTTTGACCGCTACTTTGCTAAGGAAAAAATCAATGGATGCCGAAAAGGAAGCCCCGATCACAAGCGCTGACTTACAAGTTAACGCTTAGTGCAGAAAGGGCCACATGGATATGGATGCAGTGAATTCAAAAAAAAAGAATTTCAAGCGCCGTTTCTATTCTTTATGAGCTCCAGGAGGAATCTACGCTTATTTCTTCCAAAGTTACAGTACCCGTCATACCTCGGTGGAACGGGAAGGGTTTCAGTTCATGAGCCCGTTTAATAAAGTAGGCTGGTGGCCACCTCAGCCAGTGAAGCTGCGTGCTTTTGCTGCTAGTAAGGCACGCTGGATCAGGTTCTGCTGATCCAGCAGGTCCGATCTTGTCCCCGCGCATCACCACTGCTCGGGAGTAGGTGAGGGCGTCGAAAAGGGGTGTTGTGGGTAGATAAATACGAGATGGGGTAGCAGTTATTGTCTAAATATTAATAAAAATGCTACGCTCACATATTCTTCCTTCATTATCGTAACACGGAATGCTTTGATTTTCTCTCCTGGTTTGAGCGGTGTTTCTACCTAGCACTTAATTTTAACAAGTCGAAGAGGGCCGTATTCAATAGTGTGGCAGCTACCCAGCGATTGATTTGTCGGCACTCATCAGTCGCATCACACGGTCATCATGTCCTTTCGCGTCAGTGTGAACTCGAATCGTGTCGCTCCGCGTCTTTCCCGATTTTTCGCAGAAACTGAGATTCAACTACCTCCAAACCTAAACTTTCCTGTTTGTCGCAGTAGATCGCTTTTGTGGAGGCCAAAGGCACGCGGGGTTGGGCCATGCGTCCGTACAGGTGGCGGCAATCATGAGGGGTGGGGTAGTGCTGGCCGGTCAGGTTGCATAGAAACGGAAAAATAGCAACAAAAGAAAGATTATTAATCAGTGTGAACACAGGTCTCCTCAACGCGCATAGGACTGCATATGGGCTTGCATCCTCCAATTAAAGGCACAAATTGTAGTCGCATTAGCACGCATTATGTAGTTCGCAATAACTGAAAACAGCAGAAGGGAAGTTATGCCTAATTGGTATAAAACTGAGTCTTCTTTTGGAGTCAGTTCTTCGCCAGTGCATCTGGGGCATACGTTAGGTGTATTAAATTTTATTATATAATCCCGATGACGTCTCGGGCTACGTGCTATATGCCGAGGTTAATTGTTAGCCGCTATCTGTGTAGCTTTTTTTTTCAAAGATGATTGCCACGTTTAGAATTCTGCCTCGCCAAGGAAGTGAGATGTGGTATTTCGCAGATCTCACATCTAGTTTGCCAATTCTGGTTGTCTTAATTTTCCCTGGTTCTCTCCACAAATATTATGAACGCTTTTTGGTAATTTTCATTGCAGACTAACCATTTAATGATCCCCTCAATCACTTCCTGAAGGTGTAGCTCTTCCACTATTTACGTCTTGATTGATAGTTTGGCCTTCTGTTACAAGCGCTCTTTTGTTTCCGCATTTTTTCATGGCATACACTCGTCTCATCCTTTTGGAAATAGTTTCTGACACAGGTCTTTGTCCTTAAGCAGTAAGCTCGGGCCTCGGAAAGCAACGCAATCCCTTTGCAGTTATGGCAAAGATTTTATTTCTTGAGCTATGTTTGCCTGCTGTATAGATTCTCGAGGACTTTTTTGTTTCCATATTTTCCCCCGATCTAACCACCTCCGCTTCTTTGAACGAACTCTGATAGTCCGTTGGCATCAATTATTTTGCATTTTGTCGTCAGCTTTCTCGTCCTCTTCTACCTTTGAGTTTCCACCCTTTTAAGTTACAAGCACCCGTTCAATCTCGTTTCTCATTTGTTCTCGCCCATTTCTACTGATAAACGATGATGGTGATTGATGATTGATAGTGGTATCTTCTTTGTACGTTGTCATGATCTGTCATCTTACCAAAAAAACTTATATACCTAATTTTTGAACTCTTCGTCTAATACAACCGGTGCTCTTATGGCAGGCACAAAGAACTAATTAGGCAAAAAACACTTATTTTTTCTGTGGAGGTGGTAGCTGTCCTAGGCAATATTCCACTCTCCGCTTTTCGTCAACCAGCATCCTAATCTATTTTTCCTCGCCTCGACAGCATTGAAGTTATTTGACTCTGTGCTGCCCTTAATAACTAGGGCGTCTGGAATCCGAATATATCCCTCATGTAGATTGGGTGGGTACACTCGCATTTTAACACTATCTGCCTCTGTGTTTCTGGTTCTATTTCGCAGACCACGCATGCCGCATCATTTTGTTCATACTTCCCCAGAAAGCTCTCAGTTCGCGTACAATCTCCTCTAGCCTCAAAAAGCAAAGCACTGCCCTTGGAATTAAATCAGAAATTTTCCTTTCTGATGACCAATTTATCAGCCCTGTACATTGTCATGCGAAGAAATCACATGACCACAGGAAACATTACTCCAAGAAGAAAACACTTGAAACTCAGCAACAAGATGACAAAGAAGACGACGCAAGGCACGCGGCGCCAAGGTCATTGCCCAGGCTACGGCGATGAGCGCTGGAGATTAGAGCACGAGCTTGCGCCGGGCCCGGGCCAATCGGAAGCGGCCAGCGACAGCGGCTGACGGCAGAGGGGAGCCAGAGAAGAAGAGGACAGAGATGGAAGAGAGACGGGAACGCTGGTGGCCGGGTGCCCTGACCCGGGCCACGTCCAAGAGGCCTTTCACAACGGAACTCCTGACGCCCTCTCCCGCAAGCAAGTTGTCTCGTCGGACATCGGCAGTAGGCAGCGACGTTCCAAGACAGCTGCGTCGGCTCTTCAGCGACGGGAGCTGGGAGCGCGCTCGACCACCACGGCCACGACATCCGCTAGAACTTGTAACACCCCTTCACCACGACTGCGCCTCTGGGACGTGAGGTAGCATAACCCCGTTCCCGCAGCGAACACCTACCGTGACCTTGTCGTTCACCTTGAACACTTTCCCGCAAATTCGAACTGCGCTTTTTCCCTTCATTCCCTGGCTTTGACTCTTTTGTTATTGCTTCATATCTTTAGCATTTGCCCTGCTGTTCTTTCGTTGTCCAGTGTTCCTTAGTTTGTTTATTCTATTGTGTGTAGTTTGGTGTGGGTTTTGGGTGTCATAAACATAGTCTAGTTCACAATTTGTACTAGTATTTATTATTATTGTCCCGAACGTGACATCTCTAACAACGTTTTAGCTTCCATTTTTCTCGCCAGTTATTCTTTTCTATATGCCTTGCTTCTTTCTAAAGCAAAGCTATCTACCTCTAACAGCCAACGGTTACGTCGTGCGTGCGCCAGAAGAAACTCCAAACACGGCTGGGGAGGGGCAGGTAGCTTTTGACTCACGAGAACATGTGGATAGCGCGGCTCCGTCGGCTTTGTCCCCTGCTTTAGCGACGGTTGTTGTGGGCCTGTTGTGGCGCAGCTTCGCGTCCACTGCACGCTTCTTTCGCACGGCTTGATTAACTTGTTTTATAGCGCCTCCTGGGTAACCCGGACCCGACAGAATTAAATGGTCTTACGACAAAGATACGTTAAGGATTGGTTTGCAGGGCGGGAAAACAAAATGTAAAGACCAAATACACACATATGGCTGCTAGAGAAACGCTGCCTTTGGCGCACTGTTTGAAACGAATGGGACTGCGTTTTCTAAACTGGTGAATACCAGTTCATTTGTGTTTTAACAGATATTACAAAAGCCGAAAGGAGCAACTGGTTCTGATAAATAGCGACTATCAGTTTCCTCAGCATTCTTGCAATTCTCAAACTTACTAAACTACCCAGTTTAAATCGGTATAAAGGGGAATCAGTAAGCTCACATGCCGAATTGTTTCGGTGTCTGCGCTTGTGTCACGCGGTGGTGTAGCCCCGAGCTAGCACATCAAAACGGCTAGATTTCACTGTCTTACCCTTCGAGAAACGCTCCTCTCTGTCCTCTTTCGTCGACGCACGGCCGGGCTACAGCGGCGGCGACCGCCGCTCTAGCCCTGCCGTTGCGGACGCTGCTGCGTTCGGGACTCCGCCCCCACAAATCGAGGTAACGGATTGCAGAATCTCCGGGTTTAATCTTTGCAGAGCCACGTGTGGATTCATGTGATGTCGCATGGGCAATTGTTGCGGGTGTCGTTTACAGCGTTGCTTCCAACCACCTTCACAGCGTTGATTAGAGCCAATTTTTTTGGTTACCTTGGCTGTCTTGGATTCTCCACTGTTCTTTCCGTATTTCATCGTTAGCTCTCTAGGCATCCTTTGCCACTGCGATTCCATGCTTTTCATGTATAGGTACCTAAAAACCTTAGCTGTCTACCTACGTTGGTCCATTGCTCTCAACCTCCTCTCAAAACATATTTTATTGTGCGATTCTTGAACTTCAAACAACGCCCAGCCCATATGTCCCTGCACAACTTCGTTGGTTGTTTTCCTATGCGCTCGTAAGGCCAAACGGCCTACGGTTCTCTGGTTCACTTCAAGGCCCGCTAGAGTGACTGTTTTGCAACACAGTACTGCATTCGGAAATGTGAGACCTGGAACCATTACTCCTTGCCACATAGCTCTCACTACTTCATATTTGTTATACCCCCACAGAGCTCTACGCTTTATTTTCGCGGCGTTTCCCTTTCCTCTACCCTTATGTGTCTCCTCGTGATTTCTGAAGTAGTTGTCCCCTTCGTTTATCCGCACCCCAAAACTTATATTCCTTGAGTTCTAGATGAATTCGTCAGACTTGACTGATCCTGCGGCAGTGCTAGTGTCATTAAAAACCATTATTCCCAATGTTTCTGCGGTAAAATGTAAGCCGATGTCATTGGCTTCCTGACCGCTAATATTTATCAGCCGTTGCATATCGATCTGGTTATCAGCAAAAAAAAACAATGTTGTCTGCGTATAACATTCCCGGAATAGGCTGTTGTACCACTTCGCCTTGCAACGTATGCGTTAAGTTGAACCTTAATTGACTTTCCTATAGTTTCTTTTCTAAACCTGCCATGTAAAGCACAAGCTCAAAGGGCATCGCTGTTTCAGTCCCTGATGGGCGTTGATCTCTTGTGCACATTTCTGGCCTTCCAATGTCAGGAGCACTCTATCATCTTTATATATTGCTATAGCGAACTGCAGTAACTGGTCATCTAGGCCCTGGAGTTTCAGCATTCTTCACAGCAGTTCTCTGTTTACGTTGTCATATGCCCCTTTGATGTCCAAGAACGTTATTCATAATGGCCTATTTTGAGCTTTCGCAATTCCAATGCATTGTGGTATCACGGACAAATTATCATCCAAGCATCAGTCTTGTCTAAATCCCTTCTGCCGTTCCTCAAGGGTTTCATTTTCTTCATCCATGCTTGAATTTCTGATTTTAGCGTCTGCAATACGAATCTATACACCACTGAAATTACCGTGAGTGGTCTGTGTATATCAATACTGGCTTTCTTGGCTCTGCCTCTATATAATAAATTCATCCTACTTTCTATCCAATCCTCTGGTATTTCTTGGCTTGGATCACCTTATTTATTACCCTCATAAACGATGCCTTACTTTTAGGTCCACGCAGGTTTATCAGCTAGATTGGTATTCCGTCCGGCCCCACTTCTGTGTGAGGGGAAAACTTTTACTGGGCTTTTTTCGAGTCAAGATTGCTCAAACCTATTTCCCTTTTCGCAGTCCTCTCTGTCGCTGATGTTGTCGGTGCAGGCTTCTCTACCTTTGTTTCCCTAAACTTCTCACTAGTCACTCGATCAATATGCGTGATCTCCTGCTCTCCTTCTAAATAATTCCCCGCCTTATGAATGGATTATGAATGGATAATTTCTTGTGGATATCGTGTTTTGAGCTTAGTAATTTTATATTTTTCAAAAACTTCTTGGATGCGGTTTTGTCCTTCTTCCGAATTTCTGCCATCCATTGTTCTCTTTTCTGCTTGACATTTGCTTGCACCTATTTTCGGCACTTCTAATTTTTCCCCCCATAGATAGATTCCACTACCTCCGGTTCCATAAGAGTTCTTTTTGCCTCTCTATATTCTCTCGACGTCTTTTCTCGGTGTTGAATAGCCTCTTTTAATTGCACAGGCAAGCCACGCCACATTTCCGATTCTAAGAGATACAAAATTTATTGACATTACGGGAGACAACATTGCAAAGGACGGCCATGGCGGAGTACTGAGTCCGCTACCAATCGTCTATTTTACTAGACTTGTCGATGGGAAGGATACGTCTCGCCGGACACCAGTAATTATTCATGGAGGAGGATCGCAAATGTTGTAGCAGGATCTCCGCACGGGTGGAGTAGTTTTTCTTCCCATCTACTGGACAGAGAACAATGGCGTTCTCGCGAAAAGACGTGCCAGTTTTTTTGGCGAAATGAGCCATTTAATGCTTCCGCAGTTGTGGGTGGGACGTAATATTTCAATTACGGAACTCTTAAACGTATTTTTGAACCTCACGCAGGATTCTTCTGAAGAACCAGGACGTTATATTGGCTGGAAAGAAGCAAGCCAGAGTGTTCATTCCACTTTGCGGAAAAGCTCATGAACTGAAGTGGTGAGTGGAGTGCTTGTATGAGGCAGATGCTTCCCCTGGACGTGTCACCATTTGCGTCCGTACACGTTACGCAGATGCGTGAGCTATAAAAAAAAACAAATAAAATTTAAAGGACACTAAAGCGAGAGAGAAAGTTGGCTTATCAGTAGATAGAGAGTCGGGATAAAGAATACCACTCGCAGCAGCAGTAGTTGCTTAGTAACATATAAAATGCGAAAATCGTGAAAGCAGGTGTCGACGCTCCCACACACTTTCCCGCCCTAGAACTTGGGACATCACAAATTGCGAACGCACGCTGAAACATTAGTGTAGCTTGCCTAAGCGTTTTCCTGAAGCAAAGACTGATACAGCTGCTGGCACAGACATGGGAACATAGAACAAAGGTATGTGGGAACTTTTGCTGGTCCAACACCTTTTAAAGACACTAAACCCAGCTAGCAAACAAATAATTTAATGACTCAGCCTTCTTTTGTTTCACTTTTGATTTCGTCGAAAACGTTTTGCGTGTGTACGAATGCAGCAACAACAAGCATGCATGGGGTTGAACGCGAGAACCTACGGACCACTATCGTATATACAGGGTGTTACACAGGGGCGGATCCAGGGTGGCATCAAGGGGGTGGAGCGTCACTTCACTACTGTTACATAGCAGACAACGAGAAGGCGTGGGGGGGGCGAGACGAAAGTTGCCCCCTAAAGAATTCCACGCAATTATTTTTTTCCTGCGCGTACGTGTAGTAAACCGGTGTACCCCAAGCATGCTTATTGTAATGGCGTAGATAAAACAACCTTGGGGACTGCATAACGGTTCTGAGAATGCGCTGAGCTATATTTATGCTAAATAAACTGGGGAAAAGAAGTACGCAGTGTGCACGTCCGACTAGTCAGTTGCAGTCGCGGTGGCCTAATATGTTTGAAAGACAAATCCCAGCACACCTTCGTGATTTCTGGCGTTAAGTGCTAGCCGGAGCTTTAAGCACCATCTTCTGACCCAAACTGAATAAGGAAGGATTTAATGTATATTGGGGATGCATCGGAACGAAATTTCACGCAGAAAGCAAAAAAAGTCTCTATGCATTGTTCTGATAATCAGTTTAATGTTAAAGGAGCGCGGAGACTGAACCACAACGCCAAAAAAACGCAAACTAAAATTCTAGTAAGGTTACGTACTTCCAGACAGACACAGAATCGCTCAAGAACCAGAGCGCACAAAATGAAGTTGTACACTGGGCCTAAATAAACAGTTCAAATAAATTTCTCAGCTTCAAAGCACACAAATGATTGATGTCAATGATAAAAAGGAGGCATAAACTAACGCACCCGACACAAGAAAGTGAATCTACAGCCGTTCGTTTTTTCCTTATATACGGATTAGAAAGCCAACAGCAGTTAATCTACACCCATTCGTTTTTCCATTATGGATGGGTTACAGAGCCAGCAGCAATCAGTGGTACCACCATAAACAAACCCCTCAATTACAGTATTTACGTCGACGAAAATGTCCCGGTGATTGCAGTAAAGCAACCCTAACAAATTATCCTCGCTCATGTTAGACCGAATCCACGTCTTCAGACTACGACGAGTTGAAATGAACGTTTCTGCTGTTGCAACGCTGAACGGCAGCGTCACAAGGAACCCGTAGGAGTGTGTGAACGGTTGGAAAAATGCCCTTATCGCAAGCGCCGAAGACCTCAAAGCCTGTCGACGGAATGCACACGCCACATGCCTATTTCGGTACCAGTTCGCAAAGCGACAAGTCGTACTGAACACGGAACGTCTGTTCAGGATTAGTAAGTTGCATGCGAGTAATTGAGCAGTGCTTCATTTCACGACAAAGGTGCGGTCAAGGATCAAGTAAATTGAAAAAAGTTGACGTTTCGGATCGCATACGGAATCCTTCATCGCAATGAGGTGAGGCAAGACGTCGTCGTGGTTCTCATGCTTTCAAAATGTGACGTAATGATCGTACGCAGACACCGGGTATGTTGCTCTCGGTCCTGTTGAAGGTATCTGATGTCGTTTGTATAAAAAGTGATTCCACGAGAAGCCTGGTTTTCGCGTTCCATTATTTGAGCCCCGTGGACGTCTTCACGAGGCGAGAGCACGTTCACAAAACACAACGTCAAGATCGCTCCTAATGTTTTCTCTCCTCCATAGTAGCAGAGTCGTAGTTGGACGCCCTCATCAATTTACATATATGACTTTGAAAAGCGTAATTTCATGTTTAGATGTCAGTAGCACTTCGGCACAACCCGCTTTTCTGTAAATATATTGGGTATCTTCATTAAAATTTTCAAAGTTTAAATGTGGTGTCATTGCAGAGCTTACGCAGAGCAGTGCAGTCTCAACAAAATAGTCATATCCTTACCAGCTAATAATGTAGTTCGCAGGGCACCGTTGATTATATGTGGGCTTGCATGTTTTGTACGAGCAGGTTCCTCGATTTGGGCCACACCGTGGTCGGCGTAGAGTTTCTCGAGGAATGCGTCCTCGAGTATTTCGCGGAGAACGATCTCAAGGTGGAGAAGACATCGTGTCCGGTCACCAAATGCAAGATCTTACAGGTAACCGATGTTCGGTTCTATCAGTTTTGTGACTGGTCGCTGATTCATTCAATTCATTTCCACTTTTTTGGTGGCTGTCATTGAATCTTTACAGCAGATCTCAGGCAGCCAATAAGAACTTCCTCTAGCAAGATTTGAACTTTGCACCATTGAACCATTTGATGTCACTATGCCTTTTTCTTTATTACAACTAGTAACTATGGCTGCTAATCTGTGTTTGAGTGCGTACGTATGTTTTTTTCTGCGTATTTCCGGGTCAAGAAGTTGCGGCTAATGATATCTGCATCATTGCAGCCAACAGAAAAATCTTGGACTTTGACAATTTTGGGTATTATGCATTAACCTACAACTGCTAACCTTGGGTTTTTAGTGCATTCTACATTATCTACTACCTTACACCGTCTTTAGTTGTCCTTTGTAGTTAAACTTAATCGTAGACGCAATCAAAGACGAGTGATCATATAATTTATATGTAATTATATATAGATATATATATATATATATATATATAATTGCAAGAATAAATCTTTCTTCGACACCGGCAAATATCAAGAAAAAGAAAGACAAACGTCGAAAGAGGAATGGTAACCATTCCTCTTTCGATGTGTTTCTTTTTCTAACCACACACACACACACACACGTCATACATATATATATATATATATATATATATATATATATATATATATATTGCCATACGTAGCTTAAGATGGATCATTCAGCTGTGGTCGACCACTCTCGCCATGTCGTACAACAATCGAAGTCACCGCGGACCATCCCAAGCACAGGAAAACCAAATACATTAACATAAATGCCCGGAGAACGTGTTGAAGGGGAAACAGCCCCGCCGGTAGCGTAGTGGTCATCACACAGACGCGTATTCTTGAGGTCGTGCGTTCGGATCCCACCCGGCGGGCATTTTTTCACCACTTTCTTTGTGACTCAAAAAATTCTTCATCTGTTTCTATGACCTACCGCATTCCCCTTTTGCTATCCGAGGTTTTCTTGACTGCCAACCCTTATTCTGTCTTTATTCACCGAGCCCCTCATTTTCCATTTCTGGTTCGCTATATATACATATATATATATAATTTATATATATATATATATATATAGAAATATAATATATATATATAAATTTATGTATATAAATATATAAATATTATAGAACATACATATCAAGGTTGCAGCCCTTCTTGCCAGTGCTATTTGCGCTTTGACAAATGTTTTATATATAGTGCCGAATTGGGTACGATTGCCCTTTTTGACACAGGTATAAAAAATTGAAAATTCAAGTCGAGAAAAAATTTGCCAGTTTTCCTGAAGCGGGACTCGAACCTACAACCTCCGCATAACGCCTGCGGTGCACTACACTCCAATATATAATATATATAAGTATATGTATAGACATAGGACAGATAGGTTGTTTATATAGAAAGATATATCTACCGCATATATAGCTATATATATTTATTTATTTTAAAAATACCTTACAGGCCCTTTGCAGGGCATTGTGTGGAAGGGGGGTAACAAAGGGTGAGTGTCGCGACAGAACTGTAAGGGAACATCAAAGGTTGAAGGAACTTTGAATGAACGGAACAATAAATAACACGTTATATGTCACTAAAGAGAAAAAAGAAGAGAATGTACAAAAAAAGACATTTGAAGTTACCCATGGGAACACTGCTGGTGGGAAGGAATACAAATATGCGCAATACAACTTAGTAAAAACACCTTGTACACACGTAGTTAAAAATATTCTATAACAAAGCGCAGAAAGCAACTTGTTCTTGTTTTGAAAACACAGGATAATAATGGGCGATAACAGAGTTTTACTTGTGTGTATAAAGACATTATAAAGTAAAAAAATGCAGGCGGTCACAATGTGTGAAGCGGTAAGAAAAAGAAAGAAGAAAAAGAAGAGCGCGTGCTGTTTTACCGAACACAAGGCCTTAATCTGTAAGCGGGAGGAACAGGAGTAAAAACGAATGGATATAATTACACTGGAGCGATACAGGATGTGGCACAAATACTTGTAAAAAAGAACCAGTCGAAGTTTCTATGACTGAAAGAAAGATTGGAGAAGTTGCCTGAATTTTTCAGGGTCTGATTGATATGCGATGTCATTCGAGAGATTATTCCAACAAGACGATGGGTGAGGAAGAGCCGATGTGGTTAAAGGCGTCGGTTGACCCATATAATCGCGTGAAACTTAAGTTATTAAGCAGCTGCGAGATGTAACGGAAGGTATTCGAGTTGAAATGGGAATGGTTTATTCCTGTAAACATACTTATGGAAGAGGCATAGAAGACAAATATCCCGCCGAGTACTCAAAGTGTTGAAGAGAAAGGCAGAGCTTAATTTCCGTTATGCTGCTATGGTAGCCGTAATTCACGAGATAAATTGGGCCCC